>JAMPIV010018886.1:287500-765000 GCA_024509875.1 Oreohelix idahoensis | reverse complement strand
ACAGCATGCTCCAGTATCTGGACACGGACGTTCACAGGATAATGAAGACATGGAAAGGTCTTGAGCGAATGGCACAGGTCAGGATGACCTGGTCGACTGTCGTGAAGGCTTATGGTCCTTAGGAAACTGGAGTGTGCTGATGATGATGATGATGAGGAGGAGGAGGATGATGATGAGGAGGAGGATGATGATGATGAGGAGGAGGATGTGGATGATGGAGGATGAGGATGTGGATAATGATGTGGATGATGATGAATGATGGATGGATGACGATGGATGGATGATGGATGGAGGGAGGAAGAAGGCGGGAGGAAGATGGGAGGAAGACGGAAGGAAGAAGGAAGGAAGAAAGGAGGAAGAAGAAGAAAGGAGGAAGAAGAAGGAGAAGAGAGGAAGGAGGAAGGAAGAAATAGGAGGGAGGAAGGGAGGAGGAAGAAGGGGAAGGAAGGAAGATGAAAGAAGGAAGAGGAAGAAGAAGAAAGAGGAGGAGGAGGAAGAATAAGAAAGAAGAAAAAGAAGTTGGGAAGAAAAAGAAAGAAGATGAAGGAAGAAGAAGAAAGAAGGATGAAGAAGAAGGAAGAGGAAGAAGAAAGAAATAAAGAGAAAGAGAGAGAAATGAGAAAGAAGGAAGAAGAAAGAAAGGAAGAAGGCAGGAAGAAGGGAAGAAGAAGAGGAAGAAGAAAGAGAAGGAAGAAGAAGAAGAGGATGAAGAAGGAAGAAAGAAAGAAGGAAGAAAGAAATAAATAAAGGAGAAAGAAGGAGGAAGGGAGGAAGAAGGAAGAATAAGAAGAAAGAAAAAGAAGGAAGAAGAAGAAGAAAGATGAGGAAGAAGGAAGAAGAAGCAAGTAGTTGCATTGTTGTGTGTGCACAGAAATACCGTTTATTGATTATAGTTGCTGAGCCAATTATAAAAGGCGTGTCCCACTTAATGTGTGCTCATGGACCCCTTAATTGTATTTTGCGGCTTTGAATGGAAGAAAGAAAGGAATGTGGACAATAGATACTTGTTTTTACCCCTTTTGGGGCGTAGGATTAGGTTTATTGATTTATTTATTGTCACATCTGTTCGATCTTGGCCTGGCTTTGATCTGCGCCAATACTTTGATCTTAGCCAAAAAGGCCGAGAAACCAATAAATCCATAGGCACCATCATACCTTCCTATTCTGCCTGAGAACCGGCCACTTCAGATTACTAGGCCATCAATAACGAATGAGGATATTACACACTAACGATTGTCCATGTGCAACTGGAATCCAAACCCCTGAACATTCCGGAAGACCTCTCGCTGACTTAGTTGTTTCAGGTAGCACATTGATTTATGCGGCACATCACCATTCACCATCTGCCCCCCCCCCCCCCAACCCTCAAATACCAAATGGAATTTATATTCACAGCTCATTATTTTTCTTACTTCAAAATTCTTCTTTTAATGGAGCTGATTCCTTCTTATTTAACAATGTTTTAATGTGTAAACAAAATTGGCTCGATCAGTGTCAGTCGTCACTAACTTTCTTTCTTTCTGTCCAGGGTTGATGATGCTTTGTTCATAAGGGCCATTACTGAGTGTTCATAACATTTGATTTTTTTGGGGGGTTTGGGTTCTTAGTTATTGCATACTAGACTATTAAAAGTCATTTAGATTCACGTTATCACGAGAAGAAAGAAGGCATCAGATTAAGCTGGGAGAACAGGTCCTGGAACAGGTCGACCACTTTAAATACCTCGGAGCTATTATAGACCGAATGGGAGGCATCAAAGAAGGCCACTCGAAAAGCAGCAGCTGGGAGACTTTTTCAGGCCATAAATCGAGGATTCCTCAGCAAGAGAGAGGTTGGTAAAAAAACGAAGATGGCTGTATACCGCTCCACCGGTATATGTATATAGGACAGTATTTCTATAACAAAATGGTACATATACATATTCCATTCCATACCATCAAGAATTAAATACGTTTATTCTGCTATCATTGCAGATATCTCCACTAACTCACATAATCATTACAGGTACTCTGGACTGTAGCATTTTACTGAATCCTAGGCTCTGTAATCTTAACACTTATCAAAATTATAGACACTGTGGTCTCTAATACTTTACTGGATTCTGGGCTCTGTGGCCTTAACACTTATCATAATTATAAGCACTTTGCCCTCTGGCACTTTAATACAATAGACTCTGTGGACTTAAACACTTATTTCAATTATGGGCTCAACGGCCTCTAACACTGAAATCTTGGCTCTGAGGAATTAACACTTATTTTGATTATGAGCACTACAGCCTTAACACTTAATCTAAATCTAGGCGCTGTGGCCTTAACGTATATTAGACACACAAAAACACCATCACACAGACCTGTCCACACACACACACTGCTCACCATCAAGGTGGCTCTTCGAATTCTACAGTTTCTTAGTTACATCAAACGTTATAACTGACCGCATACAACCATACAAAGATGGACGTGCTATTCGGTGCGGACAACGACGTGCAAATGATAATTTCCGTTTATCACACATCTTATAATAGCTTCAAATACCAATCAAAACTTGAAAGTTGAAAATGTACCAAGACAGGGAGTTGCATGCAAAGTGTCAGCTCTCTACAATGAATAGAACATTGAGATTATTAGCGTTACAGATGTGAAACGCGACAACAACAAAATAACGCTCTGGCTATCTTAAAGAAAAAAATGGTTACAAAAAACGCCAGGAAGTACCTGTAGAAGATAAGCCACAAGAGGATGACGCTTAAGAATTATGATAGGGGTGAACTCTTAAAAATTAAGTTATAAGGCTTGACAGGAGAGACTGCTTCTTATGATCAGATTACCTCCTGATGGGCTGTGCTCTCTACACCAGGCAGCTTCCGTTCCCTAGAGCACGTGATTTATATGTCTACATAATTTTTAATTTTTTTTGCAATCTGAAACAAGAAGAAATTTAGTTGTTTAACAAGCAAACCTCGTTAACGCTCTTCTCCAAAATGCATATACGCGTATCTCTCGCCCAGGTAGGGTACATTCAGAGCCGGTTCTGGCATATGTGGCGCCCTGTGTAAACTGGGTGTTTGACGCCATAGGTAAAGAGCTCATTTGGCGCTCCAAGATAGTTATAAACTTACATACACATACATTTGAGCACGGGAAGGATGCACATAAATGTACTAATACAAATATGTCTATAAACACGATTACTGACAATTGTGTAGATAATAATAATAATAATAGCCCCTTCAGTCATGACTGACAATTGGATTGCGCCCCTGAGGTGACAGCACTCAGCTGCTTATTTTCCTGGTGTTCCTTTGGACGTTTTCTCCTCTCTTCTGCTTGTTGTGTGAGCTTCTTTTCGCCCAGTCTGAGGTGGCGCCATAGATAGCATCGCCACTTGGTGCGATCGGCAGCTTCATCGTCCCAGGTTGCTGGATTTAAGTCCAGTACCCTCATGTCTCTCTTGCACACATCTTTGAATCTCAGCTGCGGTCGTCCACCTCTTCTGTTGCCATCTGCCAGTTGTGTGTAGAAGATATCTTTCCGGATGCGACCATTTTCCGTGCGGCGGACATGGCCAAGCCAGCGTAGTCTGCGCTGTCTAATTGTGTAGAAGGGCAACAGAAAATACAATATTTATATATTTAAAGATACATTTTACTCATGCACGAATAGTATTTATTTATAGATTTTATGTAACATATTACTTTTGCTCGCGCAGGACTTTTTAACAGATTTCAAGCAATGTTTTACTCGTGAACATAAGGACCTGTTTACAGATTTTAAGTAAAACGGCATGCACGTATAGGAGGACTTACTTACAGATTTTAAGTAACTTTTTACTTTAGCCCGTATAGGACTTCATTACAGATTTTAAAGTAAAGTTTTACTTTAGCCCGTATAGAACTTATTTGCAGATTTAAAATAACGTTTTACTCATGCACGCCAATAAATCTTCATTGATATTCTTGTTCTCATTCCCCAGCCAGACAGTTTGGGAAGCCAGCCTACAAACTGTAGTAATGTTCTATCGTAAACTACCACCTGTGTCTTGGATTTATTAAAACAGAAGAGACGCATATTGTATATTTTTTGGAATACAAATTTCATTTTGGATCACCATGTTTACTACACCTTTGCACCCAGCCAATCGTTGCTTCTAAAAATTTCGATCACGTGATGCAGTTTCTTCCTGCCCAATCATTTGATTTCTTCAGTTCTTCGCTGCGTCACGAAATAGTTCCAACCAATAAAAAATTGTCACTGCTCTGACACCTCCCTGTCGATGCACCAACGATTCCCCTTTAGGGCGGAGAGCACACATGCCTCCACCTCCACCGCCCCGCCTCCATGCTGACAATGAAGAAGCAAAACGTTCGGACGCTGTCGTTGATTGTCTGCACCTTTACGTACTTACTAGTGGGAGCCGCAGTTTTTGACGCACTTGAGAGTGAGTTCGAGACGTCAAAACGCACAGAACTGTGGCAAGAGGAACAGGAGCTGAAAAGCAAATATAACATCTCGGATGAACATATGAAGAAACTACGGGAAAATATTATCCGATCTGTGCCTTATAAAGCCGGAACCCAGTGGAAATTTGCCGGTGCGTTTTACTTCGCCCTGACTGTGATCACAACGATTGGTGAGTACGCATGTTCAACATTGTGAGTCTTGGCGTAGTGTTACTTGTGTCAAAGGAGAATTACTCTTATTTTTCTCTTTTATTTTTGTCCTTTTGTCCTGACGAAGATCGTGTGGTCGTGGGGTAGGCAATTTCTTTGCCCAATGTCCCAGTAAATAGGATTATCATTGAGAGATTAAAAGAGTCCATAGACAAGAAACTGAGAGATGAACAAGCAGGTTTTCGACAAAACAGATCCTGTACAGACCAGATAGCCACTTTGAGAATAATAGTTGAACAAAGTCTGGAATGGAATGCACCACTATACATCGGATTTGTGGACTACGAAAAGGCATTTGACAGTGTAGACAGAGAATCACTTTGGAAATTGATGAGGCATTATGGAGTCCCCCTGAAGATCATTAATTTAATAAAGAAAACATATGAAGACATGACATGCAGAGTTCTTCACGAAGGACAGCTTACAGAACCGTTTGGGATAAGAACAGGAGTGCGACAGGGATGCTTCTTGTCACCATTTCTTTTCTTACTAGCAATAGACTGGGTTATGAGATCATCGACAACACACAACAGAAATGGAATCCAGTGGACTCTGACTAAGCAGTTGGATGATCTGGATTTTGCTGATGACTTTGCTGTTCTGTCCCATAACCGTAATAAGATGCAGGACAAATTGAAAACACTCGATGAGAGGTCACAGCAATTGGGTCTGAAAATACACAGGGAAAAGACTAAAATAATGAGAATAAACGCAGGTAATGATAACAGGGTTGAACTTGAAGAAACACCAATACAAGATGTAGAATCGTACACATATCTTGTCAGCATTATAGACAAAGTTGGAGGGACAGACAGTGATATCAAACTAAGAATACAAAAAGCAAGAGGAGCTTTCATTGCATTGGGAAATATATGGAGATCAAGAGAAATCGGATCCAACACGAAAATAAGAATCTTCAACTCAAATGTGAAGTCAGTCCTATTGTATGGCTCTGAGACATGGAGAACAACAAAGACAACAACCAAAAAGCTACAGACTTTCATAAATGGGTGCTTGCGTAGAATAGAGGGATTAAAATGGTATGACAAGATTACCAACGTGGAACTGAGGACAAGAACTAGACAAGTGCCAGTGGAACAAGAGATGAGAAGAAAACGATGGCGATGGATAGGACACAACTGAGGAAACCTGTTGAAAGCATTACAAGACAGTCCTTGTTCTGGAACCCCCAGGGCAAGAGAGGCAGAGGTACACCAAGAAGCACATGGAGAAGAGAGCTGGAAACAGAGGTGAAAATGATGAGGAGAACGTGGAAAGAACTTGAGATGATGGCACGTGACAGGAGGACTTGGCATGTGTTTGTTGAAGGCCTATGCTCCTTTGGGAGGGGAGGGTTATGAATGTCTCAGTATAAGGCTGTTTTAGTTGATCCCACAGTATATCTAGGAGCCGCGGTATCTCAGTGGTTAGTGCACTGGCTTCCTAGCTCGGTGGTCCATGGTTCTATCCCCAGTTGAGGTGGGATTTTTTTAGACCGCAAACGGCTCCAGGGTGGACCCAGCCTCATGAATTGGGTACCAGAGCAACTCTGGGAAGGTTAAGGTGGACGGCGTGATGCTGACCACATCACCGCTAGTGTGCCGATGGTCAAGAAAATATGGACCTAACACCATATTCCCAATATGCCTCAATGGGCGTGTAACGGATCTGTTACCCTTTTCTTTTTAACCACAATATGCCTCTAACGACAACAGCCGTCGATGTACACTAGGGGTCGGCAACTGGTCAGTCTTGAATTACTGGTAAATCTGTAGATGACGGGACGGGGAAAATGAATTTTTAACCTAGGTGAATTTCGGACTAACCTTCTCCAGGCGGCACTTAACACTGCAATGCTCACAGTTTTGAAGGTATGTTCACCGCACTTCCTGTGGGACAACCAGCAAGTTAGCTAACTAGAATTCACTCTATTCGTGAACTGTATCAGATAGAAAGTGATCTTTTCTGTGAAGTAAAGTTAACGTTCGGTAAAAAATTTAGTTTCAATTTGCCACGGCTATGAGGATGAGATTGCAGGAAGTAGATCGAGAATGATTGAGAAGTAGACCTTAGATATTTGATTATATTTCGCTCCAGAAGTCCTATCTCTCTCTCTATATTTTCATTAGTGACTTTAATTTTCTCTATTTTCACACTAATCATTCATATTCTGTCTAAACTCAGACATTCTCTATTTCCATACTCGCGACACCTAGTGAGACGAACTACCTTTTTTCGATTTTTTTTCATATCTATCCACAATATATCATCATCATCATCATCGACAACATCCTTCAGTTCCCCCAGGAGCATAGGCCTTCAACAAAAGTATGCCAAGTCCTCCTGTCCCATGCTATCAGCTGAAGGTCTGTCCATGTCTTCATCCTTCCTTGTAATACAAACAACCACCAGCATGTGTCTTGTATCTATATCTCCTTCATCACCACCATTATCAGAGTCGTCATCCTTATTTCACATTATCGTCGAGTGCCCTGCCGACGTGGGACGTCATTAGTATCTCTTACCAATTCTGTACTTGTGGTATAGACGGTATCTCAATCTGTTGTACCCAGTGCGTGGCCAAAAAATGGTGGCCAGGTCTCGCCTAGACAGCTGATGATATGCATAATTTTTTTTAAATGGCCTAGGTGCTCTCTTTAACATTTGGACTTGAATGTGACTTTTATAGAAGTTTTATTTATTTATTTTTTTGCCATTTCATAAGTTGTCCCTATATCATAAGTTGTCCCTATATCATACTGTTTTATTGCGCCTCCTTCCATAGCAGGTTTGTCTGATTCTATGCACCTGCGGCATCAGCCCGATGACAGCTGAATACCTACTGCAGTCCTCCTACTCAACATACTACAGAAAACGGAGTAGCATATGGCAACGGCCTACTTCACTCCACGATAAACTGTTTGGAGATGTCAGAAACCTTGAGCTGACTACTGCATTTATTAGTCGTTAATGTGGAAGTCTGAAGGCTAACTAGGAAGAAGTCTCTTTTACGGTCTCTGATGGCTTAAATAAATTGTCATTTTAATTTCTTACAACGCATTATTATCATTTTATCAAAGTATTTATCCATCTGCCCCTTGTGGTACCCGGGGGTCCCTGAAGAAACAAATAAAGAATAGAACTACTCCACCCTCAGGCATGTCGTACTACTATGAGGTTGTTCAAGAGGCTGACAACCTTGTCCTGTAAACAAATTGGTACAGAAACAAATAAGGCAAGATCATGTGACAGCTTGGTGCAGCTGTAATGGTGCTTCATGCTCTGTAAGAGGCGCAACGGAAAATTATGAGGCTGATTTCTGTGTGTGTGTGTGTCTGTCTGTTTGTCTGTCTGACTTTTTTTTCTTTTTTTTTTCCAGTAACGTTTACTGGTTGTAACCGCATTCCCTAATTTGTATCATCTTATGCCATGTCTGCTTGACGTCTTCTCGGCTATCCGAGCTTGATGTAAAATCGGGAAGTACTGGAACTGTGTCTGAAACAGGCTTATATGCCATTTTCTGAGCCTGTGTTTCGATAGTTGTTGACTTTTTGACTTGTCTTCCTATACGTCCGCTCTCCGACCAATGATATTTTTTCAGACTGACTTTTTACCAATGGCGTAAAAGCAGGTTTACTGTGATTTACTGTTTATGGTTGACAATCCAGTGAGAAGTGAAATTCCAGTGTGTAAAATCACAGAGTCATTATTTATGGTTAAATCATAAAGGTACTTATTTTCCACGGCTAAAACTCAGTTTTAATTATATTTATAATCAAATCTCAGAGAACATCATTATTCCCGGTGCAGTTCCAGAGTGTTTTAGCCTCTCATGCTTACCATCATGTTCCTTTTCGATCCTTAAGGTGCATAGAGTCATCCCTGTAGGCGATCTGAAGCCTGTACCAAATATTCACTTGCTCTTGCAAACGTGGTTCCAGATGCAGTTTGTTTAACATGATGAGGTTACCTCATATAAGTCGCTTTGTATGACACGCCTCAGTCAGCCGTAGTCAGATTCTTTCTTTGTCTCATCAGAGACCCCAGGTAACTACGCGAGGCTTTCATCATTATAGGTTAATTAAAATCGTCATCATTACATTCATCACTTATTTCTTCTCTTCGGAGATGGTCATTGAAGGGCTTAGCTCTTGCTTATTTTTAAGACTCCGCTGTTTGTCCTGTCTGATTCTTTACTCTGTGACATCAAATTCTTCTCTGTCTTTTTAATTACTGCTATCTATCTATCTATCTATCTATCTATCTATCTATCTATCTATCTATCTATCTATCTATCTATCTATCTATCTATCTATCTATCTATCTATCTATCTATCTATCTATCTATCTATCTATCTATCTATCTATCTATCTATCTATCTATCTATCTATCTATCTATCTATCTATCTATCTATCCAAGATGAGAGAGAGAGAGAGAGAGGAAGGGCAGAATGTCAGACGGGCCTGCGTGCCCAATTCTTAACCCTTTGAAAATAAAGTTTGTTCGTTCGTTCGTTCGTTCGTTCTATCTGTCTATCTGTCTATCTGTCTGTCTGTGTATATGTCTCTCTGCCTGCCTGCCTGTCGTCCTGCCTGCCTGCCTGCTTGTCTCTATTCTCTTCCGCCCACAGTTACGATCATTAACATAATTCCTTCTTTAAACTTCCCACGGCTGGTCCCACATTTGTGTTCTTCGAGCCTTTTTTTCCAGACATACTTAACCTCACGAATCATCCACCGGAATCACTGACCGCTACGGCGTCATTACCAAATCAACTACTCAAATATCGTGTGCAAACAAAGTCGAGTTAACAAGGGACATGTTTTCAACTAGCGTCCAATAAGGACGGTAGCACGTTCCGACGCTGTCCACTGAAACACTTAGTGTCTGTTTATAGATTCCGTACGTGTCCTCTTGCAGGTCTGGGACCACAGATTTTAGACAGACCTGCTATCCGGATAGTGTTTTTGTAAGGTAGAGTTCTTGGTGAACACTGATGCAGTTCGCAGACAGAACGCCAGAAGAGGCAATAGAGAAGAGTAAGAAAACAAACAACGTGGGTAGAATGTAAAGAGGCATAACAGTTGTATTCGCGTAGTAAGGCATAGAAGGTGAGCTAATATTTAATTATATATTAAGTTCCTCGTAGAAGATAAATTTCCACCTCTTACTTCACAGGACACACATTTAAGGAAACCTGTTGATAGCAATACATGGCAGTCTGTGTTCTGGAATCCTCATGGTAAGAGAGGCATAGGTAGACCCAAAAAAATACATGGAGAAGAGAACTGGAAAATGACATTAAAATGTTAAGGACGACGCGGAAAGCACTTGAGATGAAGACAGGCGGACTTGGCAAGTGTTTGTTGAAGCCTCTGCTCCTTGTGCAGCTAAAGAGTATTGATTGATTGGTTGATTGATTGATTGATATCCGGGGCGTGTTATTGTGATATAGTGTTCTCGTCGAGCACTGACGCAGATCGCAGACATAGCGCTAGAAGAGGCATTAGAGAAAAGCAGGAAAGCGTCAACGTGAAGAGGTAAGAAACTACTCCAACGCGTAGTCAGGTAAAGAAGGTGCGCAGATATTTCATTATATATTTCGCTCCTAGTACAAGGTAAATTTCCACCTCTTACTCCACACCGTTTTCAATTCTGGACTCACGTCTTCATCTCCGCCCATGAGGCATTGTTTGATGTCAATTCCTTCAATGCTCTCCACCCCCTCAGTTTTTTGTTAAATATTTTTTAAAGTAGTTATTTGATTTTGTTGAAAGGTGGGGTGACCTGTTCCCTTCCTCGCTGCTTTTTCCTTCCCTAACTCAAAGTCGGGTACCCATTTACAGCTGGGTAGACTGGGGCGTGTCGGTACCGTGATTCAAACCCTGTACCTTTGCCGCGAGATACCAGCGCTCAAACCACTCTGTCAGTCAACCACTCTGTCAGTCAACCACTCTGTCAGTCAACCACTCTCTCAGTCGGACGCTCAATCAGATGCTGTTGGATATACTACTCGCAGAATGCAGGTTGTTTCAAAATTATGTGTACACACGTTAAAAATATATATTTCATGAACAAAATACATACATAATTTTTATTTTCTTTATCACGTTTGAATGCTAAGAGATAGACAATGTTCTTTGTCCACAATGAAGCAATTTTGTTTTACTAGTTGTACCCGGCGTAACACACGCCATCAGCATCATATCTTAAAGGTTGTTAATTAAATATCAACACATTTTATATATTCATACATAAATTTCATTATATACACTATTAAACAACACTTAATGCGTTCATTGATCGCACCCTTGAGAGACCAACATATAGTTTCCCGTGACTGAATACAGGTTTCGGAAGGTATAAGCATATTCTTTCAAAAGTCTGTCCCTGTGACTTGTTGATGGTCATTGAAAATGCTAAACGCATAGTAAACTGTCTTCTTTTGAATTTGAAAGGCATATTTGTATCAGATGGAATAAGAGGTATGCGAGGTTTGAGAACAGTATCTAAGTTCAATCCATCTATTACGCGAGCCTGTACGATGTGTCTTTGTAGACGCGTAATTACACTGGCTAACAAAAAAAAATTTTTTTTTTCTTTCTCTAACATTTCTATGTTTTTCTGGTCAATTTTAATGCGCTGTTTTTAAATCTGCAAACCGTTTTTCTCTATCAGGTCAGGATCTCTAGAAATACGCAATTGAAGTTTTTTAACAACACATACAGTATTACAACATCATTTGTACAAGAAGTATAACAGTTATGTAGGCTTGAATTTCTTTGCAGTCGACTTTCGTCGGTGAATGGCATGTGGTACATCGCGATGAAGCATCCAACAATAATCGGCAAGCATGGTCACACTCCACTGTCCTTGATAACGTGACTCCATTACGGCGATATCTTGATGGAATCGTTCTCCATGTTCATCGCTGACTTTGCCAAGGTTGTCAGGGAAAAAGTCAAGATGCGAATCGAGCAAATGGATTTTGAGGGACATGTTACAGCCTATAATTCTGTATGCATCTATGCACTGCTTAACAATATGCACATAGTCGACAGATTTGTGATTTCCCAGACAGTTATCGACGATCGATTTGAATGCCATCCATGCGCGAAGTTCACTACCATGTAACAAGTTCTCGAATTGTTTGTCTGCAATAACTTTCCTAATCTGAGGTCCTACAAAGATACCTTCCTTTATCTTTGCATCGCTAATTTGCGGAAACTTTTCTCGAAGATAAGTGAAAGCTTTGCTCGTTTTATCTAACGCTTTTACGAAATTCTTCATGAGCCCCAACTTTATATGTAACGGTGGTAAAATGATGCTGTCTTTGTTAACTAATGGCTCGTGTATTACATTTTTATGCCCGAGCTGCATACGATCCCTGATAGGCCACACCTTTCTTGCATAATGTTCCTGTCTGTTGCGGCTGTCCCATTCACATAGGAAGCAACAAAATTTAGTATACCCAGTCTGCATGCCCGTGAGAATTGCAATGACCTTTAGGTCTCCACAAATCCGCCATTGGTAGTCATTGTACTTTATTTTTGCCAAAAGTATAGCCATATTGTCATAAGTTTCTTTCATATGAACAGAGTAGGTGACTGGAATTGATGAAAATAAATTTCCATTATGCCATAACACGGCTTTTAGACTAGTCTTGGAAGAGTCGATGAAAAGTCGCCATTCGTTGACTATGTGTTCATGACCGAGGTGCACGATTAGACCTTTTACATCTTTGCAATAGCAAATGTCATCATCCATCTCAAAGTATTGAACAAGTTCTCTGTGTCTATGACGAAATTTAGATATCGGAGTATTGGGCGCTAAAAGATTCCATTCTTTGAGTCGCGAACCGAGTAATTCCGCTTGTCCTTTGGTGAGAGCGAGATCACGTATTAGATCTGAAAGTTCTGAATGGTTAATTAAGTGAACACCATCATTCACCGGTATATAATCCGAGTCAGAATTAGTTTCTAAAGCAGGTAAACTATCTCTTTCTGATGGTTCATTCACGTCCAACGGATATTGTTCTGGTGGAACTGGGATCGGACACGTGATTGGATCATGAGGCACTGGTTTCGAAACCGATTCAATATTTGGATAAACCACAGACTTTCTAGTTTTAAAAAGTGAAACCATAGATATTTGTCAAGCAGAAGTAACAATCAGTAGCGTGATTTGTCGGTTCACGCCATATTACTGGCACTCCAAAAGGTATCGACTTATGCTTCGGCGATTTTCGTAACCAACCTGCCAATGTATTTGCACAAGTCGAACAAACTACATTTGGCTTCCAATATTTTTTTTGCATCATCAACTTTCGAATCGAAATAAAGTTCATATGCTTTCTTTAGCAATGGTGTAAAGTTTTTCTGGTGAACACGATCGGTAAAATATCCGCACACGTAACAGAACAGATCAGCCGAATTTCTACAACTTCTAGAAGCCATATTTCACTCAGAATTATTTCAAATTACAGTAACTATTTGAAATATAACGTAACATATGTCATGCATCTTTTAGCAGTATAAAAAGTAGAATTATTTTGCATTTTATTAATTTTTAAAAAGTTATATAGTAAAAATGAAACGGAGCAAATAACGGTTTCCCAAAAATATATTTATTCACAAATATCTTAAGAACCCGACGTGATAGAGATAAACGGATTTCAAATTTGAAATCAGCGCAAGAAACTGACCTAAGAACACTTATTCTTATATAAGAAAGAAAAATGTTGTTTGTCAGTGTTATCAATCTTGTTCCATTGCAGAGTCTCCTTGATGGCATAAGATTCTGTAGTAACATGATTACAGTACCTACTTTCAGTTTTAGCTCCTGTTGGTATGAAGCTGTTGAGAAATTCTTCATGGTGTGCCAGACGGTCACTTGGTTCATCGCTTACTACAGTATCCAACCTTTTGTAAACAGAGTGTTCTCCGGGAATACCGTCTAACAATTTGTTGTTCAGTTCCAAAGAGTTCTCATTTGTAACACTTAGTATTGCTGTGCCTTTGAGTTGCCGAGCTGTAACAGTGTTGAAGTTCATGTGACCATAGAGTTGTTCCACAGGGTCTTGTGTGTGTGTGAAAAACAGGGTGTAGGCAAACTTATAGTTGCACCACTTCTTCCATCGCCTAATTCTAATAGCCAGTCTGAAAATTCCTTCTCGCTTGCTATTGTTCGCATATTATGTTTAAGTTTCAGTACATGGAACTGTGTCCATAGCCTCTGTTTCTTTATACAACTGCCAACTGTTAGAGATCTTGAGCCTCGTAGTATTCACCTGTAGGATTTGCCTGAAGTCTCCGCCAAGTAGTATGACTTTCTCTCCAAAAGACTTGTCTAATCCTGTCAGATCGCACAGTAGTCTGTCTACTGCTTGAAAGGCGTGAATATGAGTCATGTGCCTTAGCTTCCTCTGTGTTCGGCTTTAAATTGCATGTTAAAGTTGCATTCAGAAGCAGAGGTATCTTGAACGTAGAGTGAGCAGTTCTGCCCTGTCACTGAGAGTTTATTGATCATAAATTGCCTATATCCTCTTCTTTTTCTTTCACCCGTGTCCTCTATTTTATTATCACTCTTTACCTTTTTCCTGTATTTTTCGCATCCATTCGTTTGCGAAAAATATTTTCTTCCCCATTCTCAACTTTACCGTTTTCTTTCTCATACTGGTAAACGCATTTATGACATAACGTGTCAGAGAGAGAGCGTTAAAATGCATTCTATTGCATTAGGTGTCAGTGGACGAAACCTTGAATATATTCGTCTGGCCAGACCTAGGAGCAGACAGATGTCTACAGCATTCCCTGCACCAGACGAAATACACTGTGAATATTCGCTTTCGCCAGACCTATAGGCGACAAATTTGTCTGCATTTTCTCCTGCCACAACGAGTTGCATCGGCTGAGCGCTCAGTGAGGCGCGATAGCCGACATCTCCTCGGCGCAGTTTGAGACATTTGTCTGGAAATCCCAGCTGACAAGGCACTCACTGTTGGCCTGGTCAGCGTGAGGTGTGAAAACGCACGAGTGTCAGTTCATGGTAGTCTTCTAGTTGATGTAAGGTGTTTTAGACGGAAAGGGGAGATTATTTCGTTTGGCGAAATAAAGTTGGGACCCCTTTGTCTGGTAATAGATATAACCAGAATGTTAAACTTTATTTTCAT
This sequence comes from Oreohelix idahoensis, assembly GCA_024509875.1. Lineage (NCBI taxonomy): Eukaryota > Metazoa > Mollusca > Gastropoda > Stylommatophora > Oreohelicidae > Oreohelix > Oreohelix idahoensis. The sequence continues at coordinate 750,158 of JAMPIV010018886.1, read as the reverse complement.
TCAGTCCTCAAAATTCGCAGTAGATAGGTTGTTCGTGAATAGAATAAGCTGTATAGCGAAGCCCTAGTTTGTTCGGAAATTTACCGAGCTCTAGACTTCAAATAAATATATCAGCGTATAATTCTAAAGTGTGCGATTACCTGTAGTTCTGTGTGTTGAGGTATATATTATAATAATTATCTAATATTTTGTGAAGTGTTTAAAGTGATAATCGCTTATTTCATATTTCCCTAGTTAGATTTGGTGCAGAGTGCTTATTTATATAGTCTGTATTATTTTATAGTGACGAGTTACAGTGGACAACAGAAATTATAATTTCTAGCTTAAACTCAGTCGGCTATTAAGGAATTTAATTTTACGTCTAAATAATCAGACGGGAACAATTTTTCTAAACTAACTTATAAATGCTAGATGCCTCATGTGTGTTGACGGAATATGTATGTATTCCTAATTCATGAGGATTGATGATTTTTTTTATATATAACTTATTTCACGGGAAAAGTTTTAAATGATAAGTCAAGCTGTACGCTTGCATTTTAAAAACGTAAGTTATATTGAGTACATAATATGTAACACATTTCATATGTGTTTTTTCTTTATTCAGTGAATACTGGGGTAACCCAAACTTTGCCGGCGTTTTGTACAGAGACATACCTAATAAATGCTTATACTGGGCCTTTGAGCCAGTGCATATTTCTACACTAACTCTAATGTACATGCTGCCTTGTGGCGAGAAAAATTACAGAAATCTAAAACATTAACTTTCCGACATTGTTGACAAGTGTGTGGTGAACCAAGATTATTTGTTGAGAGAAGGTGTCCACCGGTCATCTTCCTAATTAAGGGAAACCTCGTGTTCTGACATTGTGTGCTCGTTTAAGCCTAATTCTTACCTCGTGAGTCAAGTGACACTAACTTTAGTCTGAAATAACTATTGCATGAAGCCGATGCTCCCCGGATTCATTTTGATGAAACCAACAAGCAAATTTGCAGAGCTGGGATCCGTTTCATTTAACGACAGTAACAGATAAAAAGTGTGTGAGTGTCCCAACGTTTGCGCAAGACGGCGAACCACAGCACGATTGTAAGTATATCAGGGCCCTTATGAAAGAACCGAGTGAAAGTAGACTGAAGGATGTTCTTTGTTTGAGTCACCCACGTTGTAACTTCCTTTATGCAAGTTATTGCTAACAATATGTACCCTTAGAATAAAGCAGAGTATCAAGTCTGTCCATACCTTAAAAGGGGGGAACCATAGACTCAATCATATGTATCTGTAACTCTTTGGGGTTATCACTTTCTTTTAACGGGACTGTGAGCTATATATCCAGGGGAGGACCATACAAACGGGTCTATCACTATTGTAGCATTCCTTGATTCTTATGACTAGTTGTATATGCTTTTGATGTATTTTATATGTTGTGATGTAAGTTTACTATGATAATTAAACTATACCTACATTTATTTCAGTGTGGTGGTCAGTTCGTTCCCATAATATCTATATAATCATTGTTACAGTTGTTCCCACGTCTGTGTGTCTAACTGTCGTCAATTGTATGTGCGTGCACGTGAGTGGATAGATATATATTAATATACCTATTTTTTTATAGACTGTCTGACTCCTTTGGATCTGTTGTAGAAGATAGGCGGAAAGAGAGAGAGATTCTCGATTTCCGGGACAGCCTCTATAAATTTCTACCATCTCACTCGTGGAACTCTATTTCTATTATCACATCTCACTGTGGCTATCACTCATTCTAACCTATTCAGAAGGGACCAACCCAAGTCTTAATTTCCCTATCAAAAATCTACGACAGAATGGTGGCTCGTTTTTCCGGGAATTGAACTCTAGTCCTGAGCAAATACGAATATCAACTCGTTTGCAGGATTAATTTTCTTTATTCTGATATAGTAAGAGTGTGATGTCTTGTGAGTTTTGTACTTTTTAAAAATAATTTATCCCCTAGACGTATCGATCTGTTTATGGGCGTGCTGACCACACATTTAATAATTGGTTTTTCCACAGCATTTTTGAGCATATATACATTTGAATTACAGGTTGATTTTGTCGGAATATATGTTAATTACTGATTTTGTAATACTAAACGCTGGTAAAGTTTGTGAGTGTATAACATTTACAGGGTTCTGAAGAAGTAGGTGTTTGAGCTAAGCTAAATAGTGCGTTTCGGACTATTTCGTCCAGATTAATTGCCTCCCTTACCCTAACTGTCTTCAGGGGTAAACTTGATAGTGGATTAAAAATGAAGGTTTTTTTTTTTTTTCTCCGAAAATTTTTGCAATAATTATTTTGCTTCCACTGAAGTAACTTATTTTTCAGTGAGTAATCTTAACTACCATTATTTGGCGTAGTCGTCTGCATTAGGTGCTTTATTGCCGATTAATAGCAGCGATAGTTAGATACTTTATTATTTTGGAGGTTGTATCCCAGGTTAAAGAATATCATCTTTTGAATTTTTTTGTAATTTCTCGCAAGTGGTAGGAACCAGTGTATCCTTTTTCTTATCTCTTTCTCGTCTAAGTCTCAGTCATTGAGCTATTATGGCAGAGAGGGCGAAGCTTAGACAGCTCCTCAGGGACGAGGCGAGAGAAGAAGGTTTGGACGGAGAAGAAGCGAAAGCTTTTGTCAGAGACGAACTTGAGAGATATGACGCGGAGAGGAAAGCAACTGAAGCTAAAGAGGAAAAAGAAGAAACTAGGAGGAAGGAAGAAGCAGACCGTCTATTACAGCAGAAGAAGATTGAGGAATAAATGGAAATTCGCAGTGCGAACGAACAAGAGAAGGAGAGACAGCATGAGGAACGAGAGAAGGAAAGACAGCATGAGGAACGAGAGAAGGAGAGACAGCATGAGAAGGAGAGGGAGGAGAGACAGCATGAGGAAAGAGAAAATGAGCAACGACGACAGCATGAGCTGGCGGTTAAGACTCTAGAGTTCCAAGGCCGTGGTGCTGCCTCTACCTCCAGCAATGGAGAGTCTTCTCCTCATTCCTCTTTAACTGATCCTTCTAACACACAATCTACTCATCTCACCGCTATGTCTTTTGCGCTAGAATCTTTCCCGTGTCCTAATGAGAAGATTGACATGTATCTAGAAAAATTTGAGAAAATTGCAACTCTGTACGGTTTAGAGAGGTCGCGTTGGAATATGAAGCTTTCTCATGCGCTGAAAAGCAGTGCGTATGTTGTTTACGCCAAACTGGAAAGCAGCCAACAAGACAACTATGACGTGTTGAAGAAAGCGTTACTGGAGCGCTTTGAAATGAATGCTCGCAAATTTTTGCAACTGTTTCGCAACAGCAGGAAGGAGAGCTCTGAAACTTTTCAGCAGTTTTCATCTCGTTTGAAGGGATATTTGACAAAGTGCCTTGAGCTTTCACAGCTCCCCTCTACCTATGAAGGTCTTGAGGAATTTGTTTTAACCGAACAAATAAAGAACACTTTGTCTGCTGATACCCGGAGATTTCTAGCTGAGCAGGGTGCAGAAAAACTTGAAGACATCTTAGAAAAGTCTGAGCGATATCACAATGCGCTGGCTGAATTACCGGCCTCAAAACGTAAACCGACAGAAGAGCATTTTCGAAAAAATAATCTAGACCAATCTTCTCATGCTTCTCATGCTTCTAATCAGAATAACCATAGAGAAACGGGACCTCAAAACCCCCCTCCTGAAAAATCTAAGTTCTACAAAACCAAGTACCCCAACCACAATAAACAGTCTGATCAACCCGACCGCCCTACATAGCAGCGCAGCCAGAAAGGACAAGGTGACAAAGGGAGAACCCCTGAGCACGGGACTAATGATCAGAGTGAGCACACCGAGCCTAAACGCATCGGATGCTTACTAACAGTCTCGCAAGGCGGAATTATTGACAGTGATTCCCAACCTGTTGGGGATACACCTTCAACGCGAAGTACTGTTATTTTGAACGGTTCTCAAACTTCTTGTTTATTTGACACGGGGCTTTCCTATGATTGCATTGTTGCCAGAAACCTGGTTAAACCCGGTCAAGAGACAGAAGAGACCGTCCAACTTTGTGGAGTTCGTAAGAGTGATGCACCTACAGCGCTTCCCATCGCATTGGTGGAGATCCACTCTGATTATGTCAGAGGCGAGATCAAAGCGGCTGTTATGGATGACCCCATCTACCCAGTCATACTTGGCGGGAGATACGTGTGTATTGGGAAACCGGAAGAGCCGATTGTGGCAGCAGTAACTACAAAAGGGCAAACCAAGAAGGAACGGGAGCCTGCGCCTAATTTGTTACCTATGGAACTTAAAGAAGCGCAACAAAAGGACCCTACTTTGGCACCCTGCTTTAGGAAACTGCCCATGGCTAAGGAACCCAGACAGCACGGGGACTTTTTTCTAAGGATGGCGTACTTTATCGCAGAACGAGCAAGCCTGACCAAGGTTACTGATGCGTGATGCCATATGATGATGGATGGCATCCGCATGTCTGGTTTTGTGTAGTGTGTAGATGTGTTCAGTCAAAACAATGTTCATGCAACAATAACAGGGCAATCCACATAGGACGTCAGTAAACTCACGACGTATAAAGTCAATGAGTCTTGAAACAGCCGTTGACGTTTTTCTTCATTATTTATTGTGGACGCCACAGTGACAAAATGGTTACGCAAATGTGTAGGCACATCAAACAGTCATTATCACAGCAACATTCAATACAGCAATAAACGGTAGACAGCATTACAATGATGAGTCAGATGCATGTTATATTTCAAAGTGCTGTAAATGTAGTCAGGTGGAAAACTCCATCCTTTTCTATAACAGCCAGGAGATAACCAGATGTATGAGATCAGTTCACTCTCCTTAGTTTGACTTCAGCAAGACAGACACGTCTGCCGAAGTATAAATAATGTCCTCAAAAATATCCTCTAGATAATAAAGGTTTTCTAAACCTAGTTCATTTAACAAAGTAGCAAGTAATGGTCCTTGGTACCTGCATCAACCGATGCAGTACAATGCAGCGACATGTGAGCTGGGAAAAAACATCTCGTGACGACGACTTTCGCAGACAGGCTATGAATCGAAATCGCTCACGACCCAAAATCAATAGAGTTAATGAAAATGTTAATTTACCTTGCTTTCAAGAAATACAGAAATATCACGCCTCCCGGCATGTGCAAATACACTAGAGGTATTATCCCGAATAAACGAAATATCCATAAGAGGACTACACATCCCTGACAGAACAAAAGAAAGCGGAGATCCCCTCTTCAACGAGGCATCTCTTTCGCCATTCCAAATCGCTCACTCCCACTAGTGGTGGGCGGAAACCGATCGACCAAACAACAAGACAAGTCATGCGCAGTCCAGCGCAAAAATGACCACAGCTCAAAAGTTAACTGCATTCGATACTAACGCGAGAAGACAAATGCTTACCGAGAAAAGTGACTATAGATTTCAAGCAGTTGTTGCCCTTGCGTTATAAAACAGATATTGAAATAAAACGATGTTGCGAGAATTTATCACGCAACATATCACCACCTCCTCCCGATAAAAAAAAAAAATGTGGAACATATTTTTTTTTCAATATCAAAGAGCAAGCGATAAGCGGCTCAAAACGCACGAATTATGCGCTGATAATTAATTAAATTGCCAAACAATAGGCTAATTATAGAGTGTCTGGTGAGGATATACCTCAACAGAAAAATAAATATGTCTCAAAAAATATTCACATCGGGGAGGTGTCACCAACACACATCACGTTAGCATGTAAACACAATATACGTATGCAAGTTACTATAATCATCATTAAACAGCATACTCTAATATTGTCTTTAAAAATGGATGTACAAATCTGATAGGAAAATTTAAATAGTACATTCTTTGACATGTAATGACATAAGTACATAGCAAAGTTAAACTACATGACGATCCAGGACATATGCTCTGGTATTCCGAGGGTAAGTACACAATCTAGAACTCGTAAGGTAAGTCCTCAGCTCAACAATGACATTCTGAGAAAGTACAAGCAATATAATGCTAATTAATAACTAATATGCTTCATAAGGTACAATACATTATTAATAATTGTGGCTGTTTAGTAAACTAACGGCCCTTATATTAACTACTCAGTCCTCCTCTATCATTTTAAAAAAACGAACAGAAGAAGATGACAACAAAGCACGATAGTGTGTACATATAAAGTAAGTACAGATGTGCTAATCTATTGTAGAAATATAGGTGTGTTATGACTCTGTAATATATAGAAATATAGGACAGAAGTATTAGTTGGAGTCATGTGGGCATCTAGACAACATGTCAGCCATCACATTATCCGCACCACGGATAGCTCGTACCGTGAAGTGAAAAGGTTGAAGAGCTATAGCATATCGAGTGGATCTCGAACTCTTCAAATTCTTAGTCTGAATAGCTGTAAGAGCTTTCTGATCAGTCTCTAGAATGAAATGTGCGCCCAGGAGGAATCTTTGTAGCTTTAGAATTGACCAAACCATCGCTAACAACTCACGGTCTAAAACCGAGTAGTTCCTCTCTGCCGCATTTAGTTTTCTAGAAATGTACATAACAGGATGCAGAGTATTTGCATATTCTTGCATCAGTGCTGCTCCAATCCCAGTGGATGAAGCATCACTCCGAAGAACAAAAGTCCTATCAAGAGTAGGTAATCTTAAGATGGGAGGAGAAGAAAATATATTCTTGATTTGGTCTAGTGAAGATTGGCATTCTTCAGACCAACGGACCAGATTAGGCGAACCTTTCTTCAACAATGTTGAGAGAGGTGCCATGATCGAAGATAAATTTGGAATAAATCTCCCATAAAATTGAATTAAACCTAAGAGACTCCTAACTTGTTTCTTCGTTTTAGGAACAGAGATGTTCAGTATTTTGGAAGTATTGTGGTCTTCTGTCTTCAAGAGACCATGACCAACACGATGACCCAGGAAAGAGATTTCACCAAAACCAACAAAAGCTTTAGAAGGTTTTGCTGTCAAATTATTCTCACGTAGAGTGGACAGTAAGTCATATAACCCTAAATAGTGATCTTCCCAGGTATCACTGAAGAGACAGATGTCATCTAAGTATGCGATGACATCCGAACGATGTGACAGAATTCGACGCATCATGCGAACGAAAGTGGCAGGGGCGTTCATGAGACCAAAAGGCATAACATTCCATTGAAATAGACCCCTAGGTGTAGAAAAAGCAGTAAGAGGTTTGGCATGCTCTGCTAAAGGCACTTGCCAATAACCTTTAGACAAGTCAAGTTTAGTGAAGAATCTAGAATTAGAAAGTCTAATCAGTAGATCTTCTAACAAAGGCATCGGTTCAGCGTCGAACTTTGTGACCTGATTCAATTTGCGATAATCAACGCAAATTCGTATGTTCTTATCCTTCTTCCGGACAATAACCATGGAAGAAGAATATGATGAAGTCGATGGTTCAATTATATTTAATTGAATCATTTCATCCAATTCCTTTTCCACTTGCGACTGAAAGTGTATAGGAATAGGATACGGCCTAACCCTAATTGGATTATTGTCGGTAAGAATTATGTCATGTTCTATGACATCTGTGTGTCCAGGAATGTCAGTGAGAACATCCTGAAATGTTTGTAACATCGACAAGTCTCGTCGATGTTCGTCACCAGAAAGATTAGGAGAAACAGAAACGTTTTTCCAAGATTCCGTGGAATGTAATGGAACCACTGGAAGGGGAAGGTTGACATCAGAGAAGGTAGCTTCCTCATCCTGAATGACAGACAGGGATGAATAATGACCGTGAGGTGCAGGAGCATCATCCGTTGCCTGGAAAATAGGCAGCAAATAGTCCGGACGTTCGTGAAATTCCGAAAGCATGTTTATGTGGAAAGTTTTATGCTTTCCATCAATATCGACCACATAGTCAACATCGGAAATCCGAGAGACTATTGCATACGGACCTTTCCATGCAATAAGAAGTCTATTTTCCCTACTGGGGAGTAGGACGAATGCTTTGTCACCTGGACAAAGTTGTCGTAGACATCTATTCTTGTTAGCAAACTGCCTTGCCTTCTCTTTAGCAATTTCTGATGAAGCAGTTGCTAGCTTACATGCCTCAATGATCTTTTGTCTAAGAGCAATGACATACTCATATGAGGATTGAGTTTCATCGCTAATATCATCGGCAGTGATGAGATCGTGTAATAAAGACATAGGGCCGCGTGGACGCGCGCCAAAGACAAGTTCGAAGGGAGAAAATCCTGTGTGTTCATTAGGGACTTCTCTATAGGCAAAGAGAGCCGCGGGTAAAACCCTGTCCCAATCTTGAGGATGATCTTCAGTTTTCTTACCAAGCAAAGTCTTGAGCGTTCTATTCAGACGCTCAACTAACCCATTAGACATAGGATGGTAGATACTACTGAGAGATCGTTCAATATGTAAGGTAGACATTACCTGTGACATAGTGTCAGATATGAGTTGAGTGCCATGGTCTGACAATATTTCTCTGGGGAACCCCAAGCGAGAAAATATCAACCAAAGAGCATCTGCGATTATATCTGTAGTAGATATGCTCTTAAGAGGAATAGCCTCTGGCCAACGTGTGCACATATCGACACATGTAAGGATAAACTGATGTCCTCTGGCCGACTTGACCTTAAAAGGGCCAATAATATCTATGGCCATTTTCTGAAACGGCCGAATAGGAATGTCAGCAGCCTGGATAGGCGCAGCATGTCGTGGTCCTCTAGATTTGACCTCCTGACATACCTTGCATGATCGGCAGTAAATACGAATGTCCTTATTGACAAAAGGCCAAAAGAAAGCCGCAAGGACTCTCGACTTCGTACGGGCAAAACCCATATGTCCAGCACATTGCGAGTCATGAGCATGTTGTAATATTTGGACTCTCATGCTCTTGGGAACAAGAATTTGCGAATGTGCCGACGTAGTCGAATCTTGTACCATACGTACAAGTACGCCGTTTCTCATTGCAATCCAAGATTTTCTATTTGTATCCTGATTCGGATCACCTTTCTTCGCAAGAACGAAGAATTTTTTTAAAGAAGGATCTTCTTCTTGCAATTTTATGAAAGAGTCACGAGTAATTACTAAGTGACTATCTTGGCTATCAACTTCATTATCACTATTCAGTGAAGTTTCGGGTGTTTGTAGAGCTTGTGCTCTTGTAACTACTGCATTTGTAGCTTGCATGTTATTATCTTCCCAAGCAGCAATCTGCTGTGGGGTACACTCCCTAACTCCGTGAATACGACCAATAATAAGGTCCGCAATAGGATTAGGTAAGAGACAAGCATGCACATCTCCAGTAAAGAAAGGAGTGGCAATGCGAATTACAGCAGTAGGATATTTTTCTAGAGTGCCGCCAAATGTGACACATTTAATAACCCTTCCTGTAGCACAAGATGGATCTACAAGCGATTGTCTAACACCAATAGTGGTGCATCCGGAATCGAAAAGTAGTGAGACCGGAAGTATCATTAACAAGACCCTTATGTAGAATTAAAGAACCCCTCCCGTCATGCGCAACAGCAGCAGGAAGAGCGGGAAGTGGGTGACCACAACTCAAAGTAGTTATGGTACCCGGTTCGAATAAAGTACTGCATTGGGGGCATTTGTTTGCTCTCTCAAAGTCAAAAGCAGAACTAGTGACAGCGTCAAAGTTTTTACTATCAACAACATGATTACAGGCTCCCTCAGTTTCCTGTTGTACAGCATTAGCCTGCTGATATCTCTTTTTTTTTTGTGTTGAGATCTACCCCGACTATTATTACCTCTGAAGTTATCAGAGTTATTATTATCTCTGCAGTTATTATTGTCTCTATTGTAATTGTTATACTGGTTCGAATTCCAGTTTCCACGATTACTATCATGTTCACATTGATGCGAACATCTATTTGTTTGGTTCTGAGGTCTTCGGCAGGAATAACCTCTATTACCATATCCTCTTTTGAAATGCTTATAATTATTAGGGTGATAGTAACGACCACTATCAGGTTGTCTCCAATTCTTCGAAGAAGAATCACCATGAAATTGGTTTCCATGATTTTGACAGAAATTACCGCTGCCCTTTCTATCAAAATTTTGTTGGGATCTACGAGCAAAGTTTTGACCATACGGAGCTGCCGAAGCAACTGGTAAACCTTCTTTCACCTTAGAGTTACCCATGGTTATGTGTGGGTGCGCAGTTACGTATTGGCAACAGAAATCTTCCATTTCTTTTATTGTTTTAGGTTTACGTTCATGAAGGAAAGCAAGGAAAGACTCATTGACAGACGACATGACTTTGTCTCTAAGTATGAAGTCCATAAGTCCTTCATAAGTTTTTTCCGTCTTAGATAGTTCAACCCATCGTGAGAAAGTAATGCGTATTCTTGCAATAAACTCGGAGAATTCAACTCCATTTTCAGGTAACATGTTTTTAAATTGTAGACGATAGCCGTCTTCGTTAAGCTGATATTTCTTTAACAAAGCGGCCCTGACAACCTCATAATTGCTCTTGTCAGGTTCATCCACCATATTTAATATACTTAGAGCTTTACCTGTCAGTATCCCTGATAACTGATAAACATATTTTGCTTTGTCTATGTTATGAGCTGTACATGCTTGTTCAAATCTGTCCAGATAGAACATTATGTCATCACTGGAAGGAATAAAGGTTGGTAACTTAATCTTAAAAGTATCATTATTAGCCTTACCAGAAGATGAACCCTTGTTTGAATCATTACCATTACTCATGCTCGTCAATTTCAATTTCTCCAACTCTAAAGCTAAGAGTTTTTCTTCATGTTCCATTTTTGCTTTCCTCTCATCAGACTCTCTTTGTAACTTCCTTTCTTCAGCTTGAGCCTGCATTTGAAGTCTTTCATTTTCAGCTTCTTTTTCAAGTCTTTTATTTTCAGCTTCTTTTCAAGTCTTTTATTTTCAGCTTCTTTTTCAAGTCTTTTATTCTCAGCCTCTAGCTGTAGCTTTCTTTCCTCAGCTTCTGATTCCCTTTTTTGTTTTTCCATTTCCATTTGGAATCTCTTTTCATCCACCTGCATCTGCAGTTTCCTTTGTTCAGCTTCCATATGCAGTTTCTTTTGTTCAGCTTCCATTGCTTTATCATATCGAGCAGTTGCAAATTCTTCTAACTTATCACCAGTCTTCCCAAGCAATTTACCCTGCTCAATAAAGTGCTCAAATGTAGACATGTTGTCTAACATATGAGTCCAAAACCTGAAATAATTAACTAATTTATTTCAAACCTAAGTGTAACAAGTCTTAATTAAGCACTTGTATATTCACATCACATTATATTATCCCAGTCTCTGTGGGAAACAAGTCTCCAATCAAAGAACTTGTATATGAAATATCAGCACTCAAATCTTGATCATAAGTGCACTTCTCATTCAATAGTGCACGACACTATTCATCATTCATTTATCATCAGTGTAGTAGTAACAGTGCATTAGCATAGTCCATTAACTAATTACTATAACTGTAAACAATGACTATGTAAACACATGCAGAATGTAAACATTGAAAATGTAAACAATACAAACAATGTAAACAATAACAATGTAAACAATAACAAAGATCAGCAACAATACAAAAAACTTTCGCAGAAATCAACTAAAAATAAAGCAGAAATTAATGAAATATCACAAAAAAATGTGACGATATCTGCGATAGAATTAAACAAAATACATGACACCACAGTGTATAAACAAAAATGTTGTATGAAACTAAATTATAGACAAGAGTAGGCTAACAAATACAAACAAATCACAACAAAACTAAAGAATGTGAAATAATAACGAAAACAATATTAAAACATGTCATCACAGCTAACATAAATAGCAACAGAAGTCGCTTAGCAAATTCCAGTATCGGAAATTTGCAAACCCTACAGAAAACGCTCACAATAGACGACCTCTATGACGTGGCATAATCTAACGGAGACACCACCCAACCGAGAACCCGCTGAAATATAAACATATAAATATACAAATAACATATAGACATATAATATATAGAATGAGATGATACACAGAAGACTCAGCAGAAGTATAAGGGCACAGTTTACATACAAACAGGCCACTTAACTTAAAGGCTTCCAATCGTAGAACAGCAGAAAAACGGATGTCAATCAACGTCCTAAAGAGCGAAGCTCCAACGATGATGGCACATCTGAACTGCTTCCACTGCTAACACGATGGTACAAGAGCTTCTGAAATACTGTGTGTTGAGTTGTTTCGGCACTTGACCTTCTAATCCAAAAGTAAGTTGATGGAAATCGGTACTTGGCCTTCTTCAGAAAACAACCCGTTTCAACCGGCACTTGACAGCAGCAACTTGCTTGACTTGCGTAAAAGATAACAGCAGTCCGAGTTATCCGGCAACATGTAACAACGCCGGGTACTGTCAAATTCTTGTTTCCGTCAAAAAGTTGAAATTTTGACTTTTACCGGGCAACGCCGAGTACTTTGAAAATTTTGAAGATGTTGACTGTATTGAAGAATGTTAATTTCTTGAAGGATGCTGATGAATTCTTGTTGAAAATGAAGTGGGTAAGGGACCCCGTGTTTGCTAGTACCAGAATCAAACCAGCTTATGGCCACCAAATGATGCGTGATGCCATATGATGATGGATGGCATCCGCATGTCTGGTTTTGTGTAGTGTGTAGATGTGTTCAGTCAAAACAATGTTCATGCAACAATAACAGGGCAATCCACATAGGACGTCAGTAAACTCACGACGTATAAAGTCAATGAGTCTTGAAACAGCCGTTGACGTTTTTCTTCATTATTTATTGTGGACGCCACAGTGACAAAATGGTTACGCAAATGTGTAGGCACATCAAACAGTCATTATCACAGCAACATTCAATACAGCAATAAACGGTAGACAGCATTACAATGATGAGTCAGATGCATGTTATATTTCAAAGTGCTGTAAATGTAGTCAGGTGGAAAACTCCATCCTTTTCTATAACAGCCAGGAGATAACCAGATGTATGAGATCAGTTCACTCTCCTTAGTTTGACTTCAGCAAGACAGACACGTCTGCCGAAGTATAAATAATGTCCTCAAAAATATCCTCTAGATAATAAAGGTTTTCTAAACCTAGTTCATTTAACAAAGTAGCAAGTAATGGTCCTTGGTACCTGCATCAACCGATGCAGTACAATGCAGCGACATGTGAGCTGGGAAAAAACATCTCGTGACGACGACTTTCGCAGACAGGCTATGAATCGAAATCGCTCACGACCCAAAATCAATAGAGTTAATGAAAATGTTAATTTACCTTGCTTTCAAGAAATACAGAAATATCACGCCTCCCGGCATGTGCAAATACACTAGAGGTATTATCCCGAATAAACGAAATATCCATAAGAGGACTACACATCCCTGACAGAACAAAAGAAAGCGGAGATCCCCTCTTCAACGAGGCATCTCTTTCGCCATTCCAAATCGCTCACTCCCACTAGTGGTGGGCGGAAACCGATCGACCAAACAACAAGACAAGTCATGCGCAGTCCAGCGCAAAAATGACCACAGCTCAAAAGTTAACTGCATTCGATACTAACGCGAGAAGACAAATGCTTACCGAGAAAAGTGACTATAGATTTCAAGCAGTTGTTGCCCTTGCGTTATAAAACAGATATTGAAATAAAACGATGTTGCGAGAATTTATCACGCAACAGTTACTATCAGCTCCTAGTACCGAAACAGTACAGAAGCCAAATCCTAGAAATGGGGCACTCTCTTCCCTTCAGCGGACATATGGGACAGAACACCACAAACCAACGGATAACCACTCATTATTGGTGGCCAGGAGTAAATACTGATATTATCAGGTATGTCAAATCCTGTGCCCAGTGCCCAGACCAATTAAGGGCCCGCTTGAAGCCTTATTTTGGTCGCTGACAGACCAGAAGGCTGATGAGACAGTTGTCTCAGCAAGTAAATACGTATCGGATTTAAAGGAAAGGTTGAAACTAGGATGGGACCTAGCAACGACTAACTTTAAACGAGCACGCACAAAGCACGTTAACCGATACAGAAAAGTCGCGAAAGAGAGAGAACTGGAAGCAGGAGAGAAAGTTTTGGTGTTACTCCCTACCGTAAACAACCAACTGAGGATCGGATGGCAAGGGCCGTTTACCGTCCTGAAAAAGATTTCTAAGGCTAACTACCAGATCTCTATTCAAGGAAAGGAGAAAGTTTTCCATTTAAATCTGTTAAAGAGATACTTGGAAAGACCGGTGCCAACCTCCGACCATCTCCTGACGATCGCCAAAACTGACGAAGATGACGATAGTGGCAGGGAAATTCCACTGCACACACACGAAATCTTTCAAAAATGTCAGAAGCTGCGACGCTCTTTCAAGCGCGCATGGGAGACATTCCAGAGAAAGGAAACTTTAGGGAGTAGACTTGAGTAGGAATTGGACAGAGATGGAGGGGGGAGATGAGATGGAAGAGGACAGACACCCTGAAGCTACGGATATAGGAAATTTATTTCCATAACGTAGACATGGAGTGATTCCATATCTTAAAGGGGGGACGTTCTGTCACAGAGAGTTTATTGATCATAAATTGCCTATATCCTCTTCTTTTTCTTTCACCCGTGTCCTCTATTTTATTATCACTCTTTACCTTTTTCCTATATTTTTCGCATCCATTCGTTTGCGAAAAATATTTTCTTCCCCATTCTCAACTTTACCGTTTTCTTTCTCATACTGGTAAACGCATTTATGACATAACGTGTCAAGAGAGAGCGTTAAAATGCATTCTGTTGCATTAGGTGTCAGTGGACGAAACTGTGAATATATTCGTCTGGCCAGACCTAGGAGCAGACAGATGTCTACAGCATTCCCTGCACCAGACGAAATACACTGTGAATATTCGCTTTCCCCAGACCTATAGGCGACAAATTTGTCTGCATTTTCACCTGCCACAACGAGTTGCATTGGCTGAGCGCTCAGTGAGGAGCGATAGCCGACATCTCCTCAGCGCAGTTTGAGACATTTGTCTGGAAATCCCAGCTGACAAGGCACTCACTGTTGGCCTGGTCAGCGTGAGGTGTGAAAACGCACGAGTGTCAGTTCATGGTAGTCTTCTAGTTGATGTAAGGTGTTTTAGACGGAAAGGGGAGATTATTTCGTTTGGCGAAATAAAGTTGGGACCCCTTTGTCTGGTAATAGATATAACCAGAATGTTAAACTTTATTTTCTTTGAAGTAGCGCTAGGCATTATACCCCTGGAGCTAAGGAGAAAAGAACTGAGATTCAGCTACTGGGCAAAAGTGGCAAAAGATCCAACTCACCCAGCACACAAAACCTTTGATAGGGGTAACCAGTACATAGGCCACATTCCATTAAACCATAATAGATACCCGTCAGGGTGGAAAACAATGGATGAAGTGGATCAATACCCAGACCTGTTTAATACGATAAACAGTAGTGCTCAGTACAAAGCAAAGATCCCACCATGGGAACTGAGAGTGCCAGAAACTGACTCTCACTTATCAAAGATCATAAGCAAATCTAACGACATAATCTCAGCAAAAAGTAAAGCACTAGAGTACATAGAACGGTATATAAATAATAGCCTAACTATATATACTGATGGGTCAAAAGATGAAGAAGGACAATTAGGAGCAGGAATAGCAATACCAAAATTAAAAATTTACAAAAGATACAAAGTAACAGGTAATACATCCATCTTTACAGCAGAATTAGTGGCAATCCTAAAAGCTTTAGAAATAGCTGCAGAAAACCCACCCAAAAAAGTAACCATTCTCACAGATTCCCTTTCAGCAGTATTAGCTATCAGAAACAGAAATGGTTGTAGTAGGCCAGATATTATAGAGGAAATACTACAGGTTAATACATATCTGCATACTACAGGATGCAGGGCAACACTAACATGGATACCATCACATGTGGGGATAGCAGGAAATGAGCTTGCAGACAAAGAAGCCAAAAGCGGGAGAACTAGCTATAACAAATTTGAAGTAGGCCTAGGGAAGTTCGAAATTAAGAGTTTAATTGCTCAAGCAATAACTAAAGAGTGGATAACAGCATGGGACCAAAGTAAAAAAGCTACATACAGATTAACCAAATAAAATGTGCAGTGAAAATTAAAAACATACCAGATTAGACAATAGCATATTTTAGATTTAAAAAAAAAAAAAAAAAAAACCCATTATGAACTATAACTACAAAAGGAAAATACATACTAGAGATAATATAATATAAAATAAATACAAACGAAAACATATTACAACAAAGGAAACAGTCCTGATATAACCAACAACTCCATGTACATGGTAGATGGTTGAAAGGGGCGTGCTACAAAGAAAAGTAGCAAACACATTAATAAAAAATAAAAAAAAATTATTTTCATTCAGTCCTCAAAATTCGCAGTAGACAGGTTGTTCGTGAATAGAATAAGCTGTATAGCGAAGCCCTAGTTTGTTCGGAAATTTACCGAGCTCTAGACTTCAAATAAATATATCAGCGTATAATTCTAAAGTGTGCGATTACCTGTAGTTCTGTGTGTTGAGGTATATATTATAATAATTATCTAATATTTTGTGAAGTGTTTAAAGTGATAATCGCTTATTTCATATTTCATTAGTTAGATTTGGTGCAGAGTGCTTATGTATATAGTCTGTATTATTTTATAGTGACGAGTTACAGTGGAAAACAGAAATTATAATTTCTAGCTTAAACTCAGTCGGCTATTAAGGAATTTAATTTTACGGCTAAATAATCAGACGGGAACAATTTTTCTAAACTAACTTATAAATGCTAGATGCCTCATGAGTGTTGACGGAATACGTATGTATTCCTAATTCATGAGGATTGATGATTTTTTTATATATAACTTATTTCACGGGAAAAGTTTTAAATGATAAGTCAAGCTGTACGCTTGCATTTTAAAAACGTAAGTTATATTTAGTACATAATATGTAACACATTTCATATGTGTTTTTTCTTTATTCAGTGAATACTGGGGTAACCCAAACTTTGCCGGCGTTTTGTACAGAGACATACCTAATAAATGCTTATACTGGGCCTTTGAGCCAGTGCATATTTCTACACTAACTCTAATGTACATGCTGCCTTGTGGCGAGAAAAATTACAGAAATCTAAAACATTAACTTTCCGACATTGTTGACAAGTGTGTGGTGAACCAAGATTATTTGTTGAGAGAAGGTGTCCACCGGTCATCTTCCTAATTAAGGGAAACCTCGTGTTCTGACACTGTGTGCTCGTTTAAGCCTAATTCTTACCTCGTGAGTCAAGTGACACTAACTTTAGTCTGAAATAACTATCGCATGAAGCCGACGCTCCCCGGATTCATTTTGATGAAACCAACAAACAAATTTGCAGAGCTGGGATCCGTTTCATTTAACGACAGTAACAGATAAAAAGTGTGTGAGTGTCCCAACGTTTGCGCCAGACGGCGAACCACAGCACGATTGTAAGTATATCAGGGCCTTTATGAAAGAACCGAGTGAAAGTAGACTGAAGGATGTTCTTTGTTTGAGTCACCCACGTTGTAACTTCCTTTATGCAAGTTATTGCTAACAATATGTACCCTTAGAATAAAGCAGAGTATCAAGTCGGTCCATACCTTAAAAGGGGGAAACCATAGACTCAATCATATGTATCTGTAACTCTTTGGGGTTATCACTTTCTTCTAACGGGACTGTGAGCTATATATCCAGGGGAGGACCATACAAACGGTTCTATCACTATTGTAGCATTCCTTGATTCTTATGACTAGTTGTATATGCTTTTGATGTATTTTATATGTTGTGATGTAAGTTTACTATGATAATTAAACTATACCAACATTTATTTCAGTGTGGTGGTCAGTTCGTTCCCATAATATCTATATAATCATTGTTATAGTTGTTCCCACGTCTGTGTGTCTAACTGTCGTCAATTGTATGTGCGTGCACGTGAGTGGATAGATATATATTAATATACCTATTTTTTTATAGACTGTCTGACTCCTTTGGATCTGTTGTAGAAGATAGGCGGAAAGAGAGAGAGATTCTCGATTTCCGGGACAGCCTCTATAAATTTCTACCATCTCACTCGTGGAACTCTATTTCTATTATCACATCTCACTGTGGCTATCACTCATTCTAACCTATTCAGAAGGGACCAACCCAAGTCTTAATTTCCCTATCAAAAATCTACGACATGCCCCCAGCTAACAGAGTTGCTGCAATACCTGTAGACGCAACAAGCGTAAAACTATTTCCCTAGCCTCGTACAGTGTGAAGTATAGTTGAGTAAAGAAATATTTTTTCCAGTTCCAGCCGTACCATCTAAAAATACAGTTATGATTAATATTTGACTTATTGTATATGGCGTCAAGAACAAAGTCAAATGCCATTTTTTGTTCGTTGTTTAATTTTTGTCTGTTAGCCATCGCTTTGGCTTGTTCTTCCAAAACGACTAATGATTGCAAATGCGGAGGTGCTGTCATCATTTCAACAGCTGGTGGATGAACTTTTCGAAGGCTCAGACCATAATTTTTCAACATTTCGTTTATTTCGGCAAGAGCATAGAGAGGGTCAGTTTCTTCAGAATAACGTCTTATGAAATCTTCACTCATGCCCTGCTTATGTCTTTCCCATAGTTCAGGTACATCGTCTGGTTCTTCAAATCCACATATCATTGCAAACAGTAACTGTATTTAACTTGGTGTACGTGCCTCGACTGCCTCGGAAAGTGTGTCGTGCCATATCCTGTCTCCTTTCGAAAGTCCATGTTCTCTGCAAGGTTGCTGAAATGTTTCACAGAGTTGTACATTGCCTGTTCGCTAATGCTCAAAACTTGTAACTCTTGTAAGAAGCATGCGTTGATAGTAGCGCTCCCGTATCTCTGTGTAAATGAGTTGCCTTGCTTGCAGATCTGTTCTGTTTAATTCAAACCAAGCCTCAAGCAAGCTCTTTGTAGACATTTCTTGCTGCAAGACTTCCTCTTCTGTGCCCTCTTGGAAGATCACTTGCTGTTGATCAGGTAGGTGCACTGCCAATCTTATAATGGAGTGCGACTTCTCCGACATCGGAAACTCATCAATCGCCGCATTGCTTCAGGTGCACTAACGTACCGTCCATCTAAGAAAGTTTGAATCTCATCAAAGACCAAACTGCAATCGGTACCTTCCCTTTGTAATCGTAGAGATGCGGCATCATGACCTCTATAAACGTATTTATAGACGTACTTTACACTTTTCACGGAGGGAAACACTTCCACATTAATGTGCGCACTGAATTTCTTCGACAACCATGGATTATAAGGTATGGATTATAAGGTACAGTTAATCTATTGTCCATGTCATACTTTCCTACTTATATATCGGATAGCCATTAATATTCTATTCTCTTGCATCTCTCAACTCTGTCGGAACTCTGTCGGAAATCTTTTACTGCATACACCTTCTTTCGTGCA
Source organism: Oreohelix idahoensis (assembly GCA_024509875.1). Lineage (NCBI taxonomy): Eukaryota > Metazoa > Mollusca > Gastropoda > Stylommatophora > Oreohelicidae > Oreohelix > Oreohelix idahoensis. The sequence continues at coordinate 730,690 of JAMPIV010018886.1, read as the reverse complement.
CTGAAGGGACCATGTGGCATGCCATGCACTTTGTGACGATTTCAAACAACCTTGGATTTGTTTTTGAGCATGGTAGCTTTGCATTTACAACATCTGTCAATGTTATCCTTTGTGTGTATTTTTTTTTTTTTTTTGGTTTTTTTTTTTTTGCGTACGCCCGCTATTACTCCTAGCGAAATCTGTCTAACCTGAGACTGATTTTTACGTGAGTATCCCTTTTTTTCTTGTACAGAGACAGGTGTCCCTCGCCATTCAGGCAGATACTCGCCGATTTCGGAGGTACCCATTACAGCTGGGTCGGCTCAGGAGCCGCCAATCCCTGGGCCTCTTCAAATGTTCTCGCCAGGGCTCGAGTTAATCCAGTCCAAATCCCGGTCGACGAAAAATCCACAAATGTCCTCGCCCGGGCTTGATCCTGGGTCACCCGGTCGCCAGCGCAGTTTGGTAACCACTACACCAGCGCGGCTCCCTGTGTGTATTTAAGATATAATAAGATTTCGCTTGAGAATGCCGTCAAGCAGTTTTGCAAGTTTTATTTTGAATACATTTGTTTATATGACTCAGCAAATGGGTTAACTTGTCGTAGCATCTCGTCCAATTGTTGCATTACTTTGGCCAAACAACCTTGGTTTGATTGGTTTTCAAGCCGTTTTGTTGTTGCTTCAGCAGATTCGAAAATATAAAGTTGTCCATATCCTGGCTTATTTTGCCTTGTTCAGATATAGCGGTGAGACCACATGGTAAATCTGGCCGTGTATTCTAAAACAGTATGGACCATTTCCAGTTTGTGATTTAATCTCTGCACCCATTGATGCAACGCGATTGCCGAGTTGTACTCTCGTATATGAACGACAATTCTAAAAGAATTGTAGATCAGTTGGTGAGAGTTGTCGCTCATGTATGCATGCGGATGGTGGGCATTTTGAACATTTTAACTAACTTTGTGTTATTGTAAAAATGTTGTCTATCTCTTAGCTTAAAATTGTGATAAAGAAAATAAAAATTGTGTATGTTGTTCATGAAATATAAATGTTTTAAGTGTTTATACATAATTTTGCAACATCCTGTATTCAGCAACCAATTATCACGATTTTATGAATGTTATGACATGTTCTCGTACATATTTATGCGGTTTGAAAAAAATTTACATGGGGGGGGGGGGGGGAATGAATATACATTTTGGTGCCTAGTTAAAACCTGCAGGGGACTAAAAACAACTCAGCTGTTCTCAACACGGAAAAATTATCTATCCGTCCATCCAGCCCCCCACACACCCACTCACTTGCCTACTTACCTACCGACCGACTTACGTACCTCTGCCTGCCTGTCTGTTTATCTATCTATCTATCTATCTATCTATCTATCTATCTATCTATCTATCTATCTATCTATCTATCTATCTATCTATCTATCTATCTATCTAACTATCTATCTATCTATCTATCTATCTATCTATCTATCTATCTATCTATCTATCTATCTATCTATCTATCTATCTATCTATCTATCTATCTATCTATCTATCTATCTATCTAACTGTCTGTCTGTCTTGTCCGTCCGTCCGTCCGTCTTTATCTATCTATCTATCTATCTATCTATCTATCTATCTATCTATCTATCTATCTATCTATCTATCTATCTATCTATCTATCTATCTATCTATCTATCTATCTATCTATCTATCTATTTATCCATCTATCTATCTATCTATCTATCTATCTATCTGTGTGTCTATCCGTCCGTCCGTCCGTCTGTCTGCCTGTCTGTCTGTCTACTTCCTGCCTACGCCCTAGCCTTTCTGCCCGCCCGCCTGTCAGTCTGTCTGTATGGTTGCTGATCGATCTGCCTTCTCTATCGGTCTGTCTGTCTGTCTGCCTAATAAATAAAAATTAAGTTCTTGCAAATATTTAAATAAAATCTTGAAGTACTTTTGCCATTGAACTCAGTTTCTTTCGGTTATTGTATTATTTTTATGGCCCAATCGATAGCAGCGAGAAAATGAATGTAGACAAGGCAGATTATTTCTGCACTGCACTTCTTTCAGGGTTCAGTAAGTCGGCCTTTATGAGAATCTTTACCGACAAACGACATACAGAACAATACCCAGACAGACAGACAAATACCAAGACAGGCTGACAAATACCCAGATAGGCAAATACCCAGGCAGAAAAATACCGAAACAGACAAACAAATACCGAAACAGACAGACAAATACCGAGACAGACAGACAAATACACAGACAGACTAATACCCAGGCTGAAAAATACCACGACAGACAAATACCGAGGCAGACCAATAAATACCGAGACAGACAGACAATTATTCAGACAAATATACAAATAGACAAAGACCCAAACAGACAAATGTCTAGACAGACAGATGAATACCAAAACAGACATATACCCAGACAGACAGATAAGTTCTCGGACAGATAAACAAATACCGTGACAGAGACAGACAAATACCCAGACAGCAGACAAATACCCAGACATACTGACAAATACCCAGATAGATAGACATATACACAGACAGATAGACAAATATACAGACATACAGACAAATACCAGACAGATAGACACATATACAGATAGACAAATACCCATACACATAAACAGACAAATGCCCAGTCAGGTAGACAGACAAATACCCAGTCAGGTAGACAGACAAATACCCAGACAGATAGACAAATACACAGATAGACAGACTAATACCCAGTCGTACAGAAAAATACCGAGACAGACATACAAATACTCAGAAAGACAAATACACAGACAGTCAAATATCCCGACAGACAGACAAATACCCAGACAGGCAGACCGACAAATACCCAGTCAGGTAGACAGACAAATATCCAGACAGATAGACAAATACACAGATAGACAGACAAATACGCAATCGTACAGACAAATACCCAGACAGACAGACAAATACACAGAAAGTCAAATACCCAGACAGACAGACAAATACTCAGACAGACAGACCGACAAATACCCAGACAGACAGACAAATACCCAGACAGATAGACAAATACACAGACAGACAGACAGATACTCAGACAGGCGAACAGATAAATACCCAGACAGACAAATACCTATACATACAGACAAAACTCAGACTGATAAACAGACAAATACCCAGTCAGATAGGCAGACACATACACAAATAGATAGACAGACACATACATAGTCTCACAAATACCCAGACAGACCGACAAATTCACAGACAGATAGACAAATACACAGATAAGCAGACAAATACCCAGACAGACGAACAAATATTCAGACAGATAGACAAATGCCCAGACAGACTGACAAATACCCAGACAGGCCGACAAATACACAGACAGATAGACAAATACACAGATTGACAGACAAATACCCAGACAGATAGACAAATACCCAGACAGATAGACAAATACCCAGAGAGATAGACAAATACCCAGACAGATAGACAAATACCCAGACAGATAGACATATACACAGACAGATAGACAAATATACAGACATACAGACAAATACCAGACAGATAGACACATATACATATAGACAAATACCCATACACATAGACAGACACATGCCCAGTCAGCTAGACAGACAAATAGCCAGTCAGGTAGACAGACAAATACCCAGACAGAAAGACAAATACACAGATAGACAGACTAATACCCAGTCGTACAGAAAAATACCCAGACAGACATACAAATACCCAGAAAGACAAATACACAGACAGTCAAATATCCCGACAGACAGACAAATACCCAGACAGGCAGACCGACAAATACCCAGTCAGGTAGACAGACAAATATCCAGACAGATAGACAAATACACAGATAGACAGACAAATACCCAGTCGTACAGACAAATACCCAAACAGACAGGCAAATACACAGAAAGTCAAATACCCAGACAGACAGACAAATACTCAGACAGACAGACCGACAAATACCCAGACAGACAGACATTCCACAGGTCTTAACTCTAAAAAAGAGATGATCATTATAATTTAATAACAAAAAAATAACAAAGATACATTTTTATCACTCGGAGTTGGTGATATGTCTGTCCCGTGAGTTTGGTTTACAGCTGAAGCGACAGATTAAAACAGTTATCAATAGCCGTTGATAACGGGAAATAATCGATACCGGTATCTCACTTCTCTGCCCTTGATAGCTAAATTATTCGAGATATGTGTCATTTGTGTGTTTTAGGGAGGGAAAGTGAGTGTGTAAGGGGTAGAGTGGCGGTGAGGTAAATATTTGCAGGGGGATAGAGGAGGCAAGGGAGATTGACGGAGAGAAGTATAGAATTTCAGAGAAGTCAAGCCAGGTCACAAAGATGACTGCCATGTTCTGGTGGGTCAAAAACTGCACCAACTATTATTCTACCTCATCTTTTTCGTTCATTCTCAGATAACCACATCTGCGTCTCATAAACTTGGGGGACTGTCTCCGGCTTATGTAGTTACCATACAGCTTCTCCCACAATTGGTTTAGAGCAGGCCGTGTTGCCATTCTGCTGCTATCATGGAAGCGACAGTTTTGGATAGACATTTTCTACTGTTTTTGTTATGTTTTTCCTCCCCACATGGACACTCTCCTGTTGTCCGATTTTTTATTTGTTGAACAGGTGGTATTTGAGTCTGCAATGGCTGGTTTTCAGTCTGAATATTATATCTTGGTCTTTTCTTGGTAACATGTACAATGGTTCTGCTGTATCGTACTCTTGTGTGTGTGTATATATATATATATATATAAGGTAAAGGATCCCGTTACACGCCCATTGAGGTATATTGGGAATACGATGTTAGGCCCATATTTTCTTGACCATCGGCACACTAGCGGTGATGTGGTCAGCATCACGCCGGCCGCCTTAACCTTCCCAGAAGTTGCTCTGGTACCCAATTGGGGCTAGGTCGACGCAGGAGCCGTTTGTGGCCTAAAAAATTCCCTAACCACTATGCTACCGCGACTCCTACATATATAGGACAGGGCAGAAATGTTTGCAAAAGAAAAAGGAAGCAACATCTAAATTCAAGATAAGGCAACATCTGAAGAGATTAAACCAATAAGAATATAAATAACTTTACAAAAAAATGGCGTAGGGAATACGTGCCCAATTCTCAACTCTTTGAAAATAAAGTTCGTTCGTTCGTTCGTTTTCATACTCCTCTTCTCCTCCTTCTGCTTCTTCTCCTCCTTCTGCTTCTTCTCCTCCTTCTGCTTCTTCTCCTCCTTCTGCTTCTTCTCCTCCTTCTGCTTCTTCTCCTCCTTCTGCTTCTTCTCCTCCTTCTGCTTCTTCTCCTCCTTCTGCTTCTTCTCCTCCTTCTGCTTTCTCTCATCCTTCTGCTTCTTCTCTCCTCCTTCTGCTTCTTCCTCCTTCTGCTTCTTCTCCTCCTTCTGCTTCTTCTCCTCCTTCTGCTTCTTCTCCTCCTTCTGCTTCTTCTCCTCCTTCTGCTTCTTCTCCTCCTTCTGCTTCTTCTCCTCCTTCTGCTTCTTCTCCTCCTTCTGCTTCTTCTCCTCCTTCTCCTCCTTCTGCTTCTTCTCCTCCTTCTGCTTCTTCTCCTCCTTCTGCTTCTTCTCCTCCTTCTGCTTCTTCTCCTCCTTCTGCTTCTTCTCCTCCTTCTGCTTCTTCTCCTCCTTCTGCTTCTTCTCCTCCTTCTGCTTCTTCTCCTCCTTCTGCTTCTTCTCCTCCTTCTGCTTCTTCTCCTCCTTCTGCTTCTTCTCCTCCTTCTGCTTCTTCTCCTCCTTCTGCTTCTTCTCCTCCTTCTCCTCCTTCTGCTTCTTCTCCTCCTTCTCCTCCTTCTGCTTCTTCTCCTCCTTCTCCTCCTTCTGCTTCTTCTCCTCCTTCTGCTTCTTCTCCTCCTTCTGCTTCTTCTCCTCCTTCTCCTCCTTCTGCTTCTTCTCCTCCTTCTGCTTCTTCTCCTCCTTCTCCTCCTTCTGCTTCTTCTCCTCCTTCTGCTTCTTCTCCTCCTTCTCCTCCTTCTGCTTCTTCTCCTCCTTCTGCTTCTTCTCCTCCTTCTGCTTCTTCTCCTCCTTCTCCTCCTTCTGCTTCTTCTCCTCCTTCTCCTCCTTCTGCTTCTTCTCCTCCTTCTGCTTCTTCTCCTCCTTCTGCTTCTTCTCCTCCTTCTCCTCCTTCTGCTTCTTCTCCTCCTTCTGCTTCTTCTCCTCCTTCTCCTCCTTCTGCTTCTTCTCCTCCTTCTGCTTCTTCTCCTCCTTCTGCTTCTTCTCCTCCTTCTCCTCCTTCTGCTTCTTCTCCTCCTTCTCCTCCTTCTGCTTCTTCTCCTCCTTCTGCTTCTTCTCCTCCTTCTCCTCCTCTTCCTCCTTCTGCTTCTTCTCCTCCTTCTGCTTCTTCTCCTCCTTCTGCTTCTTCTCCTCCTTCTCCTCCTTCTGCTTCTTCTCCTCCTTCTCCTCCTTCTGCTTCTTCTCCTCCTTCTGCTTCTTCTCCTCCTTCTGCTTCTTCTCCTCCTTCTCCTCCTTCTGCTTCTTCTCCTCCTTCTCCTCCTTCTGCTTCTTCTCCTCCTTCTGCTTCTTCTCCTCCTTCTCCTCCTCTTCCTCCTTCTGCTTCTTCTCCTCCTCTTCCTTCTTCTGCTTCTTCTCCTCCTTCTGCTTCTTCTCCTCCTTCTGCTTCTTCTCCTCCTTCTGCTTCTTCTGCTCCTTCTGCTTCTTCTCCTCCTTCTGCTTCTTCTCCTCCTTCTGCTTCTTCTCCTCCTTCTGCTTCTTCTCCTCCTTCTGCTTCTTCGTTCGCTCAAAAAAACCACATTTATCTCTCTCTTATCAAGCTGGCGATTCGTCTCATGTTGGAGCTCCATCAAATCATTCCCTGTCATCTACAGGTATATCGCGTAATACAGGTATATCGCGTAATACAGGTATATCGCGTAATACAGGTATATCGCGTAATACAGGTTGCCGACTCCTGCCTTAGACAGTGCACGGGCACCAAAAAAAGACCCCATACCACAATTTGAGAATCTATTATCCGCAATACAGGTTATTAACGACCTCGACAATCGATAACAAATGTACATACTTCAGCATGTGGTCCGTGCTCCCAATGTAAATTTTCTGCCGATATCTCGGCCATTTCTGACCCTTGATCAAAACGGCGACATTGGAGGGAGGAGGGGTGTGCGGAAGGAACAGGGGGAAATCTGTCTGGAGATTAGAATTAGATCGAGTGCAGACCTAGGAATATACGTTCATCACTCTGCCATCTCTCTCCATTATTTGGGAGAGGTCTTATCTTATCATCTTATCACTCGCGCGCTATTTTCACGTCTGCTGTGTAACGTGCGATCTCCTCTTTGGCTGCCTGCGCATGAGTGCATATTTGTGAAGGGATCTAAAGGCTTGTCTCCCTTCTCCTCTTTTCTTCGCTCACGCTGTTTATCCATTTTGTTTGGTAAGTGAAAAAAAGTCTATCTATCTATCTATCTATCTATCTATCTATCTATCTATCTATCTATCTATCTATCTATCTATCTATCTATCTATCTATCTATCTATCTGGGAGCCGCGCTAGCGTAGTGGTTACAACACCGCTCTGGCGACCGGGTGATACAGGATCAAACCCGGGCGACGGCATTTGAGGATTTTTCGTCGACCGGAATTTGGACTGGATTAACTCGAGACCTGGCGAGAACATTTGAAGAAGTGTCGTCGACCAGGGACTGGCAGCTCCTGAGCCGACCCAGCTGCAATGAGTACCTCCGAAATCGGCGAGTATTTGCCTGAATGGCGAGGGACACCTGTCTCTGTACAAGAAATAAAGGGATACTCACGTAAAATCAATGTCAGGTTAGACATAAATAATAACCTGAGATTTCGCCTCGAGTATTAGCGGGCGTACGAAAAAAAAAAAAAAAAAAAAAATCTATCTATCTGTCTAACTGTCTGTCTGTTTGTCTGTAATTATGTCTGTCTGCTGCCCGTTTGTCTGTCTGTCTGTCTCTGTCTGTCCGTCTGTCTGCCTATTAAGCAATCTTTGTGTCTGTCTATGTCTCTTTATCCGTCTGTCTGTCAGTCTATCTTAGTTATATATTCATATACAGATATCCCATGTAGTCCAAGGGATCTCTGAAGAGACAACAGAAACAAAAACAGGACTACTACCTCCTCCGGCATGTCGTCCATGGCAACTAATATGACGTTGCGATTGGGGCTGGGAACCTGATCATCCCATATATATATAATATCCCAGCTTTTTCTGTCAGTGCGTAACGCTAAGGGGTGCAACTTAGGTGAAAGTTAGACATTAATTGTATTGTTTCCCTTGTATGTACTTTCCCGAAAATAGTAACACTCGAGAAAGAAAAGAGCGCAAGTGTTGGTGTGCATACGCCAATAAAATCTAACTGTGAACGGTTTGCGATAACCATCTAGAAATCTCAGGGGGCAAACATTTGAACATGTTGGAATCTTTTTGAACGAGCCAGTCTTCTCTCATGGACAGCTGTACGTCGCACTCTCTCGATCGAGAAATCCCAACATTGTAAAAGTACAAATTAAAACAACAGAAAATCGAGGTGCTCTTTTAATGGACAATCGAATGTTCACAACTAACATTGTTTTTCCAAAAGTATGTGAATAATTAAAATTGCAGTTAGGTATTGGGGCTTTTGAATTTAATTCCCGTCTTATGACGGGCTTTTACACTAGTCAATATATATAATTCCAGCTTTTTATGTCACTAACCCTAATGGATACAACTTTGGTTGAAAGTTAGACATTAATTGTATTGCTTCCCTTATATGTACTCTCTCGAAAATAGTAACACTTACCAAAGAAGAATGCGCAAATGACGGTGTGCACAAAAATGTATTTATAGAATGTGTGATCCCGTATACACACATTGGGATCCTCGCTGCTACTACGTAGTTCGTATACAGTGGTGATGCACAGTGGTTTTTAAAAAATACTTTTGAATAAGTAAAATTGCTGTTAGGTATTGGTGCTTTTGAATTTAATTCCCGTCTTATGACGGACTTTTACACTAGTATAACATAAATTGTTAGATAAACAACCACTGTAAGAGGGTGTGAACACTTGGTGTTTGGCTTCCATACGATATGATCAGCCACAGTGTGATGTCTCCATGCACCATAATAAGCGGAAAACCAAAAGAAGATGTTACCACTATCGAGAATGGCTGTGATATAAATAGAATCCTCGGGAGATTGATAAGTAGAAGCAATGGCACGGAGACAGACAGATATGGAAAAAAAAAAGACAGACGTAGAGAGCGCATGGATTAGACAGAACGGAAGGATAAGTAGACGTGTAAGTATGTAAATAAGATCAGAAATCTTGGCCCAAACCCATGATCGTTACGAGGTTTGTGAAGACAATAAGAAAAAATCTCGTTTTTCTGTGTTACTTTTTTAGTTTACATTTTCCGTTGTTTTCACATATTTGCGTGTATACGTTTTGCAGACGTTTTCACATTTCAAGATACTAAAAATACTGATAAGAAAACAATACAGTGAGGTCTTGGATTACGAACGAGTTCCGTTCTTAAGAGCGTATGTAACCCGATTTTTACGTAAGTCGGAATGTGCACGTAAGTTAAATGTGCGTTAAGTGTCCGGCAATAAAACAGCGGCACACATAATGCTATATAAACCAAACAAAAGTAATGTTAATATAATGGTATTTCTTACCCAACGCGAGACAACAGTGAGCAGGAGAACGAGGTGATTTAAAATAATTGCACCTTCCTATGCTTCAACGATAAACTCTATCTTGACACAGAAATTTTTTGCAAAGCTGCAGCCATTTGTGCCCACCTCGCAACGCGTGTTTGGGGAAACTCCAAATTCACAATGAAGACCAAAGCTGCGGTACATAATGCCTACGTCACCAGCAAACTTCTGTAATGGAGCGAGACGTGGACAACCTATGCTAAGCAAGAAAGAAGGCTCAATACCTTCCATCTACGGTGTCTGCGCCACATCCTCTGTATTTCGTGAAAGGATAAAGTGACAAATGTCGAGGTGTTGTCACATGCTGGCCTTCAAAGCATGTATACACTGCTAAGACAGCGTAGATTACGCTGGCTTGGTCATGTCCGGCGCATGAACGACGGTCGTATCTCTAACGATATCTTCTATGGACAACCAACAGATGGCAGAAGAACAGCCAGGCGGCCGCATTTGAGGTTCAAAGACGTGTGCAAGAGATACATGAAGTCACTGGATAGAAATCCAGCAATCTAGGAGAATGAAGCTGCCGATCACACAAAGGGGCTATGATCCCTCCCTGAGGTGCCACCTCAGATTGGGCGACATGAAGTTCTCACAACAAGCAGAAGAGAACAGAACATGCCGAAAGGACCAACAGGAAAAAAGCAGCTCAGGACTATTCCCTCTGGGGCTCACTCCCATAATCAGTTATGAAGGGGCTACAACTACTCCTTTGCTTTCAACATCAGTGACGACCGGCATACGCCTGCTATTCACCTGCGTCAGAACTAATTTCGACCTTCTTAAGTAATCAACGGCTGCTACTGTAGTTGAAAATAATTGAAATTTAATGGAAATTAAAAATGAATGAGTCGCTAGCGCTCGTTCGTATCCTCGGATCGCCGTAAGTCGAGACCACTGTAAGTCGAGACCACCGTCACCTGAACCCTTACTGTATACAGAAAGCAGTAACCACGATAGTGATTTGATAACCACTTTTGTGTAAAAAGGTTGTCGGTTAGCTTTCAGAAGTATTTGTAGGTCTACACGGACTTGCAATAATCGGCGCGTGGGCAGTCTTGCAAAGAATGCGACGTCTGAACCCCCAGACCTGGCATTGTGTTTACATTCCTGTATTTCCAAGACAAGATTTTGAATTTTTACGTCTCTTATTGTAATCGAAGACTTCTACAACCTCACTTTGTTGTAAACCAACATTACAGCAACTTCATCTTGTTGTGTGTACCCCATCATTCTTGCGATGTTATTATTTTTATTATTATTATTTTTATATTTGGTATCTTATCCATAGCAGACATAGCCAACCTGTAAATCGGCGTCCGTTAGGGCCATCCATTTTCTGGAGGCTCGACGATACGCTCACACAAAGCCTAGAATCGTGACGTCACTATAAAAGCAATTAAAAAAGAAAGTGCCTAGGAAATTTACAAAGCTTGTTGATGGTTTAAAATAAGTAGTGCCTGCACTTTCGTTCATTTATTTTTTTTTAACATATGTATTTATTTGTGTTTTGCCTCGTTTGTTGTTGTACCACTGTGATATGTGAAAATTATTTTATGAAATTACAGTGGTATATGTAACAAAAAATTAAACGAAAGTGCAGGCACTACTTATTTTAAACCATCAACAAGCTTTGCAAATTTCCTAGACTTTTCTTGGTCGGAGGCACTTTCTTTCTTAATTGCTTTTATAGTGACGTCACGGTTCTAGGCTCTGTGTGAGCGTATCGTCGAGGTAACATATCCATATCCTTCTTTCGAAATGTTGGATGTGTCTTCTATTTTTTTTTTATATCTCAATCTTGAACGTTTGAGAGGCAGATTTAATCACGTGCTTAACCACGCAAAGGGGCCGCATCGGTCTACTGTTTACCGAGCTGTAGGAATTATCCCTTATCTGTTTCACTGCACACAGTGTTTGGATACTTTTATTTACTACACTTGTTTGTTTGTCGTAAATCTCAGCGTGCACTCGAGTTTATGTGCGTATTAATATGCCATACGTCAGAGATAATGACAAGTGTTGGAAAACTCTCTGGTATTACCTCGGAAGTGACGTAATATTTACAGCATGGATGGCGGATGCAAATGGGAAGATGGCATTTCGGTAGCCGTCACCTCCTCAGTACATTTCGGCTTCCAATGAAGCACAGGTCTTTAACAACAACATGCCTGGTCTTCTTGTCCTCGTGTTTAAGTTCTTTCCGTGACTTCTTCATCGCGTTCATCTCTATTTCCAGTTTTCTTCTCCGTGTTTTTGTTTCTCCCTGTATTTGTCTTCTCCTGTGGATTCCAGAACATGGACTACTTTGAAGTGCTATCGACATATCATATAGAACATGTGTACTACTCAGCCCCACTTCTCAGGTTGCTGGCGCCCCGGGCACCCCTATAACAGTATATTATTCTGGATTTACAACACGAAGTCAAAATAGTTCTTTCTAAAAGCGACCGGTTTTCGTAATTTGTCTCTAAACCAAGGCCAACGTCATCTTCTCATCTATTGTTCCACTGGTGTTTGTCTAATTCTTGTCATCAGTTCCACATTGGTGATCTTGTCATCAGTTCTACATTGGTGATCTTGTCATCAGTTCCCACATTGGTGATCTTGTCATCAGTTCCCACATTGGTGATCTTGTCATCAGTTCCCACATTGGTGATCTTGTCATCAGTTCCCACATTGGTGATCTTGTCATCAGTTCCACATTGGTGGTCTTGTCATCAGTTCCCACATTGGTGATCTTGTCATCAGTTCCCACATTGGTGATCTTGTCATCAGTTCCCACATTGGTGATCTTGTCATCAGTTCCCACATTGGTGATCTTGTCATCAGTTCCCACATTGGTGATCTTGTCATCAGTTCCCACATTGGTGATCTTGTCATACTACTTCATTCCTTCTGTTCTACGCAAGAGCCCATTTATGAATGTCTGTATCTTTACGATTGTAGTTTGTGTTCTTCACCACACTTCAGAGCCATACGATATGACTGTTCTTGGCATTTGAGTTGAGGATTCTCAACTGGATTTCTTGTGATTTCCATATATTTCACAATGCAGTGAATTTTATACATATATATATATATATATATATATATATATATATATATATATATATATATATATATATATATATATATATATATATATATATATATATATATATATATATATATATATATATATATATCTCGAAGGGAAAAGTAGAGAGAAGATACCAGACTGTTTGACATCGTGGCAATGAAAGAAGTATAAAACAGAATTGATAGAGCGTACTGGAGACTGGAAAAGTTTTTACACGTTCAAACTAAGCACAACCTTCATTAGCCACGTCCGTGAATTACCTGAAATACCATCCACAAGGGCTCATCTTTTCTGTGACAAATCAGAGTTTATTCAGGTTCACGTGATCTGTAATGTCTCTTCTACACAACTTCAAACAACGGCTCCTCGCACGTGCATGCCAGCTTCCGCTGTTCCTTCTCTTGCAGACCCTCGTCCAATCTCAGTTCATCCTAGACTGTGCTACAGATCTATCATTGAACTTGAAGCTTGTTAAATGGAGCTTCTCTGATCTTCTCGTGATCTTTGCGGACATAATTCTTTTGTTTCTTATCTCCGTATGGTACTCATTCAGCATCTTCTCATTTCAGTTGATTATCATTTCCTTGTTTCCATCTTTCTCGCTTCTTTTTCTGGATTTAACCTATTTTGGCTCTATACTTTCTTCTGGAAAATCTATAACGTGCAGGTCGTTGTCGTACAGATAGGTTGTGAGTTATTTTTGGCCCGTCTGAGTAGAGTGGATGGTGATAGGTACGTGAGAAAGGTGTGAGAAATATATTTCACAGGTGGTAGTTTAAGGAAAAAAAAATATGTCTCTAGAATGAGTAAGTTTCTCTATTCCAGCCTATCTACACGACTATAATTTAGTACAAGACAACCTTGCCCTCCTCATACATATAAATATAAGTTTAACTACACACACACACAGCTATGTGACAACAAGACACACAAACGTGAAAAACTACGGTTACTTGGGTATGGGTCTGACCAACACACAAAGTTAAGTTTCTTGTTGTTTATTATCATTAAACGTGACAACACCAGTATCTAAAGAAAGATCAAATAAAATCAGATTTACATACATATGAAATAGCAGAATAAATGTGCCCTCCCCTTATGGAGAAAAGAACCCAAAAAGTTAATAACCCAAAGGTCGAAGGTTTGCACTATGTTACAGAGTAGACAGTAAAGTAAGCAAGTTCCTACTATATGCTACCCAGTAAAGTAAACAAGTTTAAGCAAATCCAATGTTGGTAAATTCCCTGAAACAAAGAAAAATACTTACGCACTCTTTCATACAGTGGCCACTCAATCACTCTTACCTACTCTTGGTGATATCCCTTGGAAATACAATTATTCCTGAATATATAAAATGTCAGGTTCACTTCCCAAATTGGCCCCAGTCCATCCTCTAACAAATAAAGACTAGTGAGGTGAACGCCGAATCTGGTGTTTTGTTTTCCTGGATGAACAAAATGTCACCGCCAATAGTTGATGTAGGACCGTGCTCTTGGGGTTCACAGTTAAAAGAGAAGAATACTTCCAGTATTGGGAAACATCTGGTTGCTAAAAAAATGTTACCAATGATGATGATGATAATCCTATCGGACTACTCTATGCTAGAGCTCTGATTCTTGCACAGCGTAAAATCTAAGTCGGGAACATTAATGTTATTGTGTATACCCCAGTGGGCTGGTAAAAATTGGAAAAATATCTGGGTTCGGTAAGTCCAGGTAAACGTATAAGTTAGAATGTTTCTCGTGTATCGTTGGCAAATACTAGCTCACAAATGAAATTGGTGACGCACAAGCCAAGAAAAAGACAACATTAACCAATCAGTAAAAAAGAAAAAGACCGCTGGACGCTCTTGATCAGGTGTGCTAGGAATATAAGAAAACATTTGTGGAAAAAATCTATATAGTTATATATATATATGCACACAGACGGAGACAAGACGATCTTTATCCACTCCGTCAATCCTGATTAAATTTAAAAGGCACACGGTGTTTTCTTTTACGCCTACACGGTCAGCCTTTGCTAGCGCTGAGTTTAGGTCGGATGGAGTTATGCAACTTTCCCGCCCCTGCTCGCGCCGGCAGTCAGCGTACAATGTTAATTCTTCTTCTTCTTCTTTCTCGTTCGTCCTTAAAAGGACGTTAGTTGCGCTGTGCCTGTTTACACCGGAGCGGCGATATTTGCGCCTTTCGGCCGACACATCCGACTTCAGCACGGCTTTTTTTGGGACCGGGTTTGCCTTCTCTCTTCGATCCCTATTCTCTCAGCCAGGCTGCAGTGATGCAGCCTGTTTCTAGGACCACCACGTGGAGGTGGAGTAGGGTCTTGGTCAGCTCTGGTTCGCTGACCCTGATGCAAGCAGTCAAGCTATGGGTCGCTGACTGCATTCTCTATTGCTGCATCTTTGGGTCCCCTAATTATTATTCAATTATCCATATGCGCACTTACACAAAGTATCGCCGGTCTTTAATAGCTATTAAATTGTCGGCGTTTGTTAGTCATCGTATGGTATTAAATAATAGGCACTTATAATAAATACGCATAAGGAAATAAATCGTGAATTCTTTTCTTTCACTATCAGTCGTGCCTAGCATATAAACCAGTCAGCTAAAACCGTCTCTTCTTGTGTGAGAAAGCTTGTGGTGAAAATTAACATTATAACTGAACATCTGGTATGAAATATCTACGCGTTATTTTATTTCACTAGTTTTAACGCTAGAAAATCTAAGTGAATTATAACGGTAAAAGCTAACACTTTTAATTGGTAAAAGCTAACAATTTTAAACGCGTAAGCACTATTTTCTATTACCAGAAATCAGAATGAAAAATCACCACGAATTGCTAATAACACATTTAGCAAAATGGTTCTAGAACTGCGTGCTTAGACTATCCAAAAATTCTGTCTGACAATTGATAGCAGGTTTAAGAAAACACAGTTTACATATCATTATATTTCTCTGATCTATCGATGATGTTACTTTTTACGTTACTATGTGTAACGAGGAATCAGAAACAGAGTTACAAGATAAAGGCTTACGGCTGGTCTTCCGTCGAGCGCTTTTGACCGGCATCAAAAGACTTATTACGTGCAACGGGTTTTCTCTGTACGAATGCCCGCTTCTGAAGATCAAAGAGCCCAGGGGTTTCTGACTTCCCCTGAGTACGAACTTCAAAAGATTCTATGTTTTTCACGTGCAGTCTGTCAGGTATCGTATGATTGACAGATAAGCTCGCGTGAGAAGACGAGGTAAACAAACCTGATTCGCTACCTGTTATGATGGGCAGGTCACAAAAGTTTGTAAACACTTCGTTTGCTTTTGTTCAAAGAAAAGAGGCGTGACGAAAAAGTACGTTTGTGTAAGGAAACACAGGCAGAAAATGCAAATCATAGAACGCTACGAGATTACAAAAGACTGTCAGATTACTGTAGGCTCTTTTTCCATTATAGTCACAGTCTTGCAAATTACATTTGAATATTCATGATGCTGGGGGATGTTTTAAAAAAAAATAGAAGTCGGCGCCAAAGGTAGAACCAAGGCTGGTTTTAGGTACCGATAAACTCGGGCTATGGTCCGAGGCGCCAATCACTTTTAGAACTATTTTGATTTCATGACGTAATTTCAGAATAATATTCTGTTAAAGGGGCGCTAAAGCAAGCTTTGCGCGGGGCGCTAGCAACCTTAGAAGCGGAGCTGGGTATGGCACATACTGAGGAAATATTATGATAGCATAACAAGGCAGTTCTTCTGTAATCACCAAGGTAAGAGAGGAAGAGAGAAACCAAAACAACAACACATACAGGGATATGTAAACCTGTGACATAAATGACAGGGATATAAACGATACGGGAGCGCTTTGAGCTGATGGAACAGGAGGCGTGCAGTTGTTGAAGGCATATACTCCTTGTGGAGGCGAAGTGTTAATGAGTGTGAAACATTTTCTTCTAATGAAGCTTTAACTGAATTTTTCGAATGCCCCCACCTGGATTTTCAGGTATGTCAGAATGTCAGGTGTGCTAAATATGTTCCTCGTCCAGGTGGTAAATGTATTGTAGATATCAAAGTCTTTTCTGGAATTTATATCTACGGTTTTGTTGGCATTGTTGTCTGAATTCGAGCCTAATTTTTATCACGTGTGTTTTCTTTGGACGCGATTCATGACAAAAAACATGGCTGTAGATATTTTGATTTTCTTATATTAGGACAAAATGTTTTAAGACTATCTGGTTGTCAGCGATTTGCCAGGTGATATCGTTTTTCGTCTTCTTCGTTTACTTTCAGACGTCACCATGAATATGTTCAAGGACATCAGTGGTCAGCTTGAGACGTTTGGTATCTCCGTAGAGTTTTTCTAGGAATGCTTCTGGTGACGGCCATACATGCTTTCTCTGCTCCTCGTCTGTTGGTAATCTTTAGAAGTATACAGGGTGTCCATGAAAGATTGTACCCTTTTCAAAAAATTTATTCTCAGCCTCATGATGTGGTACGAGGATGCTTTCTGTCACAAAAGTAAGATAATCTCTGCAAGTTTTTAAGAATACCTTACAAAGACTCAAAAAAGTGCGCATGCGCGCAGCGGGTATTTCAAGTGAAACTTTTGCAGTTGAGTTGCTACCGGTAATTGTTACATGTCTCTCAACACACTGGTCAAGCAAGTGAAAAAAAAAAGAAATAGGTACATTCTTTTTGATTATATATATACTGAAGCACATTAAAAACGCACCACCTGTATAATCCAGGAACAGAGTGTGAAATGTAAATATAAGTGTTTACAAGTTTACATATTTGGAATCTTTATTCATTTTCCTATGAATCCATGCTGGTCATTAATTTGTACATTTGATTGTTATGAAATTAATTGCATTCTGTGCAGGCAAGGGAGAAAACCAAAAATACAAAAAAATGCACGTGCGTTATCCTGCTGGAGAAGCTGCAAGTCTGGATAAATTGTGAGCGCAGGAGCAACCAGTGCATCCAGAACCTCATCTCGATATGTCACAGCATTAACATTTCCACGGAAGACGTGAAGAGGCAAGCGATGGTGAAAACTGAATCATCCCCAAATGTGAATACTGCCACCTCCAAATCGGTTGACACAGCAATCTGCAAAGCGCTCTCCACACCGTCGCCAAATCCGCATACGTCCATCAGCAAAGGATATGTTGAATCTGCTCTCGTCTGTGAATAGGACAGCATTCCACTGCAGTCTAGTCCATCTGACATGTTGCTCTACCCATTGCAGGCGCTGCTGACGATGTCTGTGAGTCAAGTTTGGCCCAACATAAGGTCGTCTTGCAGTAAGGCCTGTATCTCTGAGTCGTCGTATGACTGTCATTCAAGAGACTTGCCCATGTCTACCCACTATTGCTCTTGCTGTTTGACTTGCCGGGAGAGTACGATTCCTTAGGTAACTCAGCACAATATGACGATCTTGCGCAGGGGTAGTAACTCGTGGTTGGCCACTCCGAAGTCTATCCCGGGCACTGCCAGTGGTTCCGTAACGTTCATTGAGACGTACAATAGTGCTGTGGTGGCAATTCATCCTTCTGGCAATGGCCCGCGAGCTCATTCCGGTCTCCAACATACCAATGGCTCGTTGGCGGTCGTTTTCAGATAGTCGTGGCATTTCAAGCACATGTACTGTGTGTTTTGTCTCAACGGCCTTTTTATACCGAGTATACTGCCACAACGTGTACACATTTTCAGGGTCATAGCTGTTGGGAATCGTGTTGCATGTCACTTTCATCGTTTTCATGTAGTCTGTACACAAACCCGTGGGTTGAATCATGCACTTTCCATTCCAGCAGCCATTCGCTCTCTACCTCTTGGCAAATACGGGGAAAATCCATTCCCACGCTTTTTTTTCCAGCTTCTCGGCATCAGTATATATAATAGTGGTGCGTTTTTAATGTGCTTCAGTATATATTCATATTCATTCTTCATTACTGTTTGGTGTAGAATCATGAACAATGAATAAGAAATTTTGAAGAAAGAATTGAGGCTTTCGATATGTGGATACACAGAAGAATGGGGCATATCTCATGGACAGAGAAGAAAACAAATACGGAGGTCCTAGAAAACCTAGGTATCAAAAGAGAACTAATAAACGAGATCAAGATTAGGTAACTAAAATATTTTGGCCACATAAAAAGACAACACTTTGCAGAAGACCATAACAGAAGGGAGAGTTGAAGGCAAACGTGCAAGGGGAAGACGGCGCTATAAGTGGAAAGATAACATCAAGAGATGGACAGGAAAGAGTCTATCAGAGTGCACCACCAAGACAAGAGACAGAAGACGTTGGAGATCCATTACAGCCAACCTTCGTTGCGGAGATGGCACCTGATTATGATGATGAATTTCTTCACTGATTTTTTTTTTTTTTGTGTTTTGTTTTGGTTAATCAGATGTTTTCTCAACAATTTTTCTATACAGTATTTTCAACGTTTGTTGCTGCCAGCTTGATCACATTTCCCGCTACTACGTTTTATCACAATCTTCAACTCAAATTTCAAGTCAGTACTATTGTATGGCTGTGAAACATGGAGACAAACAAAAACAACAACCACGAAGTTACAAAACTTTCTTAAATGGGTGATTGTGTAAAATAGAAGGATTGAAGCGGCATCACAAGATCACTAATGTGGAACTGATGACAAGATCACTAATGTGGAACTGATGACAAGATCACCAATGTGAAACTGATGACAAGATCACTAATGTGGAACTGATGACAAGATCACTAATGTGGAACTGATGACAAGATCACTAATGTGGAACTGATGACAAGATCACTAATGTGGAACTGATGACAAGATCACTAATGTGGAACTGATGACAAGATCACTAATGTGGAACTGATGACAAGATCACTAATGTGGAACTGATGACAAGATCACTAATGTGGAACTGATGACAAGATCACTAATGTGGAACTGATGACAAGATCACTAATGTGGAACTGATGACAAGATCACTAATGTGGAACTGATGACAAGATCACTAATGTGGAACTGATGACAAGATCACTAATGTGGAACTGATGTCAAGATCACTATTGTGGAACTGATGACAAGATCACTAATGTGGAACTGATGACAAGATCACTAATGTAGAACTGATGACAAGATCACTAATGTGGAACTGATGACAAGATCACTAATGTAGAACTGATGACAAGATCACTAATGTGGAACTGATGACAAGATCACTAATGTGGAACTGATGACAAGATCACTAATGTGGAACTGATGACAAGATCACCAATGTGAAACTGATGACAAGATCACTAATGTGAAACTGATGACAAGATCACTAATGTGGAACTGATGACAAGATCACTAATGTGGAACTGATGACAAGATCACTAATGTGGAACTGATGACAAGATCACTAATGTGGAACTGATGACAAGATCACTAATGTGGAACTGATGACAAGATCACTAATGTGGAACTGATGACAAGATCACTAATGTGGAACTGATGACAAGATCACTAATGTGGAACTGATGACAAGATCACTAATGTGGAACTGATGACAAGATCACTAATGTGGAACTGATGACAAGATCACTAATGTGGAACTGATGACAAGATCACTAATGTGGAACTGATGTCAAGATCACTATTGTGGAACTGATGACAAGATCACTAATGTGGAACTGATGACAAGATCACTAATGTAGAACTGATGACAAGATCACTAATGTGGAACTGATGACAAGATCACTAATGTAGAACTGATGACAAGATCACTAATGTGGAACTGATGACAAGATCACTAATGTGGAACTGATGACAAGATCACTAATGTGGAACTGATGACAAGATCACTAATGTAGAACTGATGACAAGATCACTAATGTGGAACTGATGACAAGATCACTAATGTGAAACTGATGACAAGATCACTAATGTGAAACTGATGACAAGATCACTAATGTGGAACTGATGACAAGATCACTAATGTGGAACTGATGACAAGATCACTAATGTAGAACTGATGACAAGATCACTAATGTGGAACTGATGACAAGATCACTAATGTGGAACTGATGACAAGATCACTAATGTAGAACTGATGACAAGATCACTAATGTGGAACTGATGACAAGATCACTAATGTGAAACTGATGACAAGATCACTAATGTGAAACTGATGACAAGATCACTAATGTGGAACTGATGACAAGATCACTAATGTGGAACTGATGACAAGATCACTAATGTAGAACTGATGACAAGATCACTAATGTGGAACTGATGACAAGATCACTAATGTGAAACTGATGACAAGATCACTAATGTGGAACTGATGACAAGATCACTAATGTAGAACTGATGACAAGATCACTAATGTGGAACTGATGTCAAGATCACTATTGTGGAACTGATGTCAAGATCACTAATGTGGAACTGATGTCAAGATCACTATTGTGGAACTGATGTCAAGATCACTAATGTGGAACTGATGTCAAGATCACTAATGTGGAACTGATGTCAAGATCACTATTGTGAAACTGATGTCAAGATCACTAATGTGGAACTGATGACAAGATCACTAATGTGGAACTGATGACAAGATCACTAATGTGGAACTGATGACAAGATCACTAATATGGAACTGATGACAAGAACTAGAGAAGCGCCAGTGGAACAATATATGAGAAGAAGACGTTGGAGGTAGATAGGACACACACCGAGGAAACCTGTTGACTGCATTACAAGACAATCCGTGTTTTGGAATCCTCAGGTAGAAGAAGACAAAATAACTCATGGAAAAAAGAACTGAAGACTAATGTGACGAGAACAGGAAGACCTAGCGTAAGTGTGTTGATGGTCTATGCTCCTAAGGGGGCTGAAAGCTGAACAAATTAAAATGTTTTATTGTGACATTACACTTTACAGAAATTAAAGCAATTAACAAAATTCATCATCTCATCTCAACCCGTCACGGGTCGTAAGGGTGCCATGGTGGAAGCATCAGCAGACAGGGTCCTCCACTGCTCTCTATCCTAATGTGTACAAGTGTGGAAAAACCGTGCCCTGTCCATTCTTTGATGTTGTCAGCCCAGGATTTTCTTTGCCTTCCTCTTCTCCGTTTACCTTCGACTAATCCCTAGAGCAGTGATTCCCAACCTGTGGTACGCGTACCCCTGGGGGTACGCGACAGGACGTTCAGGGGTACGCAAAAAAAATTGGGTAATGGCGGAAAAAAGATACATATGTCAACAGTGTAAAAGACAACTCAAAAGTTGTGAAATTAATTCAACGCTATACTATACAACATGAACTGTGTGAGACAATCTCCGCCATTTTTCTTGCGCGCCACTGGCGTGCTGTCTGCTTGGACTGGCGTGTGTGAAAATCTATGGCGTTTCGTGTGACCACAATTCAATATTTTTACACAATAGTCTTCATTATGATGACTATGGGATTAAAGTTGTGTCGTTGAATATTTCATCAAAAATATGACTTGTTTGATCTTCCACACTATCTATGAACGTCTAATGTCCCGGAAGTAATAGTGTCGATTCTTGACCCAAATTTTACAAACGTGAGACAGTGTTTCTATATACAGTAGTTTTTGTCATTGTTTTAACTTAACTTAAAGTGATTAATTGTTCAATTCGTGTATTATCAGATATGGATCAGTGGTTGAAAACCGGCACAGTAAAAAAGCTGAAACATAATGTGGAATGTGATCAATCGCCAAGTACTTCTCAGGACACGCCTAAGACTTTGGTGCAGGATAGTGAAAAGACACGATCTTCAGTTTTACATAGAGCTAAAAAGAGAAAATACAGTGACGAATACATGAAGTATGGGTTTTCGTTTATAGGAGACGAAGACTGTGCTAAGCCCCACTGTGTAGTGTGTCGGGAAGTATTATCCAATGGTAGCATGAAACCTTCGTTACTCTTGCGGCATTTACAAACAAAACACACCAGTTATGAAAACATGGAACGCAATTTTTTTCAGCGCCTATCGAAACAACAGAATGTGACATCGTACTTGTCGTCAGCTAACAAAGATAACGAAAATGCGGTTGAAGCCTCCTATCGTATTAGTTATCTTATTGCTAAATGTGTGTCATGAAATATTCTAATCCACATATATAAATTATTAGGTAAATATGAAGCCTAACAAATAAAATTAATAAAGAGAAGAGCAATGGTAAAATGACAGTGCTGTCACAAGGAATGTACTCGAAATCCCCCTTGTTTTCTGCTTCGTCTGCAAATTGTAACGCTTTCACGTTGATATAAAAGCTTACTGTATTATTACCCGCCTTCTTCAATGAAACGTGTGCTGCATTTCTAAGAAAAACATTGAGACGTACTGCGTAATGACCTAAATTAATCCTAACATTAATTATATTACGTTACCAAAACGAACGAACAGATGGACAAAAGGATAGCGAGAGGGGAGGGCTGAAAATCAGGAACGCATGCAACACGCGACGCGCGATATACAAATGCTGGCATCACGCGTGTAAGTCTACAAGCACTAACTTTTTCAGACGGACAGTGATAAAATACACTACCCTTTCCCAGAGTTAGGTTTATAAATCATAACAGACTCTTATTAGAAAAGATAACAATAGATGGGTTTACGTTTGAACACATAACAGTACCCAGACAGCACATCTTCGAAACAGGAGGTAGAAGAAATTGCATATTTTGAACGCAACCACGTAGCTCCTTTAAATTTAGTATTTTTGGGTTCCTTAGGGCTTGCTGACAAATAATATGTAAAACGTTACGCAAATAGTCCAGGAATTAATAAATTATACCCAAAATAAAATATTGGGGGTGCCTGACAGCATAAAATCATTTCTGCTCATAAGATTTTTTTTTTAACGTGTTTGAAAAAAATTTACGTTACAGAAATAGCCTACCATGTAAACTCCAAATTGATTGGAGCGCAACAAATGAAAGCCTAACCACGATTGGTCGGGTTATAAATACTATCTTGGTTGTTAGGGGAGACGGGAAAAGATAACATTTTTTCAAACACTTGTCGAAACGTGGCTCATTGGCCAGTCTCGCTGATATACACACTTGGGAGCGTTAGTTCGAGACCACTTGTTTAAAGAAGCTTGATAAAGCATCAGTGCGTTGAAGCCAGCTCATATTTGTGTAAAATAAAAGCCTGGAACATAAGCAGATAGGAATTTGTGCCAGTTTGTGCCAGAATTCATTGCTAATCAACGTATCTGTGTTATTCGTATGAATTGTGGTAAGCTTGAACCATTTAATATCTTTTAATGAAAATTGAATGTGAATTGTTGATTTATGCCTGTATATATATATGTGTAGTTCAGTGGCAAACGTGAGGTAAAGCCTAAAATGCTCCAGCCTGAACAGAGGGTGTCGGAGAGAAGTAAAACGGCATGGAATGGCCAAACAGTACACTGACACCTGGATGATTGACTAGAAAGAAATAATGCTGGAAGTGCAGAGGCGTAGTAACCATTAAGAAGGGTAATACTGGAATAAAGTATTTCAAATGAAGCTGACTGTTGGCCTAACGCTCTGAACGCAATGTTTGTGCTGTATTGTGATCAGTGTAAAAGAGAATATAAATTAGTTATGAAGTAGAAGGTACATCCTTCTTGATTTCAGGGACAGTGGTCTTGATGGTACTGGGCAGCATCTGGTCAGAGATTTGCTGAATCCAGAGTCGGACAGCATACTCCTTGGTCTTTTTAGCTATCAGTGAGGTGTCTCCTGAGCCCAGAGGAGAATTCGAGCAGAGGAGTCCTTTCCTGCCGCCATCACTCAAGATAAGCAGAGTTGGCCAGCTGAGCTCAACATTATGTCCCCTCATCTTGAAATAACTTTATAAAAATACTATTCAGAGGGGAATTTACTTGTCTTAAAATCAGGAACTGTGAACATCTCCAATACTGGTCCCTAAAGACAAACTATTGAAGTCATGATGACAAATACCAACAGAGCTTGAACAAAACAAAACCAGTATTACCTCATTTTACTACTACACAACTGACACACATAGAACATTTGTAATAATATATGTCACTACAATATTCATATTAAATACATTCTGTACATAACTTGTAATTTAAATTGATTGTGATTCCTGGTTCCCTTGTAGTTGAATCAGGACACATATTCATTCATGCCAGTAATGAATACATATTGTTATTTGAAAGTTTATTAGTGACTCTTTTAAGATATCTTTGTAGAGTGTTATATGTATGTGAGTGTCACAGTGTTGTCAAGAGTAGTGGATTAAATTAAATTGTTTATCTGTCTGTAGTTGTGACTTACACTTCACCATACTCATACCCTAGACACATAACGTAGCATCACACTATTCCAGAATAATTCTGACTGAGATATATAGATATGTGGTAGCAAGTAAGGTTATCTATAATACACTACTCTTAATAGATATAGATACCTTCACAGCTGATCTCAGTCAGTACACTAAGTTCCCTATAAGTATTTATAATATCCCACTTCACCACATATATTGGGGTCTCGCTCTTGGGATTTTGAATCTTTAACTATTAAAAAGATTGGGGGTAATTCACTTCAGGGAATATAAGAATTAAAAGGTATCCTTGGGTGGAATTAAATAAGGTTGAGCTCACGGTGCCTGTGTTGTCCATTAGATATATAGTTAGAAATTGAATTGTTGGTTAGACATTATATAAAGTTACCTGATAGACAATGGCGGACCTGGCCAAATTTCGATCTGCTGCGGTTCAGACTGCAAAAGAGTTAGGATTAGATGGGCAAGTTATGGTTGCCTATGTTACTACGGAATGTGACAAATTTATTGAACGCGAAGAAAGAAGGTTTGAAGCCGAAAGAAGGTTAGAGGCTGAAAGGGAAATTAAGAAGTTACAATTTGAAGCTGAGGCTGAGACTAAGAGGTTGCAGATTGAGGCTGACAAAGAGGCTAAAGCATTGGAAGCCGAGGAAAGAAGACAAGCTGCAGAAAGAGAAGAGAAGAAATTAGCTGCAGAAAGAGAAGAGAAGAAATTAGCTGCAGAAAGAGAAGAGAAGAAATTAGCTGCAGAAAGAGAAGAGAAGAAATTAGCTGCAGAAAGAGAAGAGAAGAGATTAGCTGCAGAGAGGGAAGCAGAAAAGGAGGAGAAGAGATTACAAAGGGAACATGAGTTACGACTAAGGGAGTTTGAGTTTCAAGGCCATGCTCCTGAAAATGGTGCCAGTCCCTTTGCCTCTGATGCTACGGTTACTCAGGGAGCCTCAACCTCAGCTATGAACTTTCATTTAGATCATTTTGTTGAGAAAGACGATGATATTGAGAGCTATATAAATAGGTACGAACTATTAGCTACCACGTATGGGTTAGAGAGAGAAAGGTGGAGCTTAAAGTTATCTCAGGGACTTCGTGGGGCAGCTTATGAAGTTTTTGCAAAAATGAGCAGAGGTGATCAGGAAAATTATGACATGCTAAAGCAGGCTCTTTTGTTAAGGTATGAAAAGAATGCAGAGTTTTACAGGAAAAAATTTAGGAATGCTAAACTACTGTCAGGTGAAACCTATCACCAGTTCTCTGCACGCATAGAGACATACTTGGAGAAATGGACTTCTCTGGGGAAAACCCAAGATCTTAAGGAAATGGTCCTTATAGAGCAACTAAGAGAGTCCATGGCTCCAGACCTGAGAAAGTTTCTCATGGAACAAGGTGCAGAGAGGCTGGGTGAGTTGCTAAATGTTGCTGAAAGGTATCAAGCAGCTCAAGCAGAGGTAACAGGTAATAAAAAGAAACAGGTGGATAACTTCAGGGCACCACAGAACTTTAATAAATTTGATCCTTAGGATCAAATAAAGGTAAGCACCAATTTGATAGGCCACGGTATGACAATAAAAATAAATTCCCACAATTCGATGAAAGGAAATATAATGAAAGAAAATCTTTCAACCAAGGAAAAAGGTGGTGTAAGAATTGTCAGATGGACAATCATGACACTGACCATTGTAGAAGGAAACCTGTGTATATGGCAACCCTTCAGGTCAGGTCGACCTCAAGACAGGAGGAGGATATTATGTTAGATACCACTCCAGAAGAGATGAGGAAGGCACAGGCTGGGGATAAAACACTCAAGCCTTGTTTCAGAAAATTGTCAACTTGTCATACAACTCCAGGCAAGGGAGATTTTTACATGAAAAACAAGTTGATGTATAGGAAGACTGGAGCTAGATCCAATGGTCACGGACAGCTGGTTCTTCCAAAAAGATACAGGACAGACTTAATAAGGAGCCTACATGTGAAACCAGATGGGGACCATGAGAAGATAGGTACCATCATTCAAAAGGTGGCTCACAATTATTATTGGCCCAAAGCAAGATGGGACATTGAGAATTTTGTAGAAAGGTGTAGCATAGCACATGAGGGAACACCCACAAGTGGGAACATGGATCAGGACCTGGACACGCCCCGAGGCAAAATTAGGCCTGATCATAAAAGGAAAAATAGATTTGATAAAGTGGACCAAATGAAATGGGAAGCCCCTTTTCACGGACAAGCTTCACTTAACTGTTTTACAATGGCCACTATGCGGAGAGTGCAAAAAGATGTCTTACCCCAGGATAAGCCGAAAATCCCTCAATCGGACTTAAACAAACTGGAGGAAGAGGATGTAGAGAGGAAATCTCTCATCAAGAATTTTAAGAGGGGAGACAGCCCCAAAAGAAAAATTGGTAGCGGTCGTTTTGTGAATGATAATTCTGGGAGGAAAAATCATCACTATAAAGCTTCGAGTGGAAGAGACCATACCGGTGCATGGACAAATAGGTCCACACAATTAAAGGTCCACATGTAGCTATGTTAAGAACGTGGACTGATGAAAAGGCAGAGGAAAACATTACATCTTCATACCAATATGTGAATGAGCTGACCACTCGGTTGAAAACTGGCTGGAAACTTGCCAATGAAAATTTGAAACAAGCCAGGAAGAAACATGCTGCCTATTATAACAGGAAGGCGAAAGACAGAAATTTGGCTGTGGGAGAGAAAGTACTGCTTCTTTTGCCTGGGAGTCAGAATAAGTTACAAATTGGATGGCAGGGTCCATATACAGTTCTAGAGAAGGTGTCTAGAACAAATTATAAGATAGATAAGAAGGGGAAAGAAAAAATCTATCATTTGAATCTCCTGAAGAAATATTTGGAAAGAGAACATCAGGAAGAGACACACTTGTTGACCTTGTCCATCGCCATGGAGATGAAAAAGGAACCACTTTCATCATTTGAATATCCATTACACCCCTGTGAGACAGCAGCACAGGTGAAAATCAGTACACATTTAACGAAAACTCAGAAAGAGAGAGTGCAACAGGTTCTAAAGAATCATGCAGAGGTGTTAACAGACCGACCAGGGCATACAAACCTATTGGAATATGATATGAAACTCATAGACTCCACACCTGTCTGTATGAAACCATATTCGATTCCGTTTGCTAAGGAAAAAGCTTTGAAGGAAGAGATAGACTATCTATTGAAGGAAGGAATTATTTCGCACAGTGAGTCTTCGTATAGTTCCGGTGTTGTACTCTTAAGGAAGCCCTCTGGAGAACATAGACTCTGTATAGATTACAGGAGACTGAATGCTATTACAGAAGGACAGGTGGATCCATTGCCGGATACAAATCAGCTGTTTGCCAGGCTAAATAAAGCTAAATATTTCTCAAAAGTGGATCTGAGTAAAGGATACTATCAGATTCCAGTAAAGCCTGAGGTTAGACCATACCTAGCTTTTAGTACCTCAGAAGGACACTATGAGTTTAATAGATTGCCATTTGGATTGAAGAATGCGCCTAGTGTCTTCTCTAGAATGATGAGAAAATTATTGGATCCTCTGAATAATCCCTGTATAACAAATTTTATGGATGATATCCTTATAGCAACAGAAACATTTGAGAAACACATTGACTCTCTGAACATGCTGTTTGATCGACTTAGGGAGGCAAATTTAACAGCCCGTCCAACCAAATGTTGCGTTGGATGTAAAGAATTGGAATTTTTGGGACACACAGTTTATCAGGGAAACATGACCCCTGACCCAAAGAACTTAGAGAAACTACAGAAAGCCCCGAGACCACAAACCAAGAAGGACGTGAGATCCTTTGTCTCATTATGTGGTTTCTACCAGAAGTATATCAAAAACTTTAATTCCATATGTGCACCGTTAACTGAATTGACACGTAAAGGACATCCAGATCGCATTACATGGACTCCACAATGTGAAATGACTTACCAAGAATTGAAGGAAAAGCTCACAAGTAAACCCATTTTGAAATTACCTGACTTAAGTCAAGAATTCATAGTAAGGACGGATGCAAGTAATATTGGGTTAGGTGCAACTTTACTACAGAAATCAGATGCATTGGATGGGGAATTAAGCCCAGTGGCATATGCTAGCAGAAAGTTGAATAAAGCTGAAATCAACTACTCAACTAGCGAAAAAAGAATGTCTTGCAGTAATATGGGCAATAAAGAAATTCAATATTTATCTATATGGGAAGGCATTTAAGTTGCAAACTGACCACAAACCTTTATCGTTTTTTAGCACAGGCTAAGCATGAGAACTCTAGGTTACTCCGATGGTCTTTGCTTCTGGCTCCATATAATTTTAGCATTGAATATATATCTGGAAAAACCAATCTGGGAGCGGATTTTTAAGCCGCCATCCGTGTGATGAGAATCACCGTAAACCCCAGAAATAATAATAAATTTCTCTATGTGTATATAGAATAAAGGACTGACATATAATGTCTGTTTTAAGAGGGGAGGTGTCATGAAATATTCTAATCCACATATATAAATTATTAGGTAAATATGAAGCCTAACAAATAAAATTAATAAAGAGAAGAGCAATGGTAAAATGACAGTGCTGTCACAAGGAATGTACTCGAAATCCCCCTTGTTTTCTGCTTCGTCTGCAAATTGTAACGCTTTCACGTTGATATAAAAGCTTACTGTATTATTACCCGCCTTCTTCAATGAAACGTGTGCTGCATTTCTAAGAAAAACATTGAGACGTACTGCGTAATGACCTAAATTAATCCTAACATTAATTATATTACGTTACCAAAACGAACGAACAGATGGACAAAAGGATAGCGAGAGGGGAGGGCTGAAAATCAGGAACGCATGCAACACGCGACGCGCGATATACAAATGCTGGCATCACGCGTGTAAGTCTACAAGCACTAACTTTTTTCAGACGGACAGTGATAAAATACACTACCCTTTCCCCAGAGTTAGGTTTATAAATCATAACAGACTCTTATTAGAAAAGATAACAATAGATGGGTTTACGTTTGAACACATAACAGTACCCAGACAGCACATCTTCGAAACAGGAGGTAGAAGAAATTGCATATTTTGAACGCAACCACGTAGCTCCTTTAAATTAGTATTTTTGGGTTCCTTAGGGCTTGCTGACAAATAATATGTAAAACGTTACGCAAATAGTCCAGGAATTAATAAATTATACCCAAAAATAAAATATTGGGGGTGCCTGACAGCATAAAATCATTTCTGCTCATAAGATTTTTTTTTTAACGTGTTTGAAAAAAATTTACGTTACAGAAATAGCCTACCATGTAAACTCCAAATTGATTGGAGTGCAACAAATGAAAGCCTAACCACGATTGGTCGGGCTATAAATACTATCTTGGTTGTTAGGGGAGACGGGAAAAGATAACATTTTTTCAAACACTTGTCGAAACGTGGCTCATTGGCCAGTCTCGCTGATATACACACTTGGGAGCGTTAGTTCGAGACCACTTGTTTAAAGAAGCTTGATAAAGCATCAGTGCGTTGAAGCCAGCTCATATTTGTGTAAAATAAAAGCCTGGAACATAAGCAGATAGGAATTTGTGCCAGTTTGTGCCAGAATTCATTGCTAATCAACGTATCTGTGTTATTCGTATGAATTGTGGTAAGCTTGAACCATTTAATATCTTTTAATGAAAATTGAATGTGAATTGTTGATTTATGCCTGTATATATATATGTGTAGTTCAGTGGCAAACGTGAGGTAAAGCCTAAAATGCTCCAGCCTGAACAGAGGGTGTCGGAGAGAAGTAAAACGGCATGGAATGGCCAAACAGTACACTGACACCTGGATGATTGACTAGAAAGAAATAATGCTGGAAGTGCAGAGGCGTGGTAACCATTAAGAAGGGTAATACTGGAATAAAGTATTTCAAATGAAGCTGACTGTTGGCCTAACGCTCTGAACGCAATGTTTGTGCTGTATTGTGATCAGTGTAAAAGAGAATATAAATTAGTTATGAAGTAGAAGGTACATCCTTCTTGATTTCAGGGACAGTGGTCTTGATGGTACTGGGCAGCATCTGGTCAGAGATTTGCTGAATCCAGAGTCGGACAGCATACTCCTTGGTCTTTTTAGCTATCAGTGAGGTGTCTCCTGAGCCCAGAGGAGAATTCGAGCAGAGGAGTCCTTTCCTGCCGCCATCACTCAAGATAAGCAGAGTTGGCCAGCTGAGCTCAACATTATGTCCCCTCATCTTGAAATAACTTTATAAAAATACTATTCAGAGGGGAATTTACTTGTCTTAAAATCAGGAACTGTGAACATCTCCAATACTGGTCCCTAAAGACAAACTATTGAAGTCATGATGACAAATACCAACAGAGCTTGAACAAAACAAAACCAGTATTACCTCATTTTACTACTACACAACTGACACACATAGAACATTTGTAATAATATATGTCACTACAATATTCATATTAAATACATTCTGTACATAACTTGTAATTTAAATTGATTGTGATTCCTGGTTCCCTTGTAGTTGAATCAGGACACATATTCATTCATGCCAGTAATGAATACATATTGTTATTTGAAAGTTTATTAGTGACTCTTTTAAGATATCTTTGTAGAGTGTTATATGTATGTGAGTGTCACAGTGTTGTCAAGAGTAGTGGATTAAATTAAATTGTTTATCTGTCTGTAGTTGTGACTTACACTTCACCATACTCATACCCTAGACACATAACGTAGCATCACACTATTCCAGAATAATTCTGACTGAGATATATAGATATGTGGTAGCAAGTAAGGTTATCTATAATACACTACTCTTAATAGATATAGATACCTTCACAGCTGATCTCAGTCAGTACACTAAGTTCCTTATAAGTATTTATAATATCCCACTTCACCACAATGTGGTAAAAATCATACTATAGCTGAGAATTTAATTTCTCCTTGTATAAAAGATGCCGTTCTGTGCATGCTCGGAGAGGAACATGTTCGCAAAATGAACGCTATCCCTCTTTCGAACAGTACAATTTCTCGAAGAATGCAGGATATGTCTGACGATGTTGAAGCGACAATAATAAGTAGAATTAAACATAGGAAATTCTTTGCTATTCAAGTTGACGAAAGCACAGATATTGCTAATTTCGCTGTTTTGCTTGTTATTGTGAGGTATTTGAAAAGCAATGAAGTTGAAGAAAACCCTTTGCTTTGTCATCCTCTGTCAGGGCTTACAAGAGGTGAGGATATATTTCATGCTATTGATTCTTATTTCAAAAAAAAGGACATTAATTGGTCTATTTGTTGTGGACTATGCACTGACGGAGCCAAGTCTATTTCAGGTTGCTACTCCGGTCTTCGCACTCGTGTCACGAAGGTAGCCCCCAATATAACCTGGAGCCACTGCTGCATCCACAGGCAAAGCCTTGCATCTAACCGCCTCCCTGGGGAATTAAAAGTCGTTCTTGATGAAGCCGTGAAAGTGGTTAATTTTATAAAGTCAAAGTCCACAAACTCGAGGCTTTTCATAGCATTGTGTGAAGAGACGAATAGTCTTCATTCTACCCTGCTCCTTCATACACAAGTAAGGTGGCTCTCTCGTGGTAAAGTCCTTACCCGGCTGTTCGAACTTAGACATGAAGTCCAACTTTTTTTTGAAGACCATCCTTTCCAACTTACTTCAAAGTTACACGACCGTGATTGGCTTCAGAGTCTTGCATACTTATCGGATATTTTCCTACAAATAAACAAACTAAATTTGGCACTTCAGAATAACTCGGTAACGATCTTTAATGTTTCAGACAAAATTGAATCTATGATTAAAAAATTAGATTTTTGGAGGTCGTGTATTGAAAAAGGCCAGCATGAGGTATTTGAAACTCTGCACTATTTCCTATCTGAGAACGAGCTGCACCTCTCCCAGGAAATGAGCGAGAAAATAATTGAACACTTGAAAGGGCTAAAATCATCTTTCGAGAAGTACTTTCCGAAACCTGGAAAAGAGAACTACTGGATTGTAAATCCCTTTGAAGAAGAATATTTCCAAGCAGCCACATTATCAATCAACGAAAAAGATTGAACTTTCGACTGATACTACTTTAATAGCTGAATTCAAAGGAAAATTCCTTATTAACTGTTGGGGAGACATCAGCAGAGAATATGAACAGCTGACCGACAAGGCGCTTAAGTTTCTTTTGCCATTTACAAATACTGAGCTGGTGGAGAGGGCTTTCTCTTCTTATACCTTTATAAAAAATAAATACCGTAGTAAACTGAATGCAGGTCCAGAATTGAGACTGTATCTTACATCACTTGAACCTGATTTAAAAAAAAACTATGTGCCTCAAAACAAGCTCAAGGATCGCACTGAACATTTGTCATGGTCACGTGACATGTGTGTTATAAAAAGTGATTTCAACTTTTAACAATAACAACGTTTTTATTATTATTATTAATAAATTAAATGTGTTAATTTTTATTGTAACTTCTGATTTTTTAAATGTAAAAATATATGCACTGTTTGTTCACCTTTTTATTACATTGTTTTTTAATCCCGTGGTTGGCCCCTTTATTTCTGGTTATAATCTATAAATTTTGAATAACAGCAACTATATTAATTTCAAATATTTTTCTAATATTAGGGGTACAATTTATAGAAATCGGCTGCCAAGGGGTACGCAAGTGAAAAAAGGTTGGGAACCGCTGCCCTAGAGGATCGTTTTCGAAAGGGAGTCATGACGAGTTACATGCCCAAACCACGCAAGCTTTCGACGTTTCACTGCTGACAAAAGTGGTTCTTGGTGGCCTGCATATACGTGTTTATTTTCTCTCTAACACAATTAATAAAATTATGATTGCTAAAACTGCGCAAACCTAAAGCCGGCTATTGTGCCTCGTAGTGTGTGAAAAATAAATTGCATATTTTTGTAAAAGAAAAAAAAACAATAAACGAATTGTTATAAAAAAAAATATGTACAGTTGGCGAACAATTTCCAACCCATCTAAGGATAGTCACGTGGCTACAAATATAGAAAATATAATAGAAATTACAAAGTGCCGTACAGGATGAGAAATAATGACATCAGAAAAACTATATGAACTACATCGAGGGCGGTAACAGGTCGATCTGGTTCTACCAGTAGATCACAGTGAATTGTTTGGTAGACCTCTAGGTAATAAGAATTGTTTTTTCTCCCAGGTAAATTGTGGACTGGCACTTAAACATGTGGCGTCTCCATGTTTAAGAATACTTTCGCAATATTCCCAGTGAAAACCCACCAGCTAGGTTACTAATTTTGGCTTTAAGGACTATCTTCATTGCACTCGGACAATTCCATCAGAGTTCCGATTTCCTGCCTTAGATCGCACAAGGAGGATCTCAGCACAGTTCATGGATTCCGTATCACCGGCGAGAATCCCAATGTGCGTATTTAGTAATCACACAGTCTATAAATATTTTTGTGGTGGGTAGGTTTATAATTTTTTTCATTTTTGCCAGGGCAGCGGCCTTATGGCCTACTCTTTACGATTTCCAACTGCCACTGAATTTTAACGTGCCCAACTTGCACACGGGACCTCCTATTTTTTCACCCTTATCCGAGAAGGGTCGCTTTCGATCTCACTACCCAGTAGACCAGGGGGAAGTATGATATCACTGGGACCACTGGTTCTGAAAAAAAAATGTCCATAAATTATATTCCCAGTACTGGGAATCGAACCCGGTACCTTTAGAATTAGAGGCGGACGCAATACCTCTTAGACACTCCGATCCCAAATTACTGAAATTCACTTTTTTCGTGAACTGCATAAAATAGGAAGCGATATTTTGTTGAATGTGAACATTAGGTAAAATTTAACTTAATTTGAATTTCTCACCGCTCTGTGGTTGCAATTGTAGGTAGCAGATCGTCTGGCAGAAATAAAAGCTACAATAAAGCTGCACTTATTATAAATTCTAAATATTCAGAAACCTGAAAGCAGACATGATTTAATGCAAGCAGATCTTTCGAGAGCTCAGTAGATCTAAAGTAGAATCCCACAGCTCCTGTGTTGCCGACGGCTGAACTACATTCCGCATCAATTTTATAGAGTGGCAGAAAATTAAGTGGTTTGGTCATCATATGAGAATGGAGCCTGATATATGAGCACTACGTTCCTACAACAGTAGAAGATCTGTGTGTTCAGGGCACTGGGAAGACCAAAAGGCTGATAGATAAACAACATCACAAACATCCTGGTTCAAGTATGTAACAGTCAGCTTCCCACTACACTTCATGGCGACCAGGTTTGTGGAGTCGGACAAAAAAAAAGTCCGATGCGGATTCTGTCTACATTTTTTTTTTAACTACTGATATGGCAAGGCCTCAAAACTCAGCCACTGCTACCTCAAGAAGAACAATCCCAACTACGATGGTTTGGCCATTTCTGCAGAATGGAAGAATGAACGAACTTTATTTCAAAATGTTGAGAATTGGGCACGCAGGCTCGTCTGACATTCCGCCCTTCCTTTCTCTCATCTTTCATACTGAATTCATTTATTCTCACATGCATTTTAAGTATTAATTTCAAGGAATTCAACGTTGTAAAGTAAAATAAAATAGCACACTCATATTAACATTAACTACTTATAAGCATGACATAAAATATGTTGAAAAGTACAAACATCGTCATTAGAACCTACAGTTGATATTATAAGAAAAGATAATCTGATTGGGGGGGTATGTAATCAGAACTAATAAAGTATTCGAAAAGTCTACGATTGTGTGATTAGGGACTGAGGTTGTTTCTTAGGTTATGTGGAAGACAATTCCCAAGATGAGCAGCAGAGTTCGCTAAGCTTTTCTTGAATATGTCAAGCCTAGGGTTGGGTACGTGCAATTTGTTTAAGCGTTGACTGCGTCTTTCGTTGTATTTGAACATTGGCCACAGATATGCTGGAGCATTATGTGACAGGATTTTTTGAGCAAATTTAGCTTTGTTAAACAGAAAGCGCTTTCTTAAGGGCAGTATTTGGAGATTTTTATATAGATCTACACACTGAGTTAGGCAGTTGTCAGAGACTAGACGCACTGCACGCTTTTGTAGTGAACGTAGTCTCTTTGTGTTGGACATTGAGCAACCATCCCAGATTGTGGAGCAATAGTCAAGGTTGGCTTGTATATGAGATATATAGAACAATTTTCGTGCGTCTTCATCTAGGAAATGTTTGATTTTAGCTAATTGGTAAACTTTCTGTGCCGTTTGCTTGGTCTGTGCATGTACATGTGAGTTCTAATTTAGATGCTGGTCAAAGACTATACCTAGAGTTTTAAGTTCATTAACGTTTTCAATTAGTGAGGTACCAATGTAGATCTGAAGTGTTGTTTTCTCTGAGTTTTGTAATTTTTGTCTAGTTGATATTAACATGCATTTTGTTTTAATGATATTTATTAGCATGCGATTTCCGTTGCTCCACTTAATCAGATTATCTGTATCTTTTTGTAACGAAAGTTCGAGTGTGTTACAACTTTTATCACTCTTGTAAACAGTACAGTCGTCTGCAAACAGGTCACAGGAGGAGTGCTTGATGTGTACTGGAAGGTCATTAATGTATATGGCAAAAAGTAGAGGACCAAGTATAGAACGCTGAGGAACGCCTGTATTTATTACTGCTGGGTTTGAATAGAAGTTATTGTAAGAAACTACATGTTTTCTGTCTGACAGGAATGATTTAATTATTGTCACTAGTTCAAAGTTTACTTTTGATGTTTCTAGTTTTCTAGTTAAAATAGCGTGATCCATCATTTCAAATGCCTTTTTAAAGTCTACAAAGACTTTAAAGACACTTGTTATCGTTGTTAATATTTAGGTGCCAGTCGTCTATCATCTTAGTTAGAGCAGTGTGACATGAATGTTTAGGTCTAAACCCCGACTGACTATCAATTAGCAAGTCGTTGTTTACTAGGCGTTGTAGTGTTATTTTATGTATGTGTTTTTACAGTGGTTTGGATAGCGATGATAATAGAGAGATTGGCCTAAAGTTACTAAAGTTACTATTATCGGAGGAACCAGGTTTGAAAAGAGGATATACCTTAGCGACTTTAAAGTGTGACGGAAAGGTACTCTTTGCGATACATAGATTGTATATGTATGTTAGTGAATCACTAATAACTGGCGCAGCATAGCGCAGTATTCGATTACTGATTTCGTCAAGTCCTGATGAGTTATTCTCTTTAAGGCCTAGAAGATAATTATACACTTCATTAACTGTCATAAATGGAATGTCGGATGGGATTGTGTTTGTGCATTTGTTCTCACAGAATGCTGACAGTTGGCCTAGGTCACAAGGGGAATCTTTAGTATGGGAAACTAAGAGCCAGGGATCCAGACCTCCAGGACGATCCAGAGTCCGCTAGGAAGTCAACATTAGGCAATCTGAAGGACCGAGGACTAGATTAAAATCAGGCCAGAAGGAAGACAGCCGATAGGATAGTATAGCGCTCCCTCCTCCAAACCTCTACACCTCACGGTAAAAGAGGGATGACTAAGTAAGTAAGTACGATATGGCATAAAATTATGCACATATATGGAGTTATGTGTATATGGATGGTATGTGTGTGAATAGATAAATACGCGGTTTTCGTTGATTACATTTTAAACTATTCATTCGTTCATACAGTAATACAAAATAACAAATCATCCACACCTGCACACAAATGACCGCTTTGCCAAACACCATGAGGCAAAATAGTTTCATTTTAACAATGTCGGGAAAATTGACAGTGTATATAGTTTAATTTCATTTCTTATGTGCTTTCTCTAAATGTACCAACAAGTTTCCAGTTGTGATGAAAACTTTATTTATGATCAGAAGCAAGTGAAACTGCTCTACATTATGTTAAAACGGATTTACTTCAACACAAACGTGGTTTAAAGAGTTCTACTACTTTAAAATGTTATTTCAAATTTTTTAAAGCGCCCCCCCCCCCCCCCCCCCCCCCCCGCCCCCCCCCCCTCCCCGCCCCCCCCCCTCCCCCCCCCCCCCCCCCCCCCCCCCCCCACCCCCCCCCCCCACCTTTTCCCTTGCATGGATCAAACGTAGATCTGCCTTAAGTCTCGTAAAATTCGGAGTCAGGACATTTTTTACCCACCCTGGCTCCACTAAGAAATGACCGACTACGGCTCCACAGCCCCGATGGCAACCGTCGACCAAACAAAAAAAAGTACAGTAAGTCCAAATAAATACGAAATATAGTCGATTTCACAGGATAAATTGCTGCAGTACGAGCAATGGAAGCCTTACATTTCACATTACACTCATTCCTTATGTCACATAAGGAAATATTTCCAGTCAGCCCTTACTTACGTCTGTTATCATGTTAGCAATGTTTTGTAGATTACCTATCAAATGCGTAACAGAATTACCACCTGTAAATGCGTAAAAGTGGTAATCGAAAATCGATGTAAAGGTCGAGCAGTGCTTACGTCTTCTTCGTCTTGATTATGTAGCCCCTGACTGACAAAGCAGTCTGTGGCCATCACGCCTAGTGGCGTCTTGTATGGCAGCAACAAACTGTACCCATTTTGCTCGGTCAGTGGCCATCCTTCGTGCCGTGCCTCAACTCTGGTTCATGCTTTGCATCACAGCCTCCATTGTTCTCCGCCAGGTTGTCTTTCATCTGCCTCTCTTTCGCCGTCCTTCTGGGGTCCATAGAATAGCAGTTCTGGCAATAATGTCGGGGTCCCTTGTGAGGACATGGCCAACCCAGTTCCAGCGTGTGCCTGCAATGATGGTGTGCATGCCTTTTTGACTGCACCGTGTTAGCAGTTCCTGGTTGGAGATGGTATTTGGCCAAAAAATTCAAAGAACTTTTCTTAGGCAGGTTGTGTGGACAGAGGATAATTTGGACATGTCCTTTTCTGTTGCTCTCCAGCACTCCGCGTCATACAAAATTACAGAAAGTGCTTACGTAAACTGGTAATAACAGTGGCTGGTAACAATGGCTGGATACGACGGTGAGTCACAATGGCTGGATACGACGGTGAGTCACAATGGCTGGATACGACGGTGACTCGCAATCGCAGAATACAATGGTGAGTCGCAATGGCTGGATACGATGGTGAGTAACAATGGCTGGATGTGATGTCGAGTCTCAATGGCTAGATGCGGTGACGAGTCACAGTGCTGGATAGCGTGAAGAGTCGCAATGCTAGACACGATAGCGGGTAGTATAATGCTGGACATGACGGCGAGTCACAATCCCTGGATACGATGGTGAGCCTCAATCCCTGGATCCTATGGTGAACCACAATCCCTGGACATGGCGGCGAGTCGCAATCCCTGGATACGATGGTGAGTAACAATGCTGGACATGATGGCGAGTCACAATCCCTGGATACAATGGTTAGTCACTATCCCTGGATATGGCGGCGAGTCACAACGCTGGATACAATGACGAGTCATTTTGCTGGAGACTATGGTGAGCCACAATCCCTGGATACTATGATGAGTCACAATCCCTCAACACTATGGTGAATCACAATCCCTGAATACTATGGTGAGTCACAATGGCTGGATACTATGGTGAGTCACAATGGCTGGATATTAGGGTGAGTCAAAATACCTGAATACTATAGTGAGTCACAATGGCTGGATACTATGGTGAGTCACAATCCCTGAATACTATGATGATTAACAATGGCTGGATAATATGGTGAGTCACAATGGCTGGATACTATGGTGAGTCACAATCCCTGAATACTATAGTGAGTCACAATGGCTGGATACTATGGTGAGTCACAATCCCTGAATACAATGGTGAGTGACAATGGCTGGATACTATGGTGAGTCACAATCCCTGGATACAATGGTGAGTGACAATGGCTGGATACTATGGTGAGTCACAATCCCTGAATACTGTGGTGAGTAACAATGCTGGATATGATGGCGAGCAACATTGGCTGGATACGGTGACGAGTAACAAGAATGGATACGATGGCGAGTCACAATGGCTGGATACGATGACGAGTCAAATTGTCTGGATACAGTGACGAGTCACAATGTCGAATTGGATGGAAAGTCACAAAACTGAATAAGATGGCAGATAACAATACTGGATACGGTGGCAAGTCACACAGTGGCTGGACTAGGTGACGAATCAATGACAATGGCTGGATACGGTGGCAAGTCACAATGCTGGATCTACGCGTTCTGAATTTATTTTCTTTCGTTCCTTAATTACAAATATTAATTGCGAAAGCAGAGAAAAAATGTTAATGTATGAATATGAAGGTAGACTGTAAATCCATACAAATGCACTTAATTCAACTTGAGGACGATTCAATTTGAAGATCAGCTCCTCACATACAGATACTATGATAATCAGCAGGTCACTAGGGACACAACAAACATGTCAACGGCATTAAGCTTGCATGGGTTCCAGAGTTTAAGTAAATAAGAAACATTTTAAGATGAAACAGTGGACTTGATTGCGAAAATGGAAGACACTGTTAAAAAGCCAGTGTTGACTTACCGATTGTCTCCACCACTCAAATATCTAAATATCAGTATGGAAACTAAACTAAAATTGATAAATAGTAAATTCTTAACAACTCTTTGCTATCAGTGTCAAACATGGCCGTTGCTTAAGGCACGCGAGAGAAAAATCACATCGTGCGAGATGAAATGATTGAGAAAAAAATAATAAAACTGTCACCACAACTTCATCACACATGTATGAATATGGAAACTAAACTACTAATGATAAATAGTATATTATTACCAGCTCTGTGCTATCAGTATCAAACATGACCAATGCCCAAGGCACAGGAGAATAAAATCACATCGCACATGATGAAATGAACTACATCATGCATCTAACATACAGAGAGGTCGAATATAATGTGGTCCAGTCATCTTGTGAGACTAGAGCCCCATCAGTTATGCCTACAACACAAGAAGGTCTGCTTTTCGGGCACTGGGCAGACAAAGAGGGTGGATATTTAGACAATATGACACAAAAACTACAATAGCACGTGCGCACATCGTCTCGTGCGATACACTTTTGCTCAAGAACGTAAACTTGATCTGTCCACGTCGCTTCACTGCAAGACTGGACCACATATGTCAAATAAATAAGTAAGTAAATAAAGGCAATTAACAGGCACTCGTTGGTCATAAAGGATGACACCAGAAACCAGACAACAGGAAAACGACAGAAGTGATAGGCTTACCGGGAATCGAACCAGGTCCTTCTGAACGGCACCCCCCGCCTAGCCACGGCAGCGAATTGCCACTATCCATTCTGCCAGCTAAGCATTAAAAAAAATGCTTCGCCGACAGAGGGCTTTGTGGCAGATTATGATAATTGATTTCATATATCTATTTTCTTTATCTTCATTTTTTTAACCTAGCTTCACCTACGCCTGTTGGGTTAACATAAAACCTCCTATTACTCAGAATAGATCTGTCTCTCTTTCTCATTTAGCACGCATTTAATGCTGGTCGCTATATTTCTTTGATGAGAGTCTACCAGAGACATATTCGCTAACGTGAGCTGTAATTCTAACACCAGAGCCAGAGATCAAATCGTTGTAAGAGATCAGACAGCGACAAGATTTGAATAAATTTGAGTAGATGTGAGAAACAATGTGAGCAAATTTTATTACCTCCCTTGTAAAACCCGCTCGCTATAAAGTAATTAAACACGGCGAATCGAAAGATCTAAAGACATTGCTCGCT
Organism: Oreohelix idahoensis; assembly: GCA_024509875.1. Lineage (NCBI taxonomy): Eukaryota > Metazoa > Mollusca > Gastropoda > Stylommatophora > Oreohelicidae > Oreohelix > Oreohelix idahoensis. Next base: position 688,898 of record JAMPIV010018886.1, on the reverse strand, counting down.
GAACACGAGCAGAGAGACGAAGGAAACTCACACTGATTAGCGCATTGCCGATGTCTGATTTAAGCGAAAACGAAGATCCTGGGTTTTCGGCTTTGAATTAAGTATAAGCCGAAAACTGAGCGTAGAATTTCCCGTAGGTGAGAACACCTGGTAGAGTCTGGTTTTCGGGGGGATAATTAATTATTTCCTTTCATCTTTTAATATATATACCACAGAAATCTAACTCAATTCATCCAGTACCTAGCAGATTCCTCTAGACAAACTAGCTTCGATTCTAGAATACTTGTAAAAGTGAATTTCTTAGAAGTCGTTGGAGATAAGTCTTAATAGCTCGGTGTTGAGGTAAATACTAGTAGTTTGAGTGATTTAATCTTTTTAAATCGTCAATTATATTTTACTATAGCACGTTTCACTAGCTTTGCCCAACTTCAAAATGCTATATCTCAGCGAATATATAACGCATATAAGTGAAATTTTGTGTGTGAATTTGAAATGGTATAGACCCTATGAATTGAATTTTTCATTAAAATGCGGCCATTGGTTTCAATTTTCGTTTATTTGCGATATAATATAAAATCCTACTTGCCAACACACATCACACGCACACATATTGAAATGTCTACAGTAAATTATACGACCTCATTTGCACATTTTTGGTTTATCAAGCAATTGGCATGATTTTTGAGTGAAATTGCATGAAATCGCACTTCTTGAACATAAAACAGTTTATATCCGGTGCAACGCACACATTGTCAATCAGAGGTGTGTCTACAAAAACTATTGTGTGATTAAGAAGGAAAAATGAGTCTGCGAGTACATTTTATGACATTACAGCAAATCACAAATAGGCTTTTTAAGTATTTCTGCAATGAAGCTACTCGAGGAAAACTATATCATTCTATTTCAAACCCACAAAAGAGGACTATTCACGTTTATTACACATAAGGGAGGGAAACCCGAGGCCTGTAAACAGTAAATTAATATGAAACAAATATAAAGGTATGTTATCAGGCACTCGCAGGAAATAAAGAAGTAGAACACCAGACAACAGAAAAACAACAGACACGAGTGGCTTACCCAGGATTTGAACACTGGACCTTCCGTGCGACAACCCCGCCTAGCCATGCAAGCAAATCACACTATCCGCCCTGCCATCTACGCATCATCAAAAAATGATGTTTCAATGGCAGGTCAACAGTGCGAACCACAATACATGACACCAGAAGTCCATCATGGGCAGTTCAGCCTATTAATGACTTGTTGGATTCGGCCTATACTGCTTGATAGAAATACAACAGAAGTGATTGCGTCATTAATAGGCTGAACTGCCCATGGTGGACTTCTGGTGTCATGTATTGTGGTTCGCACTGTTGACCTGCCATTGAAACATCATTTTTTGATGATGCGTAGATGGCAGGGCGGATAGTGTGATTTGCTTGCATGGATAGGCGGGGTTGTCGCACGGAAGGTCCAGTGTTCAAATCCTGGGTAAGCCACTCGTGTCTGTTGTTTTTCTGTTGTCTGGTGTTCTACATCTTTATTTCCTGCGAGTGCCTGATAACATACCTTTATATTTGTTTCATATTAAAGGACTATTCACGCCTTGGGGATAAGCAAACGATCATTGCACCGCTGGATAGCGACATCTGAAATGTCTAATTCCAGTGTTTTACACACGAAAATTAGGCCAAGAGTGGTGGATAATTTTGACAGAGAATTGATCCGCAGAGAAATTTGCAATATGTTTCACAATAAGGAGGCAGTGACTTTAAGGAAATTGAAAATTTGGTTAAGAAAGAATAATGACATTGATATTTCCAAATCTACGCTATGGAGGACTATTAGGAGTTTGGGATTCACTTTTAGAAAATATGTTGGTGGTAGAAACCTTATTTGTGAGAAGCCTCATATAGTTGCAATGAGAAGCAAATATTTACGCGAGGTCAGAGAAATGAGAAGAGATTGTTATGATTTTGTGTATTTAGATGAAACTTGGATCAATGCGCACCACAGTAATGAACGAGAATGGCAATCATCTGATGGAACAACTAAGAGACTAGAACCAAGCAGCAAAAGACAGCGCCTGTAGTGGATTTTGATGGTATTGTATGGTGGTGTTATCACCTAGTGTGATGCGTGAGGTCAGCTGTGAAGGCTCCTGAGATAATTGTAGCTGTGAATATACAGAAGGCCCTTTCGTGCTACCACTTTATGACCTCACACATATCTTTTTTTACTAATGAATGTGGCTACGTTAAAATCTAGGGTACTGAATGCAATGTGTTGTATGGACATATACACACACCCCACAGATATCAATTAAGTCTAATACTATCAATAAAATTTATAACACAATGAACTAAATTCAGTTGGTTAAATTTAGAATAGAAAATCTTTTTTTAAATTTATTTGTTCTGAACCAAGGTTTTATTTTGGCCAGAACTTGTGCAAAGATTTTGAAATTTATGAATGAATGGCATGAATAAATGGCATGTTAAATGAAAGATGTTTACATATGCAATCTTCAAGATTAATTATAGTATTACTGTTCGTAATGTTAATTTTCCTGGGAAAACTATGAATGGATGTGCTGTTGGGGTGGCTTCATCCCTCCCTGTTTATGTCTACACAGCATTGTCCATTAATGATAGAAGGAAATGGGATGCTTCAGTAGTAAATTCTCTTGGGTGCTAGTTTTATGAAGTTGGTGTAAGTTCAGCAGGCCAGCTAGCCCACTTAACTTTGCCAGATTTGTTCTGGTGCTGGAATATGATGGCCCCACCTCTCCGTGCTTGAGCAATACACAGATGTTCTGTCGAAATGTACCCTGCACGGGTCCTCACTTCAATTATTAATCAGCATTTGACACCACCTTAGTGTCAAGATCGAACTCACAGCTCAGATTATGAATAAAGAACACAGAAATGCTAGCAAAACTCAGCTGAGATGCTGGCTATAGTATGGCGTCCCTGAACTTATTTCAATTTATTTCATTTGGAAATCACCACACTTGAAATTTACTGTGTCTATCACTGGACAACTATTGAGGAATGGCAAAAAAGCTCGTCTGAGCGCGGATAATATGATTGTCTGTGGCCAATCAATGCCTTGGTTTTTTTTAAATTCAAATTTCCTACACTAAAGTCATTTCAGTCATGCTTCAGTCAAGTATGGATTTTTATCTGTTAGTCTGTCCGTCTCTACTTGCGTTTTCACAAAACGTACTTGATTTTTGAACCAACCTTTCTCTCCCCTCCAAAATTTTGTCGTTAAAAGTTATTTTTAGACACAGCCTCCACCAATATCCCTTCTCTTCCATGCTAAGTAGATTTGAACACCTGCGTCTCAAGGTCGCGATTTTTGTGCAAATAGCGACACTTTTGATTCAATGCAGTCTTTCGCTGTTGTGAACAACACTGTCTTTTGTCATTATTTCATTATTATCTTATCTATCCGTCTGTAAAATTAAAAGTATATTATTTCACTGCTCAAGATGGGTCATCCGGCCAGCTAATTTTTATATTCCTAACATTAATATTAAGAAAAAGTTACTTTTTAAATTTTGTAATATTTCAAGCATCTGCGTTTAGCCGCTGAATTCAAATCAAAGGCTTGGTATCGCAAAAGCGTCCAATAAATGACTGTGGCGTATCATATCCAGGGTCCCTTCTGTCGAGTTCCTTACTTTATGTCAACTTGGGGGGGGGGGGGAAACGTGACTTTTCCTCCTTGCCCCACCAATTTGCGTCCATTAACCTCGCTAGTTCAAGTACGCGTTCAGTCAGATTTTTGTCTTTTGATCCTCGTTCCGTTTTGCCTTCAAGTCTAACACCTGATAACCCGCGGCGCGGGCGATCATGTATTCCAGCAGCTTACGCATTGGTTTTTATCCTTACATTTTATCCTTTGGAGATATTTTTACGTTGTATCACTTGTTAATTTTATGACACATCTCCCCACTTGAAAACATGCCTACGGCAAGTTCCAAAACCAGCGATACACATAGATAAAATCTCTCCTCCCGTCTGCCATTACTCTAATTTTGATCACAGGGGTGCCGACTGAGGAAATCTGCACCGACATTCAATTTGCCTGGGATATATTGGATACTAAACTGATAAGGTTGAAGCAATAAAGACCACCTCAGCAATCTTGCGTTTTCATGCTTAGCCTGAGATAAGAATACGAGAGGCTGATGATCCGTCTCCACCACAAAAGTCCTACCATACAGATAGATTTGAAACTTCTTTATTGCCCAGATTAACGCTAAACATTCTTTTTCGCTTGTGGAGTATCCTTGGTCCGCCTTATTCAATTTGCGGCTTGCATAAGCGACTGGTTTCAGTTCCCCATCAGGTGAAGATGATCTTTGCAACAAAGCCCCTCCGAGTCCTACATTACTTGCATCGGTTCTTAAGACAAAGTCCTGTGTCAAATCAGGCAGTTTGAGAATAGGCCTGCTAGTGAGTTTTTCCTTTAACTCTTGGAACGCTAGTTCACATTGTGCAGTCCAAATAATTTTATCTGGAAGTCCCTTGCGAGTCAGATCAGTCAGAGGAGCACAAACAGCGTTAAAATTTTTGATGTATTTCTGATAAAATCCGCATAACGACACAAATGATCGCACGTCTTTTTTTGTTTGTGGTCTAGGTGCTCTCTGCAGTTTTTCCAAGTTCTTGGGGTCAGGGGTCATGTTACCCTGATATACAGTGTGTCCCAAGAATTCCAACTCTTTGCATCCAATACAACATTTTGTTGGCCTAGCAGTTAAGTTCGCCTCCCGAAGTCTATTAAATAACATCTCTAGAGCTTCAATGTGTTCTTCAAATGTCTCTGTGGCGACGAGAATATCATCCATGAAATTCGTGATACATGGGTTATTCAGGGGATCCAACAATTTGCGCATCATCCTTGAAAACACACTCGGAGCATTTTTCAGTCCGAATGGTAGCATATTGAATTCATAATGTCCATCCGAGGTGCTAAAAGCCAAATAAGGTCTCACTTCAGGCTTCACTGGGATCTGGTAATAGCCTTTACTAAGATCCACCTTTGAAAAGTATTTTGCCTTGTTCAGTCTGGCAAATAAATGTTTTGTGTCTGGTAATGGATCCACTTGTCCTTCTGTGACAGCATTCAGTTTCCTGTAATCTATGCACAGTCTGTGTTCCCCAGACGGTTTTCTCAACAAAACGACACTAGAACTAAAAGATGATTCACTGTGCGAAATAATCCCCTCCTTCAGCAAATAATCTATTTCTTCCTTCAATGCCTTCTCCTTCGCGAACGGAATAGAATAGGCTCTCATACAGATTGGGTTTGAGTCTACCAGTTTCATGTCATACTGTAGCAAATTTGTATGGCCTGGTTTATCTGTTAATACATCTGTATGTTCCTCCAGAACCTGTTGAACTCTCTCCCTCTGGTTTTTAGTCAGGTGCTTACTGATTTTTACCTGTGCTGCTGTTTCACAAGGATGTAATGGGTATTCATGTGAGGTGAGTGGTTCCTTTTGCATCTGGGTTGCAATAGCCAAGGTCAATAAGGGGGTGCTTTCCTGGAGTGGTCTGTCCAGATACTTCCTTAATAAGTTTACATGATAAACTTTCTCCTTCCCCTTTTTGTCAATTTTATAGTTTGTTCTAGACACCTTCTCTAGAACCGTATATGGACCTTGCCAACCAATTTGTAATTTATTCTGGCTACCGGGTAGTAGAAGAAGCACCTTCTCTCCCACAGCTAGTTCTCGGTCCTTTGCCTTCCTATTAAAATATGCTGCATGTTTCTTCCTGGCTTGTTTCAAATTATCATTTGCCAGTTTCCATCCAGCTTTCAAACGAGTGGTCAGTTCGTTCACGTATTGATAAGATGAGGTAACAGGTTCTTCCGCCTTCTCATCCGTCCAGGTCCTTAATAAAGCTTCTAAAGGACCTTTTATTGGCCTCCCAAATAGCAGAGTTGCGGGAGCCATCCCGGTTGAACTATGTGGTACCTCCCGATACGCAAACAATGCGGCGGGCAGGAATTGATCCCACAGATCCGGTTTTTCGTGTGCCAGCTTTCTCAGGATAGAAATGAGAGTCCCGTTGAACCTCTCTACCTGGCCGTTCCCTTGTGGATGGTACGGACTACAATGAAAGTGTCTGGCTTGAAATAGTTTAAAAACTTCTTCCGTTAGTTTCCCCTTGAACTGAGATCCATTATCCGTCAAGATTTGATGCGGGAATCCTAATCGGGTAAATATTGTAAGTAGTGCCTCTGCTACATGTTTTGAATCAATTGATGGCAGGGCTACCGCCTCTCCCCACATAGAACAAGTGTCCACCAGAGTAAGGATGTAACTGTTCCTCCTCTTGGTCCGAGTGAGAGGTCCCACAATATCCACTGCAACCCTCTCAAAAGGTGTTCCCACTTTGGGCATTTCCCCTAGAGTTGCAGGAGCAGTCCAGTGCTTTGGAGCTACCCTTTGACATTCTGGGCAGGATTTGACATATCTTTTTATATCCTCCGTTATCCCTGGCCAGAAGTAATGACAAGCTATACGCTGTCCTGTGGCGCTGATCCCCATGTGACCACTGAAGGGAATCGCATGCCCGAGTTCCATCACTTTATCTCTATATGAAGTGGGAAGAACCAGCTGGTTGTGACCATTTATTCCAGTTCCGGCCTTCCTGTATAATAGTTTGTTCTTCATGAAATATTCTCCCTTGCTCGGAGGTGTGTGGCATTTGGGCAATTTTTTTAAAACATGGCTTGAGTGTCCTATCCTCAGCCTGCGCCTTCCTCATCTCCTCTGGATGAGCATTTATAGGTTCACCTTCTTCCTCCTTCTTCTGTGACCTGGTCTGCACTGTCGCCATGATCACAGGTTTTCTCGGGATTCCCCAAGAAGACGTATCTACACCCCAATATCAGAGGGTAGATTGGTTCATCTATCACTGCTGCTCTGATTTCTCCTTCCACATAGCGAGTTTTCACCGTTATCCTTGCGATGGGAAGTGTCATGAGTGGTATGTCCTTAGTCGCCCCTTGTATTTCCACTGTTTCTGTGGTATACTGACTTGGGTCCACTAGGCTAGACTTCACAACTGAATCATAATCCAAACCTGTATCATAAAGGCACCTTATGGTGACCCCATTACAAATAACATCCTCACAAACTGGGGGGTGATAAGGTTCCTGTTGTCCATTAGGATTAACCTTTAATCTTTGCGTCCCCGACTTCATTGCAGCAATGTTTGAAGGTTTCCTTCTACAAAATTCGGTGTTATGGTTATCTTTCTTGCACCATTTACACCATCTTTTTCCTTGGTTCAACGGTTTTCTTTCATTGAACTTTTGGTCATTGAACTGTGAGTTTCTGTCGCGATAGTCATTTCTTGGCCGCTCAAAGTTTGTCCTACCTTTATTTCCCTGCTCTCTATTATCAAATTTATTAAATTGCTGTGGAGCTTTAAAATTGTCTATGTGCTTCTTTTTAGCACCACTTACCTCTGCCTGGGCTGCCTGATACCTCTCAGCGACATTTAAAACCTCTCCCAACTTCTCTGCACCTTGTTCCATGAGAAATTTTCTCATGTCTGGAGCCATGGACTCTCTCAATTGCTCAATCATGATCATTTCTTTAAGATCTTGGGTCTTCCCCAGAGCAGTCCATTTCTCCAAATAGGTTTCCAGTCTAGCAGAGAATTGGTGGTATGTCTCCCCAGACAACAGTTTGGCATTTCTAAATTTCTTACGATAAAATTCACCATTCTTCTCGTACCTTAATAACAAAGCCTGCTTTAACATGTCATAATTGTCTAGGTCTTCCCTGTTCATTTTAGGAAAGACTTCATAAGAAGTACCTCTCAGTCCCTGTGATAGCTTTAAACTCCACCTCTCTCTCTCTAACCCATATGTAGTAGCTAATAACTCAAAACGTCCTAGGTACCCCTCTATGTCATCGTCTTTTTCAACAAAATGGTCTAAATGAAACCCCATAGCTGAGTTTGAGGCTCCCAAACTAGGCGTAGCATCTGAGGCAAAAGGGCTGGCACCATTTTCAGGAGCCTGGCCTTGTAATTCCAGCTCCCTTAGTCGTAATTCGTGCTCCCTTTGCAACCTTCTATCTTCTGCCTCCCTTTCGGCCTTTTTATCTTCTGCCTCCCTTTGCTGTCGTTTGTCTTCTGCCTCAATCTGCAGCCTCTTAATTTCTCTATCCGCCTCTAACCTCTTCTCTTCAGCCAACCTTTCAGACTCTAATTTTCTTTCAGCCTCTTTTTCTAATCTCCTTTCTTCCCGTTCAATATATTTATCACATTCAGCCGTTACGTATTGAATTAAAATCTGACCATCCATTCCCATCTCCTTTGCGGTCAGCACAGCAGCTGATCTAAATTTTGCTACCTCCGCCATACTTTCTAAACAATATAATAATATACAAAATAAATCTCTAACCAGTAAATACACTAATTACTTCTTATGGCTATAGTCTAACTAATTCTAACTAACCACTTAACTAATTAATTATTACTGGCTGTGAAGATTCACCAACTTCTAATTGCCCTTTTAATTTAAAGGGACACTTTTAATTTTAAGGGAATTTTACAATTTTGTTCCCCTAATTTTATTTCTCCCACCAGGAGATCCTTATATTACTGTTTATGCTAAATATCCCTGTACAAGACCCCAATATATGTAGTGGATTTTGATGGTATTGTATGGTGGTGTTATCACCTAGTGTGATGCGTGAGGTCAGCTGTGAAGGCTCCTGAGATAATTGTAGCTGTGAATATACAGAAGGCCCTTTCGTGCTACCACTTTATGACCTCACACATATCTTTTTTTTACTAATGAATGTGGCTACGTTAAAATCTAGGGTACTGAATGCAATGTGTTGTATGGACATATACACACACCCCACAGATATCAATTAAGTCTAATACTATCAATAAAATTTATAACACAATGAACTAAATTCAGTTGGTTAAATTTAGAATAGAAAATCTTTTTTTTTAAATTTATTTGTTCTGAACCAAGGTTTTATTTTGGCCAGAACTTATGCAAAGATTTTGAAATTTATGAATGAATGGCATGAATAAATGGCATGTTAAATGAAAGATGTTTACATATGCAATCTTCAAGATTAATTATAGTATTACTGTTCGTAATGTTAATTTTCCTGGGAAAACTATGAATGGATGTGCTGTTGGGGTGGCTTCATCCCTCCCTGTTTATGTCTACACAGCATTGTCCATTAATGATAGAAGGAAATGGGATGCTTCAGTAGTAAATTCTCTTGGGTGCTAGTTTTATGAAGTTGGTGTAAGTTCAGCAGGCCAGCTAGCCCACTTAACTTTGCCAGATTTGTTCTGGTGCTGGAATATGATGGCCCCACCTCTCCGTGCTTGAGCAATACACAGATGTTCTGTCGAAATGTACCCTGCACGGGTCCTCACTTCAATTATTAATCAGCATTTGACACCACCTTAGTGTCAAGATCGAACTCACAGCTCAGATTATGAATAAAGAACACAGAAATGCTAGCAAAACTCAGCTGAGCTGCTGGCTATAGTATGGCGTCCCTGAACTTATTTCAATTTATTTCATTTGGAAATCACCACACTTGAAATTTACTGTGTCTATCACTGGACAACTATTGAGGAATGGCAAAAAAGCTCGTCTGAGCGCGGATAATATGATTGTCTGTGGCCAATCAATGCCTTGGTTTTTTTAAATTCAAATTTCCTACACTAAAGTCATTTCAGTCATGCTTCAGTCAAGTATGGATTTTTTATCTGTTAGTCTGTCCGTCTCTACTTGCGTTTTCACAAAACGTACTTGATTTTTGAACCAACCTTTCTCTCCCCTCCAAAATTTTGTCGTTAAAAGTTATTTTTAGACACAGCCTCCACCAATATCCCTTCTCTTCCATGCTAAGTAGATTTGAACACCTGCGTCTCAAGGTCGCGATTTTTGTGCAAATAGCGACACTTTTGATTCAATGCAGTCTTTCGCTGTTGTGAACAACACTGTCTTTTGTCATTATTTCATTATTATCTATCCGTCTGTAAAATTAAAAGTATATTATTTCACTGCTCAAGATGGGTCATCCGGCCAGCTAATTTTTATATTCCTAACATTAATATTAAGAAAAAGTTACTTTTTAAATTTTGTAATATTTCAAGCATCTGCGTTTAGCCGCTGAATTCAAATCAAAGGCTTGGTATCGCAAAAGCGTCCAATAAATGACTGTGGCGTATCATATCCAGGGTCCCTTCTGTCGAGTTCCTTACTTTATGTCAACTTGGGGGGGGGGGGGGGGGAAGGGGGCTTTTCCTCCTTGCCCCACCAATTTGCGTCCATTAACCTCGCTAGTTCAAGTACGCGTTCAGTCAGATTTTTGTCTTTTGATCCTCGTTCCGTTTTGCCTTCAAGTCTAACACATGATGACCCGCGGCGCGGGCGATCATGTATTCCAGCAGCTTACGCATTGGTTTTTATCCTTACATTTTATCCTTTGGAGATATTTTTACGTTGTATCACTTGTTAATTTTATGACAGCGCCTAATAATTGCCCATGCAGGAAGCAGCCATCATGGGCTTCTAAATAATACTGAACTCATATTTGTTTCAAAATCCACAGATAATAGGGATTATCATACAGAGATGAATGGCAAGATATTTCAAGATTGGATTGTGAATCATGTACTTCCTTCATTGGATAGACCGTCGTGTTTGATAATGGACAATGCTTCATATCACAACGTTGTGGCACCAGAAGATAAAGTTCCTAATTCATCAAGTACTAAAGATGTAATAAAGATTTGGCTGACCAAAAACAACATTCCATTCAACGAAATGTCCCTGAAGCCTGAATTACTTGAAATTGTAAAAAATACACAGCATTCAAAGATATTTCACATAGACAAGGCAATCCATGAACATGGTCACAGATGTTTAAGATTGCCTCCTTACCATTCTCACTTAAACCCAATAGAATTAGTCTGGGCTAAAATTAAGGAACAGGTAGCAACAGAAAATAGGACGTTCAAATTAAAGATGTTGAAATACTTACAAAAGCCGCCATCTCGAACATAGCCAGGGATTATTGGAAGAAATGTGAGAACCATGTGTTACAAGAGGAAGAGGAACATTGGACGAATGATGGTTTGTCCTTCATTCAGCCGAGATTGATTATCAATTTCTCAGAGACATCTGATTATGATTCGGATGAAGTTTAATTTCTTTAAAGATGACCTTACCGTTATTTACAAGCACAGTAGAGGAGAAACTTTCCATTATGATATTTATGAACCGCAAAGTGGTGATACCTATTGAAATAATTAGATCAATGAAGGTCCAGTTTGGTAGCGCATTAAATGTCAATGACAAACAATGTCACGAGTATCTCCCATGCAGATCATTTAAGAAATCATCTTCAACAGGTATTCATATGCAAACGTGATGGCCACATTATTGTAATAGTAGACACGCCTATGCCTATTCAATTCACAGAATCTGTGACTGAAGTGGTAAAATTTCTTTTTTCGATACACAATAATTAGTATGCCGACAAAGATCAAAGGATTTCATCCGTTTATGTGAACTGGACAAGATGCACAAATATAAAGTATATATTTGTTGGGTCGAACCCAATATAACATCGTATGCAAAAAAATGGCATTAATACGTTCGACGGTTAATCAGATAATTACATTTGAAGTTGGGCAAAGCTAGTGAAACGTGCTAGCACGTTTCACTAGCTTTGCCCAAATTCAAAATGCTATATCTCAGCGAATATATAACGCATATAAGTGAAATTTTGTGTGTGAATTTGAAACGGTATAGACCCTATGAATTAAATTTTTCATTAAAATGCGGCCATTGGTTTCAATTTTCGTTTCTTTGCGATATAATATAAAATCCTACTTGCCAATACGCATCACACGCACACATATTGAAATGTCTACAGTAAATTATACGACGTCATTTGCACATTTTTGGTTTATCAAGCAATTGGCATGATTTTTGAGTGAAATTGCGTGAAATCGCACTTCTTGAACATAAAACAGATTATATCCGGTGCAACGCACACATTGTCAATCAGAGGTGTGTCTACAAAAATTATTGTGTGGTTAAGAAGGAAAAATGAGTCTGCGAGTACATTTTATGACATTACAGCAAATCACAAATAGGATTTTTAAGTATTTCTGCAATGAAGCTACTCGAGGAAAACTATATCATTCTATTTCAAACCCACAAAAGAGGACTATTCACGCCTTGGGGATAAGCAAACGATCATTGCACCGCTGGATAGCGACATCTGAAATGTCTAATTCCAGTGTTTTACACACGAAAATTAGGCCAAGAATGGTGGATAATTTTGATAGAGAATTGATCCGCAGAGAAATTTGCAATATGTTTCACAATAATGAGGCAGTGACTTTAAGGAAATTGAAAATTTGGTTAAGAAAGAATAATGACATTGATATTTCCAAATCTACGCTATGGAGGACTATTAGGAGTTTGGGATTCAATTTTATAAAATATGTTGGTGGTAGAAACCTTATTTGTGAGAAGCCTCATATAGTTGCAATGAGAAGCAAATATTTACGCGAGGTCAGAGAAATGAGAAGAGATTGTTATGATTTTGTGTATTTAGATGAAATTTGGATCAATGCGCACCACAGTAATGAACGAGAATGGCAATCATCTGATGGAACAACTAAGAGACTAGTACCAAGCAGCAAAGGACAGCGCCTAATAATTGCACATGCAGGAAGCAGCCATCATGGGCTTCTAAATAATACTGAACTCATATTTGTTTCAAAATCCACAGATAATAGGGATTATCATACAGAGATGAATGGCAAGATATTTCAAGATTGGATTGTGAATCACGTACTTCCTTCATTGGATAGACCGTCGTGTTTGATAATGGACAATGCTTCATATCACAACGTTGTGGCACCAGAAGATAAAGTTCCTAATTCATCAAGTACTAAAGATGTAATAAAAATTTGGCTGACCAAAAACGACATTCCATTCAACGAAATGTCCTTGAAGCCTGAATTACTTGAAATTGTAAAAAATACACAGCATACAAAGATATTTCACATAGACAAGGCAATCCACGAACATGGTCACAGATGTTTAAGGTTGCCTCCTTACCATTCTCACTTAAACCCAATAGAATTAGTCTGGGCTAAAATTAAGGAACAGGTAGCAACAGAAAATAGGACGTTCAAATTAAAAGATGTTGAAATAATTACAAAAGCCGCCATCTCGAACATAGCCAGGGATTATTGGAAGAAATGTGAGAACCATGTGTTACAAGAGGAAGGGGAATATTGGACGAATGATGGTTTGTCCTTCATTCAGCCGAGATTGATTATCAATTTCTCAGAGACATCTGATTATGATTCGGATGAAGTTTAATTTCTTTAAAGATGACCTTACCGTTATTTACAAGCACAGTAGAGGAGAAACTTTCCATTATGATATTTGTGAACCGCAAAGTGGTGATACCTATTGAAATAATTAGATCAAGGAAGGTCCAGTTTGGTAGCGCATTAAATGTCAATGACAAACAATGTCACGAGTATCTCCAATGCAGATCATTTAAGAAATCATCTTCAACAGGTATTCATATGCAAACGTGATGGCCACATTATTGTAATAGTAGACACGCCTATGCCTATTCAATTCACAGAATCTGTGACTGAAGTGGTAAAATTTCTTTTTTCGATACACAATAATTAGTATGCCGACAAAGATCAAAGGATTTCATCCGTTTATGTGAACTGGAATGATGCACAAATATAAAGTATATATTTGTTGGGTCTAACCCAATATAACATCGTATGCAAAAAATGGCATTAATACGTTCGACGGTTAATCAGATAATTACATTTGAAGTTGGGCAAAGCTAGTGAAACGTGCTAGCACGTTTCACTAGCTTTGCCCAACTTCAAAATGCTATATCTCAGCGAATATATAACTGATGCGTGATGCCATATGATGATGGATGGCATCCGCATGTCTGGTTTTGTGTAGTGTGTAGATGTGTTCAGTCAAAACAATGTTCATGCAACAATAACAGGGCAATCCACATAGGACGTCAGTAAACTCACGACGTATAAAGTCAATGAGTCTTGAAACAGCCGTTGACGTTTTTTCTTCATTATTTATTGTGGACGCCACAGTGACAAAATGGTTACGCAAATGTGTAGGCACATCAAACAGTCATTATCACAGCAACATTCAATACAGCAATAAACGGTAGACAGCATTACAATGATGAGTCAGATGCATGTTATATTTCAAAGTGCTGTAAATGTAGTCAGGTGAACAACTCCATCCTTTTCTATAACAGCCAGGAGATAACCAGATGTATGAGATCAGTTCACTCTCCTTAGTTTGACTTCAGCAAGACAGACACGTCTGCCGAAGTATAAATAATGTCCTCAAGAATATCCTCTAGATAATAAAGGTTTTCTAAACCTAGTTCATTTAACAAAGTAGCAAGTAATGGTCCTTGGTACATGCATCAACCGATGCAATACGATGCAGCGACATGTGAGCTGGGAAAGAACATCTCGTGACGACGACTTTCGGAGACAGGCTATGAATCGAAATCGCTCACGACCCAAAATCGATAGAGTTAATGAAAGAGTCAATTTACCTTGCTTTCATGAAATACACAGAAATATCACGCCTCCCGACATGTGGGAAAACACTAGAGGTATTATCTCGACTAAACGAAATATCCATAAGAGGACTACACATCCCTGACAGAACAAAAAAATAGCGGAGATCCCCTCTTCAACGAGGCATCTCTTTCGCCATTCCAAATCGCTCACTCCCACTAGTGGTGGGCGGAAACCGATCGACAAAACAACAAGACAAGTCATGCGCAGTCCAGCGCAAAAATGACCACAGCTCAAAAGTTAACTGCATTCGATACCAACGCGAGAAGACAAATGCTTACCGAGAAAAGTGACTATAAATTCCAAGCAGTTGTTGCCCTTGCGTTATAAAACAGATATTGAAATAAAACGATGTTGCGAGAATTTATCACGCAACATATCACCACCTCCTCCCGATAAAAAAAAAAAATGTGGAACATATTTTTTTTCAATATCAAAGAGCAAGCGATAAGCGGCTCAAAACGCACGAATTATGCGCTGATAATTAATTAAATTGCCAAACAATAGGCTAATTATAGAGTGTCTGGTGAGGATATACCTCAACAGAAAAATAAATATGTCTCAAAAAATATTCACATCGGGGAGGTGTCACCAACACACATCACGTTAGCATGTAAACACAATATACGTATGCAAGTTACTATAATCATCATTAAACAGCATACTCTAATATTGTCTTTAAAAATGGATGTACAAATCTGATAGGAAAATTTAAATAGTACATTCTTTGACATGTAATGACATAAGTACATAGTAAAGTTAAACTACATGACGATCCAGGACATATGCTCTGGTATTCCGAGGGTAAGTACACAATCTAGAACTCGTAAGGTAAGTCCTCAGCTCAACAATGACATTCTGAGAAAGTACAAGCAATATAATGCTAATTAATAACTAATATGCTTCATAAGGTACAATACATTATTAATAATTGTGGCTGTTTAGTAAACTAACGGCCCTTATATTAACTACTCAGTCCTCCTCTATCATTTTAAAAAACGAACAGAAGAAGATGACAACAAAGCACGATAGTGTGTACATATAAAGTAAGTACAGATGTGCTAATCTATTGTAGAAATATAGGTGTGTTATGACTCTGTAATATATAGAAATATAGGACAGAAGTATTAGTTGGAGTCATGTGGGCATCTAGACAAAATGTCAGCCATCACATTATCCGCACCACGGATAGCTCGTACCGTGAAGTGAAAAGGTTGAAGAGCTATAGCATATCGAGTGGATCTCGAACTCTTCAAATTCTTAGTCTGAATAGCTGTAAGAGCTTTCTGATCAGTCTCTAGAATGAAATGTGCGCCCAGGAGGAATCTTTGTAGCTTTAGAATTGACCAAACCATCGCTAACAACTCACGGTCTAAAACCGAGTAGTTCCTCTCTGCCGCATTTAGTTTTCTAGAAATGTACATAACAGGATGCAGAGTATTTGCATATTCTTGCATCAGTGCTGCTCCAATCCCAGTGGATGAAGCATCACTCCGAAGAACAAAAGTCCTATCAAGAGTAGGTAATCTTAAGATGGGAGGAGAAGAAAATATATTCTTGATTTGGTCTAGTGAAGATTGGCATTCTTCAGACCAACGGACCAGATTAGGCGAACCTTTTCTTCAACAATGTTGATAGAGGTGCCATGATCGAAGATAAATTTGGAATAAATCTCCCATAAAATTGAATTAAACCTAAGAGACTCCTAACTTGTTTCTTCGTTTTAGGAACAGAGATGTTCAGTATTTTGGAAGTATTGTGGTCTTCTGTCTTCAAGAGACCATGACCAACACGATGACCCAGGAAAGAGATTTCACCAAAACCAACAAAAGCTTTAGAAGGTTTTGCTGTCAAATTATTCTCACGTAGAGTGGACAGTAAGTCATATAACCCTAAATAGTGATCTTCCCAGGTATCACTGAAGAGACAGATGTCATCTAAGTATGCGATGACATCCGAACGATGTGACAGAATTCGACGCATCATGCGAACGAAAGTGGCAGGGGCGTTCATGAGACCAAAAGGCATAACATTCCATTGAAATAGACCCCTAGGTGTAGAAAAAGCAGTAAGAGGTTTGGCATGCTCTGCTAAAGGCACTTGCCAATAACCTTTAGACAAGTCAAGTTTAGTGAAGAATCTAGAATTAGAAAGTCTAATCAGTAGATCTTCTAACAAAGGCATCGGTTCAGCGTCGAACTTTGTGACCTGATTCAATTTGCGATAATCAACGCAAATTCGTATGTTCTTATCCTTCTTCCGGACAATAACCATGGAAGAAGAATATGGTGAAGTCGATGGTTCAATTATATTTAATTGAATCATTTCATCCAATTCCTTTTCCACTTGCGACTGAAAGTGTATAGGAATAGGATACGGCCTAACCCTAATTGGATTATTGTCGGTAAGAATTATGTCATGTTCTATGACATCTGTGTGTCCAGGAATGTCAGTGAGAACATCCTGAAATGTTTGTAACATCGACGAGACTTGTCGATGTTCGTCACCAGAAAGATTAGGAGAAACAGAAACGTTTTTCCAAGATTCCGTAGAATGTAATGGAACCACTGGAAGGGGAAGGTTGACATCAGAGAAGGTAGCTTCCTCATCCTGAATGACAGACAGGGATGAATAATGACCGTGAGGTGCAGGAGCATCATCCGTTGCCTGGAAAATAGGCAGCAAATAGTCCGGACGTTCGTGAAATTCCGAAAGCATGTTTATGTGGAAAGTTTTATGCTTTCCATCAATATCGACCACATAGTCAACATCGGAAATCCGAGAGACTATTGCATACGGACCTTTCCATGCAATAAGAAGTCTATTTTCCCTACTGGGGAGTAGGACGAATGCTTTGTCACCTGGACAAAGTTGTCGTAGACATCTATTCTTGTTAGCAAACTGCCTTGCCTTCTCTTTAGCAATTTCTGATGAAGCAGTTGCTAGCTTACATGCCTCAATGATCTTTTGTCTAAGAGCAATGACATACTCATATGAGGATTGAGTTTCATCGCTAATATCATCGGCAGTGATGAGATCGTGTAATAAAGACATAGGGCCGCGTGGACGCGCGCCAAAGACAAGTTCGAAGGGAGAAAATCCTGTGTGTTCATTAGGGACTTCTCTATAGGCAAAGATAGCCGCGGGCAAAACCCTGTCCCAATCTTGAGGATGATCTTCAGTTATCTTACCAAGCAAAGTCTTGAGCGTTCTATTCAGACGCTCAACTAACCCATTAGACATAGGATGGTAGATACTACTGAGAGATCGTTCAATATGTAAGGTAGACATCACCTGTGACATAGTGTCAGATATGAGTTGAGTGCCATGGTCTGACAATATTTCTCTGGGGAACCCCAAGCGAGAAAATATCAACCAAAGAGCATCTGCGATATCTGTAGTAGATATGCTCTTAAGAGGAATAGCCTCTGGCCAACGTGTGCACATATCGACACATGTAAGGATAAACTGATGTCCTCTGGCCGACTTGACCTTAAAAGGGCCAATAATATCTATGGCCATTTTCTGAAACGGCCGAATAGGAATGTCAGCAGCCTGGATAGGCGCAGCATGTCGTGGTCCTCTAGATTTGACCTCCTGACATACCTTGCATGATCGGCAGTAAATACGAATGTCCTTATTGACAAAAGGCCAAAAGAAAGCCGCAAGGACTCTCGACTTCGTACGGGCAAAACCCATATGTCCAGCACATTGCGAGTCATGAGCATGTTGTAATATTTGGATTCTCATGCTCTTGGGAACAAGAATTTGCGAATGTGCCGACGTAGTCGAATCTTGTACCATACGTACAAGTACGCCGTTTCTCATTGCAATCCAAGATTTTCTATTTGTATCCTGATTCGGATCACCTTTCTTCGCAAGAACGAAGAATTTTTTTAAAGAAGGATCTTCTTCTTGCAATTTTATGAAAGAGTCACGAGTAATTACTAAGTGACTATCTTGGCTATCAACTCCATTATCACTATTCAGTGAAGTTTCGGGTGTTTGTAGAGCTTGTGCTCTTGTAACTACTGCATTTGTAGCTTGCATGTTATTATCTTCCCAAGCAGCAATCTGCTGTGGGGTACACTCCCTAACTCCCTGAATACGACCAATAATAAGGTCCGCAATAGGATTAGGTAAGAGACAAGCATGCACATCTCCAGTAAAGAAAGGAGTGGCAATGCGAATTACAGCAGTAGGATATTTTTCTAGAGTGCCGCCAAATGTGACACATTTAATAACCCTTCCTGTAGCACAAGATGGATCTACAAGCGATTGTCTAACACCAATAGTGGTGCATCCGGAATCGAAAAGTAGTGAGACCGGAGTATCATTAACAAGACCCTTATGTAGAATTAAAGAACCCCTCCCGTCATGCGCAACAGCAGCAGGAAGAGCGGGAAGTGGGTGACCACAACTCAAAGTAGTTATGGTACCCGGTTCGAATAAAGTACTGCATTGGGGGCATTTGTTTGCTCTCTCAAAGTCAAAAGCAGAACTAGTGACAGCGTCAAAGTTTTTACTATCAACAACATGATTACAGGCTCCCTCAGTTTCCTGTTGTACAGCATTAGCCTGCTGATATCTCTTTTTTTTTGTGTTGAGATCTACCCCGACTATTATTACCTCTGAAGTTATCAGAGTTATTATTATCTCTGCAGTTATTATTGTCTCTATTGTAATTGTTATACTGGTTCGAATTCCAGTTTCCACGATTACTATCATGTTCACATTGATGCGAACATCTATTTGTTTGGTTCTGAGGTCTTCGGCAGGAATAACCTCTATTACCATATCCTCTTTTGAAATGCCTATAATTATTAGGGTGATAGTAACGAGTACTATCAGGTTGTCTCCAATTCTTCGAAGAAGAATCACCATGAAATTGATTTCCATGATTTTGACAGAAATTACCGCTACTCTTTCTATCAAAATTTTGTTGGAATCTACGAGCAAAGTTTTGGCCATACGGAGCTGCCGAAGCAACTGGTAAACCTTCTTTCACCTTAGAGTTACCCATGGTTATGTGTGGGTGCGCAGTTACGTATTGGCAACAGAAATCTTCCATTTCTTTTATTGTTTTAGGTTTACGTTCATGAAGGAAAGCAAGGAAAGACTCATTGACAGACGACATGACTTTGTCTCTAAGTATTAAGTCCATAAGTCCTTCATAAGTTTTTTCCGTCTTAGATAGTTCAACCCATCGTGAGAAAGTAATGCGTATTCTTGCAATAAACTCGGAGAATTCAACTCCATTTTCAGGTAACATGTTTTTAAATTGTAGACGATAGCCGTCTTCGTTAAGCTGATATTTCTTTAACAAAGCGGCCCTGACAACCTCATAATTGTTCTTGTCAGGTTCATCCACCATATTTAATATACTTAGAGCTTTACCTGTCAGTATCCCTGATAACTGATAAACATATTTTGCTTTGTCTATGTTATGAGCTGTACATGCTTGTTCAAATCTGTCCAGATAGAACATTATGTCATCACTGGAAGGACTAAATGTTGGTAACTTAATCTTAAAAGTATCATTATTAGCCTTCCCAGAAGATGAACCCTTGTTTGAATCATTACCATTACTCATGCTCGTCAATTTCAATTTCTCCAACTCTAAAGCTAAGAGTTTTTCTTCATGTTCCATTTTTGCTTTCCTCTCATCAGACTCTCTTTGTAACTTCCTTTCTTCAGCTTGAGCCTGCATTTGAAGTCTTTCATTTTCAGCTTCTTTTTCAAGTCTTTTATTTTCAGCTTCTTTTTCAAGTCTTTTATTCTCAGCCTCTAGCTGTAGCTTTCTTTCCTCAGCTTCTGATTCCCTTTTTTGTTTTTCCATTTCCATTTGGAATCTCTTTTCATCCACCTGCATCTGCAGTTTCTTTTGTTCAGCTTCCATCTGCAGTTTCTTTTGTTCAGCTTCCATTGCTTTATCATATCGAGCAGTTGCAAATTCTTCTAACTTATCACCAGTCTTCCCAAGCAATTTACCCTGCTCAATAAAGTGCTCAAATGTAGACATGTTGTCTAACATATGAGTCCAAAACCTGAAATAATTAACTAATTTATTTCAAACCTAAGTGTAACAAGTCTTAATTAAGCACTTGTATATTCACATCACCTTATATTATCCCAGTCTCTGTGGGAAACAAGTCTCCAATCAAAGAACTTGTATATGAAATATCAGCACTCAAATCTTGATCATAAGTGCACTTCTCATTCACTAGTGCACGACACTATTCATCATTCATTTATCATCAGTGTAGTAGTAACAGTGCATTAGCATAGCCCATTAACTAATTACTATAACTGTAAACAATGACTATGTAAACACATGCAGAATGTAAACATTGAAAATGTAAACAATACAAACAATGTAAACAATAACAATGTAAACAATAACAAAGATCAGCAACAATACAAAAACGTTCGCAGAAATCAACTAAAAATAAAGCAGAAATTAATGACATATCACAAAAAATGTGACGATATCTGCGATAGAATTAAACAAAATACATGACACCACAGTGTATAAACAAAAATGTTGTATGAAACTAAATTATAGACAAGAGTAGGCTAACAAATACAAACAAATCACAACAAAACTAAAGAATGTGAAATAATAACGAAAACAATATTAAAACATGTCATCACAGCTAACATAAATAGCAACAGAAGTCGCTTAGCAAATTCCAGTATCGGAAATTTGCAAACCCTACAGAAAACGCTCACAATAGACGACCTCTATGACGTGGCATAATCTAACGGAGACACCACCCAACCGAGAACCCGCTGAAATATAAACATATAAATATACAAATAACATATAGACATATAACATATAGAATGAGATGATACACAGAAGACTCAGCAGAAGTATAAGGGCACAGTTTACATACAAACAGGCCACTTAACTTAAAGGCTTCCAATCGTAGAACAGCAAAAAACGGATGTCAATCAACGTCCTAAAGAGCGAAGCTCCAACGATGATGGCACATCTGAACTGCTTCCACTGCTAACACGATGGTACAAGAGCTTCTGAAATACTGTGTGTTGAGTTGTTTCGGCACTTGACCTTCTAATCCAAAAGTAAGTTGATGGAAATCGGTACTTGGCCTTCTTCAGAAAACAACCCGTTTCAACCGGCACTTGACCTTCTCAAAAAACGACAGCACTGGAACCTTGACAGCAGCAACTTGCTTGACTTGCGTAAAAGATAACAGCAGTCCGAGTTATCCGGCAACATGTAACAACGCCGGGTACTGTCAAATTCTTGTTTCCGTCAAAAAGTTGAAATTTTGACTTTTACCGGGCAACGCCGAGTACTTTGAAAATTTTGAAGATGTTGACTGTATTGAAGAATGTTAATTTCTTGAAGGATGCTGATGAATTCTTGTTGAAAATGAAGTGGGTAAGGGACCCCGTGTTTGCTAGTACCAGAATCAAACCAGCTTATGGCCACCAAATGATGCGTGATGCCATATGATGATGGATGGCATCCGCATGTCTGGTTTTGTGTAGTGTGTAGATGTGTTCAGTCAAAACAATGTTCATGCAACAATAACAGGGCAATCCACATAGGACGTCAGTAAACTCACGACGTATAAAGTCAATGAGTCTTGAAACAGCCGTTGACGTTTTTCTTCATTATTTATTGTGGACGCCACAGTGACAAAATGGTTACGCAAATGTGTAGGCACATCAAACAGTCATTATCACAGCAACATTCAATACAGCAATAAACGGTAGACAGCATTACAATGATGAGTCAGATGCATGTTATATTTCAAAGTGCTGTAAATGTAGTCAGGTGAACAACTCCATCCTTTTCTATAACAGCCAGGAGATAACCAGATGTATGAGATCAGTTCACTCTCCTTAGTTTGACTTCAGCAAGACAGACACGTCTGCCGAAGTATAAATAATGTCCTCAAGAATATCCTCTAGATAATAAAGGTTTTCTAAACCTAGTTCATTTAACAAAGTAGCAAGTAATGGTCCTTGGTTAATGCATCAACCGATGCAATACGATGCAGCGACATGTGAGCTGGGAAAGAACATCTCGTGACGACGACTTTCGGAGACAGGCTATGAATCGAAATCGCTCACGACCCAAAATCGATAGAGTTAATGAAAAAGTCAATTTACCTTGCTTTCATGAAATACACAGAAATATCACGCCTCCCGACATGTGGGAAAACACTAGAGGTATTATCTCGACTAAACGAAATATCCATAAGAGGACTACACATCCCTGACAGAACAAAAAATAGCGGAGATCCCCTCTTCAACGAGGCATCTCTTTCGCCATTCCAAATCGCTCACTCCCACTAGTGGTGGGCGGAAACCGATCGACAAACAACAAGACAAGTCATGCGCAGTCCAGCGCAAAAATGACCACAGCTCAAAAGTTAACTGCATTCGATACCAACGCGAGAAGACAAATGCTTACCGAGAAAAGTGACTATAAATTCCAAGCAGTTGTTGCCCTTGCGTTATAAAACAGATATTGAAATAAAACGATGTTGCGAGAATTTATCACGCAACAATAACGCATATAAGTGAAATTTTGTGTGTGAATTTGAAATGGCGTAGACCCTATGAATTAAATTTTTCATTAAAATGCGGCCATTGGTTTTAATTTTTGTTTCTTTGCGATATAATATAAAATCCTACTTGCCAGCACACATCACACACACACATATTGAAATGTCTACAGTAAATTATACGACCTCATTTGCACATTTTTGGTTTATCAAGCAATTGGCATGATTTTTGCGTGAAATTGCGTGAAATTGCACTTCTTGAACATAAAACAGTTTATTTCCGGTTTTACGCACACATTGTCAATCAGTGGCGTGTCTACAAAAAGTATTGTGTGGCTAATTAGGAAAAATGAGTCTGCAAGTACATTTTATGACATTACAGCAAATCACAAATAGGATTTTTAAGTATTTCTGCAATGAAGCTACTCGAGGAAAACTATATCATTCTATTTCAAACACACAAAAGAGGACTATTCATGCCTTGGGGATAAGCAAACGATCATTGCACCGCTGGATAGCGACATCTGAAATTTGTAATTCCAGTGTTTTACACACGAAAAATAGGCCAAGAGTGGTGGATAATTTTGACAGAGAATTGATCCGCAGAGAAATTTGCAATATGTTTCTCAATAATGAGGCAGTGACTTTAAGGAAATTGAAAATTTGGTTAAGAAAGAATAATGACATTGATATTTCCAAATCTACGCTATGGAGGACTATTAGGAGTTTGGGATTCAATTTTAGAAAATATGTTGGTGGTAGAAACCTTATTTGTGAGAAGCCTCATATAGTTGCAATGAGAAGCAAATATTTACGCGAGGTCAGAGAAATGAGAAGAGATTGTTATGATTTTGTGTATTTAGATGAAACTTGGATCAATGCGCACCACCTTAATGAACGAGAATGGCAATCATCTGATGGGACAACTAAGAGACTAGTACCAAGCAGCAAAGGACAGCGCGTAATAATTGCACATCCAGGAAGCAGCCATCATGGGCTTCTAAATAATACTGAACTCATATTTGTTTCAAAATCCACAGATAATAGGGATTATCATACAGAGATGAATGGCAAGATATTTCAAGATTGGATTGTGAATCATGTACTTCCTTCCTTGGATAGAACGTCGTGTTTGATAATGGACAATGCTTCATATCACAACGTTGTGGCACCAGAATATAAAGTTCCTAATTCATCAAGTACTAAAGATGTAATAAAGATTTGGCTGACCATAAACAACATTCCATTCAACGAAATGTCCCTGAAGCCTGAATTACTTGGAATTGTAAAAAAGAAACAGCATACAAAGATATTTCACATAGACAAGGCAATCCATGAACATGGTCACAGATGTTTAAGATTACCTCCTTACCATTCTCACTAAAACCCAATAGAATTAGTATGGGCTAAAATTAAGGAACAGGTAGCAACAGAAAATAGAACGTTCAAATTAAAAGATGTTGAAATACTTATAAAAGCCGCCATCTCCAATATAGCCAGGGATTATTGGAAGAAATGTGAGAACCATGTGTTACAAGAGGAAGAGGAACATTGGACGAATGATGGTTTGTCCTTCATTCAGCCGAGATTGATTATCAATTTCTCAGAAACATCTGATTATGATTCGGATGAATTTTAATTTCTTTAAAGATGACCTTACCGTTATTTACAAGCACATTAGAGGAGCAACGTTCCATTATGATATTTATGAACCGCAAAGAGGTGATACCTATTGAAATAATTAGATCAATGAAGGTCCAGTTTGATAGCGCATTAAATGTCAATGACAAACAATGTCACGAGTATCTCCAATGCAGATCATTTAAGAAATCATCTTCAACAGGTATTCATATGCAAACGTGATGGCCAAATTATTGTAATAGTAGACACGCCTATGCCTATTCAATTCACAGAATCTGTGACTGAAGTGGTAACATTTCTTTTCTCGATACACAATAATTAGTATGCCGACAAAGATCATAGGATTTCATCCGTTTATGGGAACTGGACAAGATGCACAGATATAAAGTATATATTTGTTGGGTCTAACCCAATATAACATCGTATGCGAAAAATGGCATTAATACGTTCGACGGTTAATCAGATAATTACATTTGAAGTTGGGCAAAGCTAGTGAAACGTGCTATAATTCTGCATAGCTGTATATCTCACTTTGCCGACGCAGATACTGTGCTATAGCACGTTTCACTAGCTTTGCCCAACTTCAAATGTAATTATCTGATTAACCGTCGAACGTATTAATGCCATTTTTTGCATACGATGTTATATTGGGTTAGACCCAACAAATATATACTTTATATTTGTGCATCTTGTCCAGTTCACATAAATGGATGAAATCCTTTGATCTTTGTCGGCATACTAATTATTGTGTATCGAAAAAAGAAATTTTACCACTTCAGTCACAGATTCTGTGAATTGAATAGGCATAGGCGTGTCTACTATTACAATAATGTGGCCATCACGTTTGCATATGAATACCTGTTGAAGATGATTTCTTAAATGATCTGCATATGAGATACTCGTGACATTGTTTGTCATTGACATTTAATGCGCTACCAAACTGGACCTTCCTTGATCTAATTATCTCAATAGGTATCACCACTTTGCGGTTCACAAATATCATAATGGAAAGTTTCTCCTCTACTGTGCTTGTAAATAACGGTAAGGTCATCTTTAAAGAAATTAAACTTCATCCGAATCATAATCAGATGTCTCTGAGAAATTGATAATCAATCTCGGCTGAATGAAGGACAAACCATCATTCGTCCAATGTTCCTCTTCCTCTTGTAACACATGGTTCTCACATTTCTTCCAATAATCCCTGGCTATATTGGAGATGGCGGCTTTTATAAGTATTTCAACATCTTTTAATTTGAACGTCCTATTTTCTGTTGCTACCTGTTCCTTAATTTTAGCCCAGACTAATTCTATTGGGTTTAAGTGAGAATGGTAAGGAGGCAATCTTAAACATCTGTGACCATGTTCATGGATTGCCTTGTCTATGTGAAATATCTTTGTATGCTGTTTCTTTTTTACAATTCCAAGTAATTCAGGCTTCAGGGACATTTCGTTGAATGGAATGTTGTTTATGGTCAGCCAAATCTTTATTACATCTTTAGTACTTGATGAATTAGGAACTTTATATTCTGGTGCCATAACGTTGTGATATGAAGCATTGTCCATTATCAAACACGACGTTCTATCCAAGGAAGGAAGTACATGATTCACAATCCAATCTTGAAATATCTTGCCATTCATCTCTGTATGATAATCCCTATTATCTGTGGATTTTGAAACAAATATGAGTTCAGTATTATTTAGAAGCCCATGATGGCTGCTTCCTGGATGTGCAATTATTACGCGCTGTCCTTTGCTGCTTGGTACTAGTCTCTTAGTTGTCCCATCAGATGATTGCCATTCTCGTTCATTAAGGTGGTGCGCATTGATCCAAGTTTCATCTAAATACACAAAATCATAACAATCTCTTCTCATTTCTCTGACCTCGCGTAAATATTTGCTTCTCATTGCAACTATATGAGGCTTCTCACAAATAAGGTTTCTACCACCAACATATTTTCTAAAATTGAATCCCAAACTCCTAATAGTCCTCCATAGCGTAGATTTGGAAATATCAATGTCATTATTCTTTCTTAACCAAATTTTTAATTTCCTTAAAGTCACTGCCTCATTATTGTGAAACATATTGCAAATTTCTCTGCGGATCAATTCTCTGTCAAAATTATCCACCACTCTTGGCCTATTTTTCGTGTGTAAAACACTAGAATTACAAATTTCAGATGTCGCTATCCAGCGGTGCAATGATCGTTTGCTTATCCCCAAGGCATGAATAGTCCTCTTTTGTGTGTTTGAAATAGAATGATATAGTTTTCCTCGAGTAGCTTCATTGCAGAAATACTTAAAAATCCTATTTGTGATTTGCTGTAATGTCATAAAATGTACTCGCAGACTCATTTTTCCTAATTAGCCACACAATACTTTTTGTAGACACGCCACTGATTGACAATGTGTGCGTAAAACCGGAAATAAACTGTTTTATGTTCAAGAAGTGCAATTTCACGCAATTTCACGCAAAAATCATGCCAATTGCTTGATAAACCAAAAATGTGCAAATGAGGTCGTATAATTTACTGTAGACATTTCAATATGTGTGTGTGTGATGTGTGCTGGCAAGTAGGATTTTATATTATATCGCAAAGAAACAAAAATTAAAACCAATGGCCGCATTTTAATGAAAAATTTAATTCATAGGGTCTACGCCATTTCAAATTCACACACAAAATTTCACTTATATGCGTTATATATTCGCTGAGATATAGCATTTTGAAGTTGGGCAAAGCTAGTGAAACGTGCTATAGGACCAAACAAACGGCGCCTTCGCCTTGCTGTAAAAGTAAATCGTGAAAGAACGTGCAGCCAATTTTGCACCTCATAAGTAAAAGAACAGGGATTGTTAGGATCCACTTGTGACAAGGCAAGACACTTGCGTAAGCACGAAAATACGTATTTTGGCCTTACTTAATCGGTGTACCTACCGTGGTTTGAGCAATGAGAGTGGCGTACGATCATCCATGTTTAAAAGGCGCCAGACAACGTTCACATAAGCCTAGAAAATTGACGTCGTATTAAAAGCAATACGGAAGCTTTTGTTATTGTTATTGTTAATCAGAATCGACATCACTGTAGTGTGGGTAAACCCATAGATGCTCAGTCTCCTTAAGCAAATGATAAAGGGTTTGAACGCTAATTGTTCATGTAACGCGCTGGTTGTATACACGACGGAAGCACCCTCTTATAGATTCGCCCCTGCCAGTCTTACGTCTGATGCCAAATTTCAACTATTAACCTTGTTGATTCATCGATTGCAGTCTCGTTCTCTAACAGTCATCATTTATCTTCAGTATCTCTCTCTTAATACAGATGAAAAACTTATGGCAAGGCACAAGCAAAGAAACAAAGTTACAACTGATCAGAGCATATATATCCCCAGTAGCAACATACGGCTGCGAGACTTGGACACTCAATAAAACAGTTGGAAAAAAGGTTACATAATTCGAAATGAAATGCTACAGAAGGATGTTGAGAATACCCTGGACAGAAAAAAGACCAACAGAGAAGTACTGCTCTCACTAAACGTAGAGGAAAATTGGCTACTAAATACCATCGCAATGAGGAAGCTGAAATTTTTCGGTCATATAATAAGACATAATAGTCAGGAAAAATCAGTGATGGAAGGCATGGTCTCTGGAAAAAGGGGAAGGGGTCGACCTAGACGACGGTGGACCCAGGACGTCACAGAGTCTGAACTTGTTTTTGGCTGATGCAGGTCGACTTGCCCAGAATCGTAATGCGTTCAGAGCAGCTGTAATGCAGACAACGTTCTGGAAAGAATACGTCACATGATGATGATGATCTCTCTCTCTTATCCAATGTCCCCACTATGGATGCTCGCTTTATGCCGTGTACCCTTGCATGACCAGGACAGTAGATCCACACCAGCTGCTGAAGACTCGAGGCTTCTATGGATGTTTTCCATTCATGTCGGAACCATTCATTTTCGACCTTCGGAAGCATGGACTGTAGCGATTTGTTTTAAATAATGAAGTTGCCACCCCTAAGCGGAACTTCATATTACCCGCCCCTGACAACAATATCTGAGGAAGCAGTAACCTCTTTTTTTATCTTTCTTTGTCTTCCCTCAGACCCCCGGGACCGATACGCGGGGTTTTTGTTCTGTTAATTCCGGGGGAAAAAATGTTGTGGCAATTTACTTGTAAATTTGACATAGCAAATCTATCACAACGTAGACCTTCAATTAAAAATTGTACCAGATGATCATTGTCAGCTACTGCTAGATCGGAATTGATGAAGGTTCATTTCAGCCAATTTCGGAGCTAAAAAAGTGCTCAATTAGAAAAAAAATTTAATTACAAAGAGAAAAGAAAAATTCTCATAGTAATAATCCATTTTTGGAGAATTCATATTCTTGCATTTGGTTTAATTTCGTTTGGTTTTAAGGACCAATTTCATTGGACACTGACGGCTCCATCAATGCACCGATCTCCTCCCTTAGATCACACAAGGAGGTTCTCGGCACAGTGCACTAACTCCGTAGCACCGGCGAGAATCCTAATGTGTGTATTTAGAGATCATACATTCTAAACATATTTTTGTGGTGTGTAGGTTTCTAATTTTTTAAATGTTGCCAGGGCAGCACTGATAGACCTACTCTTTACGATTTCCAACTGCCGTGGAATTTTTAACGTGCGCAACTTGCACACGGGACCTACTAATTTTTCGCCCTTGTCCAAGAAGGTTAGGCATCCGATCTCACTACCCAGGAGAGCAGGGGGAAGTATGACATTATTAGGACTGTCGTAGATTTTTGATAGGAGAATTAAGACTTGGGTTGGTCCCTTCTGAATAGGTTGGAATGAGTGATAGTCACAGTGTGAGATAGAAATACAAAAATAGATTTCCACGATGTGAGGTGGTAGAATAGTGATAGAGGCTGTCTCTGAGAGCGGGAAATCTTCTCTCTCCCTCTCACCTATCTTCTACGACAGATCTAAAATAGTCAGACAGTCTAACACATATACATTAAATATATATATATATATATATATATATATATATATATATATATATATATCCAC
Source organism: Oreohelix idahoensis (assembly GCA_024509875.1). Taxonomy (NCBI): domain Eukaryota; kingdom Metazoa; phylum Mollusca; class Gastropoda; order Stylommatophora; family Oreohelicidae; genus Oreohelix; species Oreohelix idahoensis. Next base: position 658,964 of record JAMPIV010018886.1, on the reverse strand, counting down.
TCACGTGCACGCACATTCAAGTGACGACAGGTAGACACACAGACGTGGGAAACTATAACAAATGATTATATAGATATTTAGAACGAGCTGACCAACATGCTGATTAATTTATTGTTAAGTTTATTTATCATTTGTAAACTTACGTCACAACATGTAAAATTACATCAAAAAAAAGCATATACACAAAGCCATAAACAAATCAAGGAATGCTACAAGAACTGGTAGACCCACAGTTATGATCTTCCCTCGATGGATAGCCCACAGTCCCGTTAGGAGAAAGATGATAGCACAAAGAGTCCCAGATACATATGATTGAGTCTAAGAGTTTCCCCCCGTTTAAGGTATGAACAGACCTGATACTATAATCTAGTTTAAGGGAAAATATTGTTAGCAAAACAAACTTGCATGAAGAAAGTTATGACAGCAAATAGGTGCCAACATACAACGGTAAAAATAACATTCAGATCTGCTTTCACTCTATTCATTCAGCCGTGGCCACGTGCGCACATTTATACTTACAGCTGTGATCGCTGCCTCTGGGAACATAATAAGTTCTAGGACCTTCACACAGACCCGTAAATGCAGTCTCGACCAAGAAATCCCCAGTTCCAACAAGACGTACTGAATTCTCTGTCTCAGGGAACGATTCCTTGGTTGTTCTTATTTTTCGGATGTCTGTTAAGTCACATAAAATTGTCCAGGCACGAAAGTTAGCAGAGCACAGTGTCACTAGCTTAGGTTTCTAGAATTGAGGAATGTCAGATCGGTGTCTACTTTCAGGAAAGTACTATATTTGGTCACCACACTACTAGTCAGAACTCTGTCGGGATGTACTGATATTTTGCTTGCCACAGCGGCTGATCTGTACTTAAGTGTTATTCTGGAAGAATTAATTCTGGCGCGATAGGCCTTTTACTTCATTTAACTGTTACAGTTCATGTAATGAAAGTGCTTAAGTTCTTCACAGATAATGTTCACGTACTAGAACGCTGGCAAAATTTGGGTACCACAGTATTCACTGAATAAAGAAAAATACATATGAAATATTTTACACATTATGTACTCAATATAACTTACATTTTTAAACCGCAAGCGTATAGCTTGTCTTATAGTTTAACCCTTCCCGTGGAATAAGTTATATTTTAAAAAAAGACCATCAAGCCTCATGAATTAGGAACACGTGCGTATTCCGTCAACACTCATGAGGCTTCTAGCATTTATAAGTTAGTTTAGAAAAATATGTTCTCGTCTGATTATTTAGCAGTAAAATTAAATTCATTATAGCTACATTGTTGTTTAAGCTAGAAATTATAATTTATTCTGCTTTCCACTGAAACACGTCACTAGAAAATAATACAGACTTATGTATTAAGCGCTGTGCACCAAATCTAACTAGTGAAATAAAATAAGCGATTTAACACTTTAAACACTTCACAAAATACTAGATAATATGTATAATATTTTACCTCCATACAGAATTTACAGGCGATCGCACAACTTTGGAATTATATGCTTATATTTATTGGTAGTCTAGAAGTTCGGCAAAATTTTTGCCAAGAACAAACTAAGACTTCGCTATACAGCTTATTCTCTTTGCACGAAACGTCCTGTCTACTGCGAATTTAGGAGCGAGAATGAAAATCTAGTTTCAAACTCTGGTTATATCTATTACCAGACCAAGAGGTAAACTTTTATTTCGCAAAACGAAATAATCCCCCTTTCCGTCTATATCACTTACGTAACTGCCACCTACTGACCGAGAGGGCGCGTGTCAGTTGCGAATCTCAGACAACCCGTCTCCAGTGCAGAAACAGTTATTTACACCTCCCCGAGAAACTCATCCTGAGAACCATAACTGACACTTTGCTTTCTCGCACCTTACGCCAAACTGGCCCTGGAGCGTGAGTGTCATATCACCTGACACTGAGAATCTACCATTGGAAACTACATGTCAGATGCGAACTCCCAGACAAATGTCTGAAACTGCGCCGTAGAGGTGTCAGTTATCGCGCTTATCCTGAGCGCTCACCGAGAAACTACGTTTTGACAGGTGAGAATGCAGACGACAGGTCGACCCTACGTCTGAGAATAGCCAAATATTCACAGTTAATTCGTCAATCTGCTGCGATTGACCGAATGCATTCTCACGCCAAATCGTCTGGTGAGGGACTGACTCGTTACGTCATAACTGCGTTCTCAGTTTTGAGAAAAGAAACAGGTAAACGTTAGAATGGGAAAATAGTAATGTATATAGTCGCAAACGAACGAATGCGAAAAACACAGGAAAAAGGTAAAGAGCGATAATAAAAATAGAGGATACGGGTGACCGAAGAAGAAGAAGATATAGGCAATTTATAGATCATAAATGTCTACGTGACAAGGACCACTGGTTCTGAAAAAAAATTTCCATAAATTATATTCCCTGAACTGGGAATCGAACCCGTAACCTTGTGAAAATCGTTTAATGTATTGCTTATTTAAAATAAATGCGGCTAGGGTCCAACAGGAACAATTAACATTCATACCCTTCTACTTTTTCTGAAGGAGACTGAGCACCTATGGGTTTGACTGGAGTGCAGTGACGTCGATTCTGACCAACAATGACATTAACAATTTTAATTGAACCTTCGATCAAGGCTGAAAAGTTCGTAAAGTTGAAATAATCAAATGAAATTCCAAGTGTGTGTTTTTTTTTTTTTTTTTTTAAAATAACATTGTTCCAGTTTCATTTTGTTTTTAATGAACTACGTCATACAGCGAGATTCCTGTCTTCTTGTACGCGAGAGTAGATAAAACTGGCAGCACGGTTTGGTTGTTAACCCCTTGATATGGCAGTGTTTAACTAGCGATGGTGATAATTGGACGTAAATAAACAGAAATGAAGAGATTTATTATAAAACACAGATAGACAGACAAAATGTTTGTACAGTAGAAATTATCAAGATTATCAGAGCTCCGATCTTTCACATTCAGGCATGTCGTAAAAAGCGACAAAGGAGGGTTGTGCGTGGGGCTGTTTACCCCATCCCGTAAAAAACTTTTTACCACAAAAACTTCAACAAACATGGACAAGTCAAATAAAGAATATACCTTGTAAATAAACTCAGCCGCCCAAGACAGAAGAAGGTCCCCTGGAAAGGAGGCTCATGAAGCAAACTAGAGAAAGCCAAAAGGAGTCTGGGTTGCCGACTAACCTTTTTTCGTCTAGGAAAATCTCCAGGATTGGCACCTGGAAACACATGGAGAAGAGAACTGGAAACAGAGGTGAAAATGATGAGGAAAACATGGAAAGAACTTGACCGGATGGCACAGGACAGGAAGACTTGGCATGTGTTTGTTGAAGGCCTATGCTCCTTGGGGAGCTAAAGGGTATTGATTGATTGATTGATCTTTCACATTGCCAGTTAACCGAATCATCAAATTCCCAAGGGACATAATAGAAATACAGCAATTAATTTGTTGAAAAAAGGGGGATCATGGAAGACAATCGCCGAAAGGTTAGACTGACAAAGACAAAATAGAAGAAGCAATTTACAAACGATTTATACCACACACACACACACACACACACACACACACACGCACGCACGCACGCACGCACGCATGCACGCACGCACGTACGCACGCACGCACCCACGCACACACGCGCGCGCACACACACACACACACACACACACACACACACACACAAGAGCAGCTGGTTAGATAATTTCATTTTATATGAGAAGGCTCTAATATTTAATAAAATCTAATTTATAAAATGTTTTTTTTTTTCGTGTATGAGAGTGTTTTATTTCCACCTTAATCCAGTTATCCGAAATTTCGATTACCCGAAAAACCTGAGTCACGAATTAATTCGGATAAATGGAGTTCTACTGTTTATTGTATTTTTCCTTTTCCCTCTTTTCTTCTTCCTTCTTTCCTTCCTTCTTATTCTTCTTTCTCCTCTTCCTTCTTTGTTCTTTTTTTTCTTCCTTCCTTCCTTCTTTCGTCTTCCTTTTCTTTGTCTTCCTTTTCTTCTTCCTCCCCCTCCTTCTTGTTTTTTTCTTCTTCTTCTGCTTCTTCTTTCTTCTTCTTCTTCGTTTTCTTCTTTTCTCCATCCATCCATCTTCCTTCTTCCTTCTTCTTCTTCTTCTTCTTCTTCTTCTTCTTCTTCTTCAGTTTTCTGTACTTCTGCTTCTTTCACTGTCTGATAACTACGTCGATTTCTTTCTTAAAGTTGACACTCTGTCCTCAATCACTTGTGTAGGAAAGGCCTCCTCATCTCGCGGCGCCGACAGATTTTGAGGACATGTTCTAATGTTTGACCGTCTGCCCCACGTGGTCCCATGTGTGTTTGCTCAATGTTTTTTAATTTGCAGGTTCTCAGTCAGGCACCAAACGTAAGACTAGCAGGGATAGACCTATGAGAGAATGCATCCTGCGTTTATACAACCAGAGAGCTACAGGAACATTTAGCATTCTTAACAATCGACATTTACTGAGGAAGACTCAGCATCTATGGGTTTGCCGTGAATGCAATGATGTTGATTCTGATCAACAATTACAATAACAGTCTGAAAATGACCGCTTCTTCTCGTCTTGGCAAGGAGTCACATACGTGTGTTGTACCTGATTCTGGGTGTTTCATTAATTCATTATTGTTTATCCTTGTACAAGAAATTGATGTGTATCATGTGTACGGAATACCCGGCTCAACCTCATGTGGGTTATAATGTGGGTATATTGTTTTCTTTATTCTTTACTAATCTACCTGTGGTGAATACTTCGCCACAACCGTTCAAGAGTAAAAGTCAAGAAAGTCATTATAAAAACATCTATCTCGGCTACCTTCGTTGCTAGCAAAGTGGTCAATGGGACCTACTCAGGTCAAAGAAATATTTGTTTATTTTTTCATGACTGAAAATGCAATTTGATCATGATTTATATTTTTTCTCTATATCGTCCTTGACAAACATTCGATTGTGGTATTAAAAAAACCAAATAATTTAGAAACAATTCTTCACAATTTGTGGTAAACTTGTTGTCTTGAAACTGTCTGTTGTAGTTTAATTCATCGTTGAGGTACAGTTCTGTAGATGGGACCCCAAAGAGCTGGCTAACTACATGTTGAATGGTTGTATACGTCTGGTATGTTGATGTTTGGTATTGATGATATATATATATATATATATATATATATATATATATATATATATATATATATATATATATATATATATATACATACATACATACGCCCACACAGGGCTACTGTAAACAAGTCATGAGGACATCACAGTAACTCACGAAGATGAAGTCAAGTAAGCGTTAAACGACTGTTGACGTTTCAACACTTTATTACAGGACGATAACAGGTTACGCTGACATCAATACATAGTCATTTTGACAGGACTCAGTAACATCATAGGCATGATAACAGTTCAATGCAGCTAGCATCTATAAATCATTAGTAGCTTGTACATATCATAGTACTGGCATATCATTCTATCCTTCCTTGGTACAGCTACAGGAAAACTACCCCGCATAGGGAGCGGGTAGTCAAGTACATAAGCTTAGTTCCTCTTTCACCTGGCTCCAGCAAGTCAGGTACTTCTCTGGTCAAATTACGCCGCAAAGTTAGCGGGCTTCTAGCATACAATGCTAATCTCTACTTTCTTTTAAATATCCTCTGAATAACCCAGTCAGGTACATTTTCTGGCATAAGCAGGCCGCGCAAATATAGCGGGCTCCTAAAATACGATGACCTCCGTGGCTTTTCTTTTGACAAACAAGGTATGTCAGTCCTTGTTCAAATGATACCGCCTGAATAGCGGGCTTTAACATGTGCAATGTTCTCTAGGCTTCCTCTAACCCAATAAATACAATGTCAGTATAATGAGCGAGCTCCAATACTAATATCTTCAGTGAACTCTTTCCAGCACAGGAGGAAAAGTCACTACAATGTCAATTGACAACAGAGAGAAAAAATGGTGTAAAGTTATTTTACCTTGCCAGCAATCCAACGAATAAACACCAAAACAACACTCGCCATCCTTGGCGCTTAGAATAACACATGGGGATAAATCTTAGACATCTTTTGACACACAGAGGCTTTCTTTCCCCGAACGCCTAGCCAGATAGGAGACGCTGCGCGTCTTAACCCCTTGAAAATCTCAGCTCGACTCTTCGAACAAACAGGCTTCTATCCGCGCGCCAAATTGTCGCGCATGGGTCGTAAGACGCAAGTCCCCTGAGTTAAGCTCAGATGGGCGATCTGAAACATTCCAGGAAAAGCTGACTACTCGAGCCATATATGGTCAGATTGCAAGACCTCGGTCCTAAAATTAGACCGCTTGGATAAAAGACAAGTGGGATAGCAACTAATTCTGACTTAAGCCAAAGTATATAGCGAGTAACTCCCCTTAGACCATGAATCTGAGAATTACGTCCCCGACTGCATTTAACACTGTCCATGACTGTCTGCATTTGTTATGAATATTTTCAATACTTTGTCATCTCAGAACCTGGAGCTTGCTTCTTAACGTTCTCCTTATCTCTCAGCAAGGACGTTCAGAGAAATGTAGCTGTGATACTCGGTATTCATTGAAAAAAAAGGTAATGCGTCTTACTGGGTCAAAAGACTATAAAGATTGCATACGTTGCGGCCACAACGTCTTCTTCAGGGAGAAGAAAGAAAGAGCGATGTAAGTGTTTGATACAACAAAGTGGGGATCATCTGTGAAGCCGCTCTACAGGTGGCATCGGAAACGAAAAATTACAAGATTTATAAAGACATAAATGATGAGGAAGAAGATATGGAAAGATGTTGAACTGATGGCACGTGACAGGAGCACTTGGCATGTGTTTGTTGAAGGCCTATGCTCCTTGGGGAGCTAAAGGGTATTGACTGATTGATTGAAAGTGCAGATATTACGAAATCCAGCAACAATCTTTCGAACGTACTCGGCGGCTCTTGGGAGCACAATGCACCATATTTTGGCACTCATTACGGCTCGTGGTTTAGAAAGCGTTAAGAAATTGTTCTTCAACTTTTCCCGTTACTTCTTCTCCATATCTTCCCCAATAGCAATCTGGTAGTGGTTCTTCCTATGTTCATTATTCCCCATCCTTGAGCAATTTTATACCTACCATATAATAACATTTCTCAGGGATTTGTCTGAAGTCTAAGGTGACCTTAGCAATGACGTCCGGGTATATTTTTATATAAGTGCCTTATCATATTTCTAATGTTTCATGAATGCCAAGCCGTTGAGTTTTTTAATCTTAAGTATTACAGTATTCCAGATAAAAACTCCAGGGTTTGGCATTCGTGAAAAATTAGAATAGCGATAAGGCACTTATATAAAAATATATATCAAGTATTGTTCTTCTTTCCTTCCTCTTCTTCTCTCTCTTCTTTCTCTTATTCATCCTTCTTTTTCTTCCTCTTCTTCTCCCTTCATCTCCCTTCTCCTCTTTCTCTTCCTTCTCCTCTTCGTCCTCCTCTTTCTCCTCCTTCTGCGTCTTCTTCTTCTTTTTTATAAGTAGAACAAATATTACTATTCCTTACGAAACTGAAGGGTAACACATGAGTACTTGCTAATGTTCAGCTCCCAACGGAACATAGACCTTAAACAAATTCTTCCCATCTCATTCATTCAAGGTCTTTCCTTGCTTTTTTTGCCTAAATTTCTGTCGCGTCCGATTGGCTAACCGGTTAGAGCGCGTGCCTCTCCCGATAATGTTACAGGATTCTAGGATGGAAACCTGGTATCGTCAGGCTTTAGTCCACCCAGCTGTAAATGGCTACTTGACTCTGCTCTTAAGTTAGTTCAAAGGCAACTGGCCAATCCACCTAAGAAAGCTGAACCTAGTATAGTGAAGTCTCTAACACTACTCGCTACGACAGTTTCTGCTATGGGAATACCTTTACCTTTTACCTCCTTTACGTCCGTCCCCAAATCCCTTTTCCGCGACCTTTCCGCGAAGGATGATCGCTGATTTTACTTGGGTACGTCCAGGTCAGCTAGGACCCTTACGACATTTATCCATTTTTTAATGCCGTTAGATTAATTGTCACTTTCTTCTCTATATTGTTTTTGTTTTTACGCGCTCCTCCCAGACGACGATCTACATGTAGTAACTTAGGTCGTTTCTTTGCTCTTTATCCCAGTAAGAATTCGTCATCATCATCAGCTGACATCTCCGCAACGAAGGTCGGCTGAAGTGGATCTCCAACGCCTTCTGTGTCTTGTCTTGATGGTGCACTCAAGTAGACTGTTTACTGTCCATCTCGTGTGTCTTAATGGTGCACTCTAGTAGACTGTTTACTGTCCATCTCTTGTGTCGTGATGGTGCACACTAGTAGACTGTTTACTGTCCATCTCTTGTGTCTTGATGGTGCACTCTAGTAGACTGTTTACTGTCCATCTCTTGTGTCTTGATGGTGCACTCTAGTAGACTGTTTACTGTCCATCTCTTGTGTCTTGATGGTGCACTCTAGTAGACTGTTTACTGTCCATCTCTGGTGTCGTGATGGTGCACTCTAGTAGACTGTTTACTGTCCATCTCTTGTGTCTTAATGATGCGCTCTTGTAGACTGTTTACTGTCCATCTCGTGTGTCGTGATGGTGCACTCTAGTAGACTGTTTACTGTCCATCTCGGTCGTGATGGTGCACTCTAGTAGACTGTTTACTGTCCATCTCGTGTGTCGTGATGGTGCATTCTAGTAGACTGTTTACTGTCAATCTCTTGTGTCTTGATGGTGCACTCTAGTAGACTGTTTACTGTCCATCTCTTGTGTCTTAATGATGCGCTCTTGTAGACTGTTTACTGTCCATCTCTTGTGTCTTGATGGTGCACTCTAGTAGACTGTTTACTGTCCATCTCTTGTGTCTTGATGGTGCACTCTAGTAGACTGTTTACTGTCCATCTCTGGTGTCGTGATGGTGCACTCTAGTAGACTGTTTACTGTCCATCTCTTGTGTCTTAATGATGCGCTCTTGTAGACTGTTTACTGTCCATCTCGTGTGTCGTGATGGTGCACTCTAGTAGACTGTTTACTGTCCATCTCGGTCGTGATGGTGCACTCTAGTAGACTGTTTACTGTCCATCTCGTGTGTCGTGATGGTGCATTCTAGTAGACTGTTTACTGTCAATCTCTTGTGTCTTGATGGTGCACTCTAGTAGACTGTTTACTGTCCATCTCTTGTGTCTTGATGGTGCACTCTAGTAGACTGTTTACTGTCCATGTCTTGTGTCTTGATGGTGCACTCTAGTAGACTGTTTACTGTCCATCTCTTGTGTTTTGATGGTGCACTCTAGTAGACTGTTTACTGTCCATCTCGTGTGTCGTGATGGTGCACTCTAGTAGACTGTTTACTGTCCATCTCGTGTGTCGTGATGGTGCACTCTAGTAGACTGTTTACTGTCCATCTCGGTCGTGATGGTGCACTCTAGTAGACTGTTTACTGTCTATCTCGTGTGTCGTGATGGTGCACTCTAGTAGACTGTTTACTGTCAATCTCTTGTGTCTTGATGGTGCACTCTAGTAGACTGTTTACTGTCCATCTCTTTTGTCTTGATGGTGCACTCTAGTAGACTGTTTACTGTCCATCTCTTGTGTCTTGATGGTGCACTCTAGTAGACTGTTTACTATCCATCTCTTGTGTTTTGATGGTGTACTCTAGTAGACTGTTTACTGTCCATCTCGTGTGTCGTGATGGTGCACTCTAGTAGACTGTTTACTGTCCATCTCGTGTGTCGTGATGGTGCACTCTAGTAGACTGTTTACTGTCCATCTCGGTCGTGATGGTGCACTCTAGTAGACTGTTTACTGTCCATCTCGTGTGTCGTGATGGTGCACTCTAGTAGACTGTTTACTGTCAATCTCTTGTGTCTTGATGGTGCACTCTAGTAGACTGTTTACTGTCCATCTCTTGTGTCTTGATGGTGCACTCTAGTAGACTGTTTACTGTCCATCTCTTGTGTTTTGATGGTGCACTCTAGTAGACTGTTTACTGTCCATCTCGTGTGTCGTGATGGTGCACTCTAGTAGACTGTTTACTGTCTATCTCGTGTGTCGTGATGGTGCACTCTAGTAGACTGTTTACTGTCCATCTCTTGTGTTTTGATGGTGCACTCTAGTAGACTGTTTACTGTCCATCTCTTGTGTCTTGATGGTGCACTCTAGTAGACTGTTTACTGTCCATCTCTTGTGTCTTGATGATGTACTCTAGTAGACTGTTTACTGTCCATCTCTTGTGTCTTGATGGTGCACTCTAGTAGACTGTTTACTGTCCATCTCTTGTGTCTTGATGGTGCACTCTAGTAGACTGTTTACTGTCTATCTCGTGTGTCGTGATGGTGCACACTAGTAGACTGTTTACTGTCTATCTCGTGTGTCGTGATGGTGCACTCTAGTAGACTGTTTACTGTCTATCTCTTGTGTCTTGATGATGTACTCTAGTAGACTGTTTACTGTCCATCTCTTGTGTCTTGATGGTGCACTCTAGTAGACTGTTTACTGTCTATCTCTTGTGTCTTGATGATGTACTCTAGTAGACTGTTTACTGTCCATCTCTTGTGTCTTGATGGTGCACTCTAGTAGACTGTTTACTGTCCATCTCGTGTGTCGTGATGGTGCACTCTAGTAGACTGTTTACTGTCCATCTCGGTCGTGATGGTGCACTCTAGTAGACTGTTTACTGTCCATCTCGTGTGTCGTGATGGTGCACTCTAGTAGACTGTTTACTGTCAATCTCTTGTGTCTTGATGGTGCACACTAGTAGACTGTTTACTGTCCATCTCTTGTGTCTTGATGGTGCACTCTAGTAGACTGTTTACTGTCCATCTCTTGTGTTTTGATGGTGCACTCTAGTAGACTGTTTACTGTCCATCTCGTGTGTCGTGATGGTGCACTCTAGTAGACTGTTTACTGTCTATCTCGTGTGTCGTGATGGTGCACTCTAGTAGACTGTTTACTGTCCATCTCTTGTGTTTTGATGGTGCACTCTAGTAGACTGTTTACTGTCCATCTCTTGTGTCTTGATGGTGTACTCTAGTAGACTGTTTACTGTCTATCTCGTGTGCCGTGATGGTGCACTCTAGTAGACTGTTTACTGTCAATCTCTTGTGTCTTGATGGTGCACACTAGTAGACTGTTTACTGTCTATCTCGTGTGTCGTGATGGTGCACTCTAGTAGACTGTTTACTGTCTATCTCTTGTGTCTTGATGGTGCACTCTAGTAGACTGTTTACTGTCAATCTCTTGTGTCTTGATGGTGTACTCTAGTAGACTGTTTACTGTCTATCTCGTGTGCCGTGATGGTGCACTCTAGTAGACTGTTTACTGTCAATCTCTTGTGTCTTGATGGTGCACACTAGTAGACTGTTTACTGTCTATCTCGTGTGTCGTGATGGTGCACTCTAGTAGACTGTTTACTGTCTATCTCTTGTGTCTTGATGGTGCACTCTAGTAGACTGTTTACTGTCAATCTCTTGTGTCTTGATGGTGTACTCTAGTAGACTGTTTACTGTCAATCTCTTGTGTCTTGATGGTGTACTCTAGTAGACTGTTTACTGTCTATCTCGTGTGCCGTGATGGTGCACTCTAGTAGACTGTTTACTGTCAATCTCTTGTGTCTTGATGGTGCACACTAGTAGACTGTTTACTGTCTATCTCTTGTGTCTTGATGGTGCACTCTAGTAGACTGTTTACTGTCAATCTCTTGTGTCTTGATGGTGCACTCTAGTAGACTGTTTACTGTCAATCTCTTGTGTCTTGATGGTGTACTCTAGTAGACTGTTTACTGTCTATCTCTTGTGTCTTGATGGTGCACTCTAGTAGACTGTTTACTGTCAATCTCTTGTGTCTTGATGGTGCACTCTAGTAGACTGTTTACTGTCAATCTCTTGTGTCTTGATGGTGTACTCTAGTAGACTGTTTACTGTCTATCTCGTGTGCCGTGATGGTGCACTCTAGTAGACTGTTTACTGTCAATCTCTTGTGTCTTGATGGTGCACACTAGTAGACTGTTTACTGTCTATCTCGTGTGTCGTGATGGTGCACTCTAGTAGACTGTTTACTGTCTATCTCTTGTGTCTTGATGGTGCACTCTAGTAGACTGTTTACTGTCAATCTCTTGTGTCTTGATGGTGTACTCTAGTAGACTGTTTACTGTCAATCTCTTGTGTCTTGATGGTGCACACTAGTAGACTGTTTACTGTCTATCTCGTGTGTCGTGATGGTGCACTCTAGTAGACTGTTTACTGTCAATCTCTTGTGTCTTGATGGTGTACTCTAGTAGACTGTTTACTGTCTATCTCGTGTGCCGTGATGGTGCACTCTAGTAGACTGTTTACTGTCAATCTCTTGTGTCTTGATGGTGCACACTAGTAGACTGTTTACTGTCTATCTCGTGTGTCGTGATGGTGCACTCTAGTAGACTGTTTACTGTCCATCTCTTGTGTCTTGATGGTGTACTCTAGTAGACTGTTTACTGTCTATCTCGTGTGCCGTGATGGTGCACTCTAGTAGACTGTTTACTGTCAATCTCTTGTGTCTTGATGGTGCACACTAGTAGACTGTTTACTGTCTATCTCGTGTGTCGTGATGGTGTACTCTAGTAGACTGTTTACTGTCTATCTCGTGTGTCGTGATGGTGTACTCTAGTAGGCTGTTTACTGTCTATCTCGTGTGTCGTGATGGTGTACTCTAGTAGACTGTTTACTGTCTATCTCGTGTGTCGTGATGGTGCACTCTAGTAGACTGTTTACTGTCAATCTCTTGTGTCTTGATGGTGTACTCTAGTAGACTGTTTACTGTCTATCTCGTGTGTCGTGATGGTGTACTCTAGTAGACTGTTTACTGTCTATCTCGTGTGTCGTGATGGTGCACTCTAGTAGACTGTTTACTGTCAATCTCTTGTGTCTTGATGGTGTACTCTAGTAGACTGTTTACTGTCTATCTCGTGTGTCGTGATGGTGCACTCTAGTAGACTGTTTACTGTCAATCTCTTGTGTCTTGATGGTGCACACTGGTAGACTGTTTACTGTCCATCTCTTGTGTCTTGATGGTGCACTCTAGTAGACTGTTTACTGTCCATCTCTTGTGTTTTGATGGTGCACTCTAGTAGACTGTTTACTGTCCATCTCGTGTGCCGTGATGGTGCACTCTAGTAGACTGTTTACTGTCTATCTCGTGTGTCGTGATGGTGCACTCTAGTAGACTGTTTACTGTCCATCTCTTGTGTTTTGATGGTGCACTCTAGTAGACTGTTTACTGTCCATCTGTTGTGTCTTGATGGTGTACTCTAGTAGACTGTTTACTGTCTATCTCGTGTGTCGTGATGGTGCACTCTAGTAGACTGTTTACTGTCCATCTCTTGTGTCTTGATGGTGCACTCTAGTAGACTGTTTACTGTCCATCTCTTGTGTCTTGATGGTGCACTCTAGTAGACTGTTTACTGTCTATCTCGTGTGTCGTGATGGTGCACTCTAGTAGACTGTTTACTGTCCATCTCTTGTGTCTTGATGGTGCACTCTAGTAGACTGTTTACTGTCCATCTCTTGTGTCTTGATGGTGCACTCTAGTAGACTGTTTACTGTCCATCTCGTGTGTCGTGATGGTGCACTCTAGTAGACTGTTTACTGTCCATCTCGTGTGTCGTGATGGTGCACTCTTGTAGTGGTGTTGATGGTATTGTATGATGGTGATATTACTAAATGTAATTGTATGAGGCCAGCTGTGAAGGCTCCTGAGATAAAATGTAGTTGTGAATTGTCAGAAGGCCTTTCTTGCTACCACTACGACCTCACACTTAATTTTTTTTAATGAATGTGACTACGTAAAGTGTCTAGGGTTATGCTATGTAGTGTGGTGTAATAGGTTATAGATATACCCACAGATATTTAACAAGACTAATAATATTAATAAATGTTAAAATACACTGAACTAACTCACGTGTGTAAAATTTTTGATAAAATTATATTACATTTATTTTGTTCTGGATCAATTTTTTAGGTTGACCAGAACTTAAAAGTATTTAGAGATTATGAAAGAAATGCATGGAATATTATATCATAAATGCAATAGTGTACATATATATGTACTATACTAGTTAGTTTTATTAAAATGTTCTAGTAGTCATCTACTTGGGAGGATAGTTACTGTTTGTGCTGTTGGGGTGGCCTCATCACACCTGTCTATATTGACTACACAGTGTCCAGAAAATGGTGGGAATTTTTATGAGGGTATTAGTAACTAAACGTGGTTGGTGAATGTCCAGCAGACCAGAGGCTCACTCATCTTTTAATTGTAGCTCTGGTGCTGAAATCTGGTGGTCCCACCTCTCTGTGCTGGCGGGCAATAATGGTGGTCTCTGTCACAAGTACTGCACAGATACACTCGAGTAAAGTCACCAACTGAATAGTCACTGCTTGGTTGACAACAGAAACTCGCAGCTCTGCAATCAAAGTATGGGCCATGTGTCAAAATCTATTCTCTACCCACGTCTGGACACAACACTGACACAACAACCACATCATACAGACAGGTCAGATCTCTCTGACCAAACAGCACATTTACCATGGTGGTTTTACATCAGATAGATCCTCCCAGACTATAGGTTCTGAAAAATATTTATTAGTTGTCTGCCCTAAAAGAGGATAGGTAATATGTTTCATTATTCTCAACACTTGATCTGTCTTGCATAATCCTTGCTGGAGTTTATGTACATTGTTGGTCCCTAGACCCTGACTAGGGCGGGGGGTCTAGAGCAAATCCCTACTTGTTTGTAAGGCTAGATTTCGATATGGCAGTATCAAATCACTCGAACATGAAACAATATTCAAAATATACAAAGGAATAATTTCAATCTTACCAGATTATGAATAAATAACACAGAATTGCTAGCAAAACTCAGCTGAGCTGCTGGCTATAGTATGGCGTCCCTAAATTTATTACACTTTCTTTCATATGGAAATCACCACACTTTAAAATCTGTGTCTATCACTGAACAACTATTGAAGAATGGCCCCACTTTCGCGTCTGAGCGCTAATGATATGATTGTCTGTGGCCAATCACTGCCTAGGTTTATTTTAATTTCAAATTTCCTACCATAAAGTCATTTCAGTCATGCTTCAGTCAAGTATGGATGGTTATCTGTTAGTCTGTCCGTCTCTACTTGTGTTTCTACAAAATGTACTCGATTTTTTTGAACCAACCTTTCTCTCCCCTCCAAAATTTTGTCGTTAAAAGTTATATTTAGACACAGCTACCACCCAAAAACCCTCTCCTCCATACTAAGTAAATTTGAACACCTGCGTTTCGAGGTCGTGTTTTTTTTGTGCAATTAGCGACACTTTTAGATTCAATACAGTCTGTCGATGATGTGAACAACACTGTCTTTTGTCATTATCTTCAATATTATCTATCCGTCTGTAAAATTAAGAACATATTAGTTCACTGCTCAGAATAGGCCATCCGGCCAGCTAATTTTTATATTCCTAACATTAATATTAAGAAAAAAGTACTTTTTAAATTTTGTAATATTCCAAACATCTGCGTTTTAGCCGCTGAATTCAAATCAAGGGCTTGGTATCGCAAAAGCGTCCATTCCGTACCTCGTGTCAATTTGGGGGACGTGAATTTTTACTTTCCTCCATCCCCCCCAATTGCGTCTCCTTAGCCTTGCCAGTCTCACGCAATCTTTCCAGTCATATTTTTTTCCTTTTTGATCCGCCGTTCCCCTCCTGTCTAGCAAGTCAATTTTTATGGAGGATGATGACCCGCGGTCTAGGCGATCATGTACTATTCGCAGCCTACGCATTATGTTTTTTATCCTTAAATGTTATCTTTGGAGGGATTTTACCGTTGTATCTCTGTCAATTTCACTACACATCTCCCCACTTGAAAACATGCCTATGGCAAGTTCCAAAACCAGCGATACACATAGGTAAAATTACTCCTCACGTCTGCCACTACTCTAATTTTGATCACAGGGGTGCCGACTGAGGAAATCTGCACCGACATTCAATTTGCCTGGGATATATTGGATACTGAACTGATAAGGTTGAAGCAATAAAGACCACCTCAGCAATCTTGCGTTCCCATGCTTAGCCTGAGACAAGAACACGAGAGGCTGATGGTCCGTCTCCACCACAAATGTCCTACCATACAGATAGATTTGAAACTTCTTTATTGCCCAGATTAATGCTAAACATTCCTTTTCGCTTGTGGAGTATCCTTGTTCCGCCTTATTCAATTTGCGGCTTGCATAAGCGACTGGTTTCAGTTCCCCATCAGGTGAAGATGATCTTTGCAACAAAGCCCCTCCTAGTCCTACATTACTTGCATCGGTTCTTAAGACAAAGTCCTGTGTCAAATCAGGCAGTTTGAGAATAGGCTTGCTAGTGAGTTTTTCCTTTAACTCTTGGAACGCTAGTTCACATTGTGCAGTCCAAATAATTTTATCTGGAAGTCCCTTGCGAGTCAGATCAGTCAGAGGAGCACATATAGCGTTAAAATTTTTGATGTATTTCTGATAAAATCCGCATAACGACACGAATGATCGCACGTCCTTTTTTGTTTGCGGCCTAGGTGCTCTCTGCAGTTTTTCCAAATTCTTAGGATCAGGGGTCATATTACCCTGATATACAGTGTGCCCCAAGAATTCCAACTCTTTACATCCAATACAACATTTTGTTGGCCTAGCAGTCAAATTCGCCTCCCGAAGTCTATCAAACAACATCTCCAGAGCTTCAATGTGTTCTTCAAATGTCTCTGTGGCGACGAGAATATCATCCATGAAATTCGTGATACATGGGTTATTCAGGGGATCCAACAATTTTCGCATCATCCTTGAAAACACACTCGGAGCATTTTTCAGTCCGAATGGTAGCATATTGAATTCATAATGTCCATCCGAAGTGCTAAAAGCCAAATAAGGTCTCACTTCAGGCTTCACTGGGATCTGGTAATAGCCTTTACTAAGATCCACCTTTGAAAAGTATTTTGCCTTGTTCAGTCTGGCAAATAACTGTTTTGTGTCTGGTAATGGATCCACTTGTCCTTCTGTGACAGCATTCAGTTTCCTGTAATCTATGCACAGTCTGTGTTCCCCAGACGGTTTTCTCAACAAAACGACACTAGAACTAAAAGATGATTCACTGTGCGAAATAATCCCCTCCTTCAACAAATACTCTATTTCTTCCTTCAATGCCTTCTCCTTCGCGAACGGAATAGAATAGGCTCTCATACAGATTGGGTTTGAGTCTACCAGTTTCATGTCATACTGTAGCAAATTTGTATGGCCTGGTTTATCTGTTAATACATCTGTATGTTCCTCCAGAACCTGTTGAACTCTCTCCCTCTGGTTTTTAGTCAGGTGCTTACTGACTTTTACCTGTGCTGCTGTTTCACAAGGATGTAATGGGTATTCATGTGAGGTGAGTGGTTCTTTTTGCATCTGGGTTGCAATAGCCAAGGTCAATAAGGGGGTGCTTTCCTGGAGTGGTCTGTCCAGATACTTCTTTAACAGGTTTACATGATAAACTTTTTCCTTCCCCTTTTTGTCAATTTTATAGTTTGTTCTAGATACCTTCTCTAGAACCGTATATGGACCTTGCCAACCAATTTGTAATTTATTCTGGCTTCCCGGTAGTAGAAGCAGCACCTTCTCTCCGACTGCCAGTTCCCTGTCCTTTGCCTTCCTATTAAAATATGCTGCATGTTTCTTCCTGGCTTGTTTCAAATTATCATTTGCCAGTTTCCATCCAGCTTTCAAACGAGTGGTCAGTTCGTTCACATATTGATACGATGAGGTAACAGTCTCTTCCGCCTTCTCATCTGTCCAGGTCCTTAATAGGGCTTCTAATGGACCTTTTATTGGCCTCCCAAATAGCAGAGTTGCGGGAGCCATCCCGGTTGAACTATGTGGTACCTCCCGGTACGCAAACAATGCGGCGGGCAGGAATTGATCCCACAGATCCGGTTTTTCGTGTGCCAGCTTTCTCAGGATAGAAATGAGAGTCCCGTTGAACCTCTCTACCTGGCCGTTCCCTTGTGGATGGTACGGACTACAATGAAAGTGCCTGGCTTGAAATAGCTTAAAAACTTCTTCCGTTAGTTTCCCCTTGAACTGAGATCCATTATCCGTCAAGATTTGATGCGGGAATCCTAATCGGGTAAATATTGTAAGTAGTGCCTCTGCTACATGTTTTGAATCAATTGATGGCAGGGCTACCGCCTCTCCCCACATAGAACAAGTGTCCACCAGAGTAAGGATGTAACTGTTCCTCCTCTTGGTCCGAGTGAGAGGTCCTACAATATCCACTGCAACCCTCTCAAAAGGTGTTCCCACTATGGGCATTTCCCCTAGAGTTGCAGGAGCAGTCCAGTGCTTTGGAGCTACCCTTTGACATTCTGGGCAGGATTTGACATATCTTTTTATATCCTCCGTTATCCCTGGCCAGAAGTAATGACAAGCTATACGCTGTCCTGTGGCGCTGATCCCCATGTGACCACTGAAGGGAATCGCATGCCCGAGTTCCATCACTTTATCTCTATATGAAGTGGGAAGAACCAGCTGGTTGTGACCATTTGTTCCAGTTCCGGCCTTCCTGTATAAGAGTTTGTTCTTCATGAAATATTCCCCCTTGCTCGGAGGTGTGTGGCATTTGGGCAATTTTTTAAAACAGGGCTTGAGTGTCCTATCCTCAGCCTGCGCCTTCCTCATCTCCTCTGGATGAGCATTTATAGGTTCACCTTCTTCCTCCTTCTTCTGTGACCTGGTCTGCACTGTCGCCATGATCACAGGTTTCTCGGGATTCCCCAAGAAGACGTATCTACACCCCAATATCAGAGGGTAGATTGGTTCATCTATCACTGCTGCTCTGATTTCTCCTTCCACATAGCGAGTTTTCACCGTTATCCTTGCGATGGGAAGTGTCATGAGTGGTATGTCCTTAGTCGCCCCTTGTATTTCCACTGTTTCTGTGGTATACTGACTTGGGTCCACTAGGCTAGACTTCACAACTGAATCATAATCCAAACCTGTATCATAAAGGCACCTTATGGTGACCCCATTACAAATAACATCCTCACAAACTGGGGGGTGATAAGGTTCCTGTTGCTCCTTAGGATTAACCTTTAATCTTTGCGTCCCCGACTTCATTGCAGCAATGTTTGAAGGTTTCCTTCTACAAAATTCGGTGTCATGGTTATCCTTCTTGCACCATTTACACCATCTTTTTCCTTGGTTCAACGGTTTTCTTTCATTGAACTTTTGGTCATTGAACTGTGAGTTTCTGTCGCGATAGTCATTTCTTGGCCGCTCAAAGTTTGTCCTACCTTTATTTCCCTGCTCTCTAGTATCAAATTTATTAAATTGCTGTGGAGCTTTAAAATTGTCTATGTGCTTCTTTTTAGCACCACTTACCTCTGCCTGAGCTGCCTGATACCTCTCAGCAACATTTAAAATTTCCCCCAACTTCTCTGCACCTTGTTCCATGAGAAATTTTCTCATGTCTGGAGCCATGGACTCTCTCAATTGCTCAATCATGATCATTTCTTTAAGATCTTGGGTCTTCCCCAGAGCCGTCCATTTCTCCAAATAGGTTTCTAGTCTAGCAGAGAATTGGTGGTATGTCTCCCCAGACAACAGTTTGGCATTTCTAAATTTCTTACGATAAAATTCACCATTCTTCTCGTACCTTAATAACAAAGCCTGCTTTAACATGTCATAATTGTCTTGGTCTTCCCTGTTCATTTTAGCAAATACTTCATAAGAAGTACCTCTCAATCCCTGTGATAGCTTTAAGCTCCACCTCTCTCTCTCTAACCCATATGTAGTAGCTAATAACTCAAAACGTCCTAGGTACCCCTCTATGTCATCGTCTTTTTCAACAAAATGGTCTAAATGAAACCCCATAGCTGAGTTTGAGGCTCCCAGACTAGGCGTAGCATCTGAGGCAAAAGGGCTGGCACCATTTTCAGGAGCCTGGCCTTGTAATTCCAGCTCCCTTAGTCGTAATTCGTGCTCCCTTTGCAACCTTCTATCTTCTGCCTCCCTTTCGGCCTTTTTATCTTCTGCCTCCCTTTCGGCAGTCAACCTTTTTCTTCTGCCTCCCTTTGCTGTCGTTTTTCTTCTGCCTCAATCTGCAGCCTCTTAATGTCTCTATCAGCCTCTAACCTCTTCTCTTCAGCTAACCTCCTTTCTTCCCGTTCAATATATTTATCACATTCAGCCGTTACGTATTGAATTAAAATTTGACCATCCATTCCCATCTCCTTCGCGGTGAGCACAGCAGCTGATCTAAATTTTGCCAGCTCCGCCATACTTTTTAGACAATATAATAATATACAAGATAAATCTCTAACCAGTAAATACACTAAGTACTTCTTATGACTATAGTCTAACCAATTCTAACTAACCAGTTAACTAATTAATTATTACTGGCTGTGAAGATTCACCAACTTTTATCTGCAGGGACACTTTTAATTTTAAAGGGAATTTTACAATTTATTTCCCTACTTTTATTTCTCCCACCAGGAGATCCTAATATTACTGTTGGGCTAATTATCCCTGGACAAGACCCCAATATATGTAGTGGTGTTGATGGTATTGTATGATGGTGATATTACTAAATGTAATTGTATGAGGCCAGCTGTGAAGGCTCCTGAGATAAAATGTAGTTGTGAATTGTCAGAAGGCCTTTCTTGCTACCACTACGACCTCACACTTAATTTTTTTTTTAATGAATGTGGCTACGTAAAGTGTCTAGGGTTATGCTATGTAGTGTGGTGTAATAGGTTATAGATATACCCACAGATATTTAACAAGACTAATAATATTAATAAATGTTAAAATACACTGAACTAACTCACGTGTGTAAAATTTTTGATAAAATTATATTACATTTATTTTGTTCTGGATCAATTTTTAGGTTGACCAGAACTTAAAAGTATTTAGAGATTATGAAAGAAATGCATGGAATATTATATCATAAATGCAATAGTGTACATATATATGTACTATACTAGTTAGTTTTATTAAAATATTCTAGTAGTCATCTACTTGGGAGGATAGTTACTGTTTGTGCTGTTGGGGTGGCCTCATCACACCTGTCTATATTGACTACACAGTGTCCAGAAAATGGTGGGAATTTTTATGAGGGTATTAGTAACTAAACGTGGTTGGTGAATGTCCAGCAGACCAGAGGCTCACTCATCTTTTAATTGTAGCTCTGGTGCTGAAATCTGGTGGTCCCACCTCTCTGTGCTGGCGGGCAATAATGGTGGTCTCTGTCACAAGTACTGCACAGATACACTCGAGTAAAGTCACCAACTGAATAGTCACTGCTTGGTTGACAACAGAAACTCGCAGCTCTGCAATCAAAGTATGGGCCATGTGTCAAAATCTATTCTCTACCCACGTCTGGACACAACACTGACACAACAACCACATCATACAGACAGGTCAGATCTCTCTGACCAAACAGCACATTTACCATGGTGGTTTTACATCAGATAGATCCTCCCAGACTATAGGTTCTGAAAAATATTTATTAGTTGTCTGCCCTAAAAGAGGATAGGTAATATGTTTCATTATTCTCAACACTTGATCTGTCTTGCATAATCCTTGCTGGAGTTTATGTACATTGTTGGTCCCTAGACCCTGACTAGGGCGGGGGGTCTAGAGCAAATCCCTACTTGTTTGTAAGGCTAGATTTCGATATGGCAGTATCAAATCACTCGAACATGAAACAATATTCAAAATATACAAAGAAATAATTTCAATCTTACCAGATTATGAATAAATAACACAGAATTGCTAGCAAAACTCAGCTGAGCTGCTGGCTATAGTATGGCGTCCCTAAATTTATTACACTTTCTTTCATATGGAAATCACCACACTTTAAAATCTGTGTCTATCACTGAACAACTATTGAGAAATGACCCCACTTTCGCGTCTGAGCGCTAATGATATGATTGTCTGTGGCCAATCACTGCCTAGGTTTATTTTAATTTCAAATTTCCTACCATAAAGTCATTTCAGTCATGCTTCAGTCAAGTATGGATGGTTATCTGTTAGTCTGTCCGTCTCTACTTGTGTTTCTACAAAATGTACTCGATTTTTTGAACCAACCTTTCTCTCCCCTCCAAAATTTTGTCGTTAAAAGTTATATTTAGACACAGCTACCACCCAAAAACCCTCTCCTCCATACTAAGTAAATTTGAACACCTGCGTTTCGAGGTCGTGTTTTTTTGTGCAATTAGCGACACTTTTAGATTCAATACAGTCTGTCGAAGATGTGAACAACACTGTCTTTTGTCATTATCTTCAATATTATCTATCCGTCTGTAAAATTAAGAACATATTAGTTCACTGCTCAGAATAGGCCATCCGGCCAGCTAATTTTTATATTCCTAACATTAATATTAAGAAAAAAATACTTTTTAAATTTTGTAATATTCCAAACATCTGCGTTTTAGCCGCTGAATTCAAATCAAGGGCTTGGTATCGCAAAAGCGTCCATTCCGTACCTCGTGTCAATTTGGGGGACGTGAATTTTTACTTTCCTCCATCCCCCCCAATTGCGTCTCCTTAGCCTTGCCAGTCTCACGCAATCTTTCCAGTCATATTTTTTTCCTTTTTGATCCGCCGTTCCCCTCCTGTCTAGCAAGTCAATTTTTATGGAGGATGATGACCCGCGGTCTAGGCGATCATGTACTATTCGCAGCCTACGCATTATGTTTTTATCCTTAAATGTTATCTTTGGAGGGATTTTACCGTTGTATCTCTGTCAATTTCACTACAACTCTAGTAGACTGTTTACTGTCCATCTCGGTCGTGATGGTGCACTCTAGTAGACTGTTTACTGTCCATCTCGTGTGTCGTGATGGTGCACTCTAGTAGACTGTTTACTGTCCATCTCTTGTGTCTTGATGGTGCACTCTAGTAGACTGTTTACTGTCCATCTCTTGTGTCGTGATGGTGCACTCTAGTAGACTGTTTACTGTCCATCTCGTGTGTCGTGATGGTGCACTCTAGTAGACTGTTTACTGTCAATCTCTTGTGTCGTGATGGTGCACTCTAGTAGACTGTTTACTGTCCATCTCTTGTGTCTTGATGGTGCACTCTAGTAGACTGTTTACTGTCTATCTCGTGTGTCGTGATGGTGCACACTAGTAGACGGTTTACTGTCCATCTCTTGAATCTTGATGGTGTACTCTAGTAGACTGTTTACTGTCCATCTCTTGTGTCTTGATGGTGCACTCTAGTAGACTGTTTACTGTCCATCTCTTGTGTCTTGATGGTGCACTCTAGTAGACTGTTTACTGTCTATCTCGTGTGTCGTGATGGTGCACACTAGTAGACTGTTTACTGTCCATCTCTTGTGTCTTGATGGTGTACTCTAGTAGACTGTTTACTGTCCATCTCTTGTGTTTTGATGGTGCACTCTAGTAGACTGTTTACTGTCCATCTCTTGTGTCTTGATGGTGCACTCTAGTAGACTGTTTACTGTCCATCTCTTGTGTCTTGATGGTGCACTCTAGTAGACTGTTTACTGTCCATCTCTTGTGTTTTGATGGTGCACTCTAGTAGACTGTTTACTGTCCATCTCTTGTGTCTTGATGGTGCACTCTAGTAGACTGTTTACTGTCCATCTCTTGTGTCTTGATGGTGCACTCTAGTAGACTGTTTACTGTCCATCTCTTGTGTTTTGATGGTGCACTCTAGTAGACTGTTTACTGTCCATCTCTTGTGTCTTGATGGTGCACTCTAGTAGACTGTTTACTGTCCATCTCTTGTGTCTTGATGGTGCACTCTAATAGACTGTTTACTGTCCATCTCTTGTGTTTTGATGGTGCACTCTAGTAGACTGTTTACTGTCCATCTCGTGTGTCTTAATGGTGCACTCTAGTAGACTGTTTACTGTCAATCTCTTGATGTTATCTTCCCATTTATAGCGCGTCGTCCTCTTGCACGTTGGCCTTCAACTCTCCCTTCTATCATGGTCTTCAGTTAGGTGTTATGTCTTTTTATATGGTCAAAATATTTTAGCTCTTTTCATTCCTAGCTTTTCTACGACTTCTTTATTTGTTTTCTTCTCTTTCCATGAGACGTGCCCAATTACAAGATTATTTTCGCTGACCAACCTGTTACAGTGAGGAAACCTGTTGACAGCAGTACAAGGCAAGGCTTGCTCTGAAACCCACAGTGTAAGAGAAATAGAGGTCGACCCAAAAAACACATGGAGAAGAAAACTAAGCAAAGAAATGAAAAAAAGGATAAGAAAGTTACGGTACGAGCAGAAGCTGGATTGTACGCAACAGAATGGCTTGACATATTTTTGTTGAAAACCTGTGTTCCTTGGGGGAGGGAGATGAAGCATACTGACTGCTGTTAGTCTAGAGTGTTTTAATTAAAGCTATTAGGTAACTGCAGAAAGTAACAAACAAAAAAGAAACAAACAAAATAACTAACAACAATAAACAAAAACGACAAAAATTGTTCCAATGTTCACCATATCATTTCGAAAACAAATGAATTTAGTTTTAATTTTCCACAACTTCAATGAATCAAAGAAAATTAAAAATAGACCAATCGTAATTATTGCTATATCAGCGTGTATTAAAATTGTTGCGGTTACACAGCTAGTTCTCTTGTCCTACTGATGGCGTGTCGTTGCTACGATGGTCCTGCTCAGTACGAAAGGACTCTATTAATACGAGGTTGTGATGGGGATGGCAAACTCATAATTTAAAACTGCCATAGAAACCACCGCTGCACGGCTTCCTGGTGACATGCTGTAGTGCGCGCTCCATGCTACTAAAGGAACGCAAAAGATTTGGGAGCAGGCTTCCTTGGAACAACTACAGTGCTGGCTCCATGCTCCGTAAGGGTGACAAGGAGAAAGGAGAAGAATTGTAAAAACCGCGATTATGACTCTGTAATCACGATACCGACACGCTGTTGTATACCCAGCTGTAAATGGGTACCTGACTCTGCTCTTTGAATTCGGGAAGGAAAAGGCAGCGAGGAAGGGAACTGGTCACCCCACCTCTCGATGCAAGACCTAGTATGGTGAAGTCTCTAACACTTCACTCCACTACGGCAGTATCTGCTATGGGATTTACCCAAAAAAATGAATGAATGCCTCAAGAATTCAGCTGAGCAGTGCAATATGTCAAACCTACAAGATTTGAATGACGCAGTTGCGTACCTTTATAAGGGGTGTCCGAGGGTATCTGTTAGACCCGGGTGGCAGCCAGCAGGGTAGGGGGAGGGTACCACCGGACACTATCATGATAGTAGTACTTACTGTTAAAAATGTACTTGCAGGTAAGTTTCTTTATGGGAAGGGGTGATGCTATAAAGGTAGGATCCGCCCCGAGTGCCAAGTGCTTTTAGTACGCCCCTGGGAATGGGGTTAGGACATTATCGTAAAGCAAAGGAGGACATTCTTAATGAAGAGTAAAAGAAACTATGCTAATTTTAAGATACATTTATGTTTTCGATAACTAATTTTAAGATACATTTATGTTTTCAATAACTAATGTTAAGATACATTTATGTTTTCGATAACTAATTTTAAGATACATTTATTTTTTCGATAACTAATTTTAAGATACATTTATGTTTTCGATAACTAATTTTAAGATACATTTAAGATACATTTATGTTTTCGATAACTAATTTTAAGATACATTTATTTTTTCGATAACTAATTTTAAGATACATTTATGTTTTCGATAACTAATTTTAAGATACATTTATGTTTTCGATAACTAATTTTAAGATACATTTATGTTTTCGATAACTAATTTTAAGATACATTTATGTTTTCGATAACTAATTTTAAGATACATTTATGTTTTCGATGACTCAAAAAAAAAAAAAAATTTAGACGGTGTATTCCAGAAGACTCTCATATCTTCTTCCTCGTTCGTCCTGAAAAGGACGTTGGTTGTACTCTCATATGAAAAGAACTCAAAAGGAAAAACACGTTCTAGGCTACTTACTCTTATTTTAAAATGTACAAAAATAGAAAAGTTATGTGATCCTGTTAAACATTTTTGTGTACAACGTCACCAACTTCTGTGATCCTTTCAGACCTGTAGTCTTGTAAAAATTATATGATTTTTTCAACTTTAATATTTCTGTATGGCGAGCCAGCGACAGCTCACTCGAGGTTCCTTTAAAATTTGATAGTTTAAAACGGTAGAGTGTTGTGTGCAAAATTTCAGCTTCCTAAGTCACTTGAAACCTAGTAACCAAGGGACTCAAAGATTTGAAATATCCACACAGCGCTCAAATGAAATTAAATAAACGTTTAAACATACTGACATCGGCCCAAGTATTAGAAGAATGCACACGTGTGGGAAAATGTGACGTCAATGGAAATAGAATAATGTTGGAACTTTTTTGTAAATGTAGATACTTGAAATTCCGAACAAAAACGTAATATTCTCTAAACCAGATGTTCTCAACCTGTTTTTGCTCATGATCCCCTTCCGAGCCTCATTTACATCTGTGGCCCCCTCATAGTCGCTGTTAGCTGGAACAAAGATACTTTACCGTCTTTCTGTGGCCCCCTAGAAATATGGCATGATCTCCTGGGGGCCCATATGGCCCACGGTGAGACCCACTGCTCTAAACCAGCGGTCGGCAACTCAGGAAGTGTCGCAATCAACTTTAGAAACACGGAACTCTCTAAAGATTTACCCTGATAAAAAGCACGTCTGTTTTGAGGTGTCACAGAATTTGGAATGTGAAACAGATTAAGACTGCACGTAACGCATTTCTGCCGGACGGCTTCCTTCTTGTAACTCCATCTTCAGAACATTCATACAAAATAAAATTCTACCAAATGCTAACTTCTTTTCGAAGATAACATCCCGTTCCTATTTTATCCAGTAATGCAGAAAAAGGATCCCGTTACACGCCCATTGAGGCATATTGGGAATATGGTGTTAAGCCCATATTTTCTTGACCATCGGCACACTAGGGGTGATGTGGTCAGCATCACGCCGGCCAACTTAACCTTCCCAGAGTTGCTTTGGTACCCATTTGGGGCTGGGTCGACCCAGGAGCCGTTTTGTGGCCTAAAAAAATCCCTCCTCATCTGGGGATCGAACCATAGACCATTGCGCTAGGAAGCCAGTGCACTAGCCACTATGCTACCGCGGCTCCAGTAATGCAGAACCACACTATAAATTATGAAGAAAAGATCAGGTGATCATTTTCAGACTGACAACCGGCCAATGCAGACTCAGATACTATTTGGAGGTCGGAGTAGCTAAGAGTTATGGCTTCCGCCTCGAATTATAAAGGAACCGGGTTCGATTCCGAGTACAGAAAATATAATTTATGGAAATTATTTTTCAGAACCAGTTGTCCTAATGATGCCATATTCTTCCCGGTCTCCTGGATAGTGAGATTGGATGCCTAGCCTTCTCGGATAGGGTAAGGATCCTGTTAGACGTCCATTGAGACATATTGAAAATATGGTGTTAGGCCCATATTTCCTTGACCAACGGTACACTAGGGGTAATGTGGTCAGCATCACGCCGACCACCTTAACCTTCCCAGAGATACTCTGGTACCCAATTCATGAGGCTTGGTCGACCCCAGAGCCGTTTGCGGTCTAAAAAATCCCACTTCAACTGGGGATCGAACCATGGACCACTGAGCTAGGAATCCAGTGAACTAACCATTGTGCTTCTGTGGCTCGGATAAGGGCGAAAAACTACGAGAATCTGTGTGCAAGATGCGCACGTTAAAAATCCCACGGCAGTTAGAAATCGTAAAGAGTAGGCCATAAGGCTGCCGTGGCAAAATTTAAAAATTAGAAACCTACCCACCACAAACATATGTATAGAATGTGATATTCCCATATACACACATTGGGATTCTCGCCGGTTCTACGGAGTTCATGCACTGTGCTGAGATCCTCCTTGTGTGATCTAAGTGAGGAGGTAGGAGCACTGATGGAGTTGTCCATGTGCAATGAGAATAGCCCTTCAAACCAAACCAAACCAAACCAAACCAGACCAAACCAACTGTTCAACAAACTAAAAATTGGACAGAAAGATATGTGTACATGTGGGCAGGACAAATGTACAAGTAGAACATGTACACCAAAGCTGTCGGCTACATGAGAGAAGCAGGGTGGCAGGGTGGCAGCGTGGCCTTCTCCAATCCAGTTAAGGGAAAAAAACTGTACGGGGATGAAAGGAACTTGAGACGGACTGCCAGATCTATAAGACAGATAAACGTGGTCATTTGAGAGCGACCGACGAAGAAGACCAAATGGGAACATCGGAAAATCCTGGATATACCGCGCTGTTTAAAAACTCAGTGACGATCTTTTATTGGTTGGAACTATTTCGTGACGCATCAAAGAACTGAAGGAATCAGCTGATTGGTCAGAAAGGAATTGCATCACGTCATCGGCATTTTTAGAAGCAGTGATTGGATGGGTGCAAAGGTATAGTAAACATAGGTATCCAAAATGAAAGAGACGGCTAGTTTGAGATTTCCCTAGCTGTAAATTTGTTTTCTCCCCCCTTCCTCCTTTTCCGTCACCTAGATCAATGCTCCGTAACTGGTGTGCCGCCGATGCCTGCCTGGTGTGCCGTGACACCAGGCAGAATACACCACATAATGGTAAACAAAATTACACGTTATGGTAAAATATTATGAAAGAATCTCGCAAGTACAATTTTACAAATAATAGTTGAGTTATCATCATCCAACACAAAAAATTGGGAAGCGTTGTCTAAAGATGGCATAGAATTTTAAAATATTTACCATACCCACTTATTTTAAAATATTGTAGTGTGCCGTGGAATTTCGAAAGTGTGCCGCGAAGTGAAAAAGGTTGAGGAGCACACTGACCTAGACATCTACCTAATCATCTGTGAATAAAAACTGTGCTATATGCAACACGACTTTACTCATGGAAGTAGGGATCCACAACAGTACCAGAGGCGGATCTACTATGAATAAGGTGACTGTTACGCACGGATCATTATTATTTTTCGTTTGTATAAACATTTTTTGATATGTATGATCATTTTTTGACTGAAGTGTGTATTATGTTTTCTATGGTCAAAGGGACATAATCCGAGTTATCGAGACTAGAATTTTTTAGGAGTTTGCCTTCTCTTGTATAGAGACACGTTCGGTCTATAATTTCTTGAACGAAGCGTGACCACATCTCCTTATTTGGTAGTACCAGTCAACTATGGTAGATGTCTGAAACCTTTCTTAACGCTTCTTTTCATGACCATAAAAGGCGCGACTGTGTAAGACTTTTATCTCGAATGTTCTTAGAATCGTCTTATTGTGAACGGCAACTCAGAGATTGTCGTTCTGCGCATGTCAAAAGCTGGGAGTTCGTTCTGTGTGTTCCGCCCAGTTCGGCAGTTGAGAAATGGTTTAAGAAGCGAGCAGACGCGACCTGCGTCTTGTGATTTTCTGAGGGAAATACATGGTCTTTGTGAGTTAGTTAGCTAACTAGACTATTTCCCAGTATTATTCACGCCTGCCTGGAGGCATATGTTCATGGTTGATTTTCCGAAATAAGGTAATTCCTCTTGTATCGAACTTTATGCTATCATCTAGAGGTTCGTCATTTTGTCGCCTATTTGCTCGCCTGTGTGATTCAAAATGGAGAGGTACTTTGACTAGGATTAAGTCACCGGTATCTTTATACCTGAACTAGTTAAATATATATGGGTCGCTCTAGACCAACAAGACTATTGTCTGTGTTCCAGGATTCGTTATATCAGAGATCACGTCCAAGTCAGATGGTTAGACTTAGGAACATTATAAAGGTCGAGCTGACCTGTAGCCCATGTATGCTATTCACGTGCAGACAGTGAACGGACTTATTGTATACAACTGATCTGCTAGCATCAGAATGGGAGCATTTATTATTGTTTATGAACATTGAAGATCTGTAGCTGACACTGTTGCAGAAGTTATAGAAATTATTATTATTTATACAGCTTCACGAACTAGAACTCTATGATTTATGAATTTCTGAATCTATTGAACTGTGATGTCTTATGACGCATATATACAACAGCTGTCATTGCTGACTACAGAAATTGTTTTCAATGTGCCATATCATCTTGCTGAACTCGTTAACTATGTTGATGTCATAAGTATCATGACTGTTTTGTGGCGTGCAATAAATGGAAGAAACTTATACAACGAAGTTACCCTTTCTATGACTCTACACGTCATGTTGCCTGTGTGATAACCCTGTGAACTGTTCCACTACCACATACACAGCAACATCCTAAATCAGAGAAGACACCTACATCTTACACTTTAATACCAGGTGTCGATAAGGGTGGCAAGTTACCACTTCAGCTCAAATCCACCCTTATCATTTTTGGTGGCCAGAGCTGGTTCTATCATCTGATATTTTGGCGCACCATATCATTTTTGGTGGCCATAGGTTGGTTCACTCTGATTCCAGCTATCAAGGGGGTCAGCAAACCCAGACATCATCATCATACTAGATACAACTACAGCATCAACTACCACCTTACAAGAAATTTTATTGAAAGTATCCGGATTTTCTGACAGTTGCTGATTTTGAAACTACCCGGCGCTGCTCGGCAATATTGAAGTTTATGTAAGATTAGAAGGACAAGTACCGAGCGAATGGATTTCCTGATCTGGTGAAAAGAAGGACAAGTGCCGTAACAACTGTTCCGGTCTCAGGGGTACTGTTGCGGGTTCAGAAGGTCAAGTGCCGGTTAAATCAATTTAGAAGATTCAGAAGGTCAAGTGCCGTAACAACTGTTGCAGTATTAGAAGCTCTTTTCCTTCGTCATGGCTGTTTATGGGAGCAGAAGTTAATCAACGTTGGATCATTATCCTCAGAATGCTGATTACATCCTGTTCTGCACCGTGCTGACGCTGGATTTATAGAAGTTAAGTGGCCTGTTTTGTTTGTGAACTGTGCCCTTATGTTCTAACTGAGCCTTCTGTACTTTCACACTTTCTCCTATTGTTTTCATGATACATGTTTATATGTTATATGTTATTTGTTATTTGTATATTTATATGTTTATATTTCAGCGGGTTTTCTCGGTTGGGCGGTGTCTTTCAGTAGAAGATACCACGTCACAGAGGTTCTACTGTTAGCGTTTTCGTTAGGGACTGTGCGAATTTCCTACAGTGAAATTTGCTAGCGACAATCGTTGCTATATCTGTTTAGTTGTGACGAGTTGTGCTTTATTTTTGTTTCTTGTATATATATTTTTTTTTCTTTTTTCTTTTCTCTCTTTCTTTGTGTTTTTTAGTTTCGATTTCGATTGTTTGTATTTGTAGGTCTCCCCTTTGCTATTATTCAGTTCTTTACGTATATTTTTGTGTATACACTGTAGCGTCATTTGTTAGTCATATCTTCGCATATTTCTTTTTAGTTTTGCTGTTTGTGTATTTGACTTATGCGAATGTTTTCGTATTGTTTGATCTTTGTTGTTGTTTACATTGACTTTGATCTTTGTTGATTGTTTACATTGACTCTGATCTTTGTTATTGTTTACATTGACTCTGATCTTTGTTGTTGTTTACATTGACTCTGATCTTTGTTGTTGTTTACATTGACTTTGATCTTTGTTATTGTTTACATTGTTGGTGACCTTTGTTATTGTTTACATTGTCTTGTTATTGTTTACATAGTTCTTGCATAGTTAGCTTTCACTATTGTTAATATATGCTCATGCACTATTGGTCTATAGTGCACTTATCATAACAAACTGGTGGTTTTTTGCTTATGCACTATTGTAGTGCAGTTATGATAAATAACTGATGGTTATGCACTGATTTGGGTAGTGCACTGATGATTAAGAAGTGACTTGTGATATTATTATACATTTGATAATACAAGTTGGTGTCAACTCCTGTTTCCCACAGAGATTGGGTTCAACATAGAGATTATACAAGCACTTTATTAAGTCTTGTTGCTATTTAACATTGAAATAAGATAATTAATTATTTCAGGTTCTGTACTCACATTTTAGACATCATGTCTACATTTGAGTACTTTATTGAGCAGGGTAAAGCCCTTGGGAAGACAGGTGATAAATTAGAAGAATTTGCGACTGTTCAATATGCCAAGGCATTGAAGTCGGAAGAAAAGAAAATGAAAGAACAAACTGAACAAAAGAGAATAGAGGCTGAAATAGAACAAAAGAAACTGCAGATGCAGGTGGAGGAAAAAAGATTTCAAATGGAAATGGAAAAACAAAAAAGAGAAGCAGAATTTCAGGAGAAGAGGCTTCAGGCTGAAGCTGAAAATAAGAGACTTGAAAAAGAAGCTGAAAATAAGAGACTTGAAAAAGAAGCTGAAAATAAGAGACTTGAAAAAGAAGCTGAAAATAAGAGACTTGAAAAAGAAGCTGAAAATAAGAGAAAAAAAGAAGCTGAAAATAAGAGACTTGAAAAAGAAGCTGAAAATAAGAGACTTGAAATAGAGGCTGAAGAAAAAAAGTTACAGGCCCAGGCTGAAGAAAGAAAGTTACAGGCTGAGGCTGAAGAAAGAAGGTTACAAAGAGAGGCTGATGAGAGAAAAGCAAAAATGGAACATGATGAAAAAGTCTTAGCTTTAGAGTTAGAGAAGTTAAAGTTATTGAACACTGGTAATGCTAATGATGCAAATAAGGTGTCAAATAAGACTAATGCTAAGGATTTCAAGCTTAATCTACCAGCATTTAATCCCTCAATCGATGATATAACATTTTATCTAGATAGATTTGAAAGTGCATGTAATGTGCATAATATAGATAAAACATTATATGTGTATCATCTGTCCAAGATACTTAGAGGTGATGCTTTGACTTTGTTGAGTATGGTAGATGTGCCTGACAAAAACAACTATGAGGTTGTCAGGGCGGCATTGTTAAAGAAGTACCAACTTAACGAGGACGGATATCGTCTTAAATTTAAAACCATGTTACCAGAAACTGGAGTTGAATTCTCTGAATTCATCTCAGGCATCCGTCTTACTTTTTTACGATGGGTTGAGTTGTCTAAGACAGAAAATACATTTGAAGCTCTTATGGATTTACTACTTAGAGATAAGGTTATGTCTTCTGTTAATGAAGCTTTTCTATCTTTTCTTCATGAGCGTAAGCCTAAAAACATAAAAGAAATGGAAGAATACTGTAGCCAGTATGTTACTGCGCATCCGCACATAACCATTAGTAACTCTAAGGTGAAAGAAGGTCTGCCAGTTGCTTCGGCAGCACCTTATGGCCCAAATTTTATGCGTAAATTTCAGGGTAGCCAGAAAAATTTCAATAAAAAGAGTAATCGTAATTATGCCCAGAACCATAGTGATCAATTCCAGGGTGATTCTTCTTCCCAGAACTGGAGACAACCTAATACTACACGTTATTCTACTCCGGTTAACTTTAGAAATTTTCACAAAGGTAATCGGTATAGAGGGAAATATTTTATGCAGAGACCTCAATACCAAGATAATAGAGGTTCTCAACAGCATAGAGATAGTAATGACAGTTATGGAAACTGGAACTCAAACCAGGATAAAAATTACAGTAGGGACTTTAATGATAATTGCAGAGGCAATAATGGTCGCGGTAGATCGCAACATAAGAGAAAAAGATATCAACAGACAAACTCTGTTCAACAAGAATCTCAGGGAGCAGATAAACAGGTTAATAATGATAAAGACCATAATGCTATCGGATGCTCATCTTTTGATTTTGGTAGGGCAAATAAATGTATCCAATGCAGTACTTTATTTGATCCGAAAACCGTTAGTACTTTAAGCTGTGGTCATCCTTTGCCCGCTCTTCCTGCTAATGTTGCTCATGATGGGAGAGGTTCTCTTATATTACATAAGGGGCTAGTAAATAGTAATCCAGTCTCAGTGTTGTTTGATTCTGGATGTACTACTGTCGGCGTTAGGCAATCTCTTGTAGATCCATCCTGTGCTACAGGAAAAGTCATCAAATGTGTCACATTTGGTGGCACGTTAGAAAAGTATCCTACTGCTATAATACACATTGCTACTCCTTTCTTCACGGGAGAGGTCCACGCGTGTCTACTTCCAAACCCTATTGCGGACCTTATTATTGGTCGTATTCACGGAGTTAGGGAATGTACCCCACAGCAGATTGCTGTTTGGGAAGAGCAAAACATTGAAGCTACCAATGCGGTGGTCACAAGAGCACATGCTCTGGATCCACCTCAAACTTCATTAACTAATAATGATGAAGTAAATGACCAAGATAGTCACTTGACTATTACACGTGACTCATTTATCAAATTGCAAGAAGAAGATCCTTCTTTACAAAAATTCTTCATTCTAGCAAAAAAAGGTGATCCTAATCAGAACACTAATAGGAAATCTTGGATTTCTATGAAGAACGGCGTACTTGTACGTATGGTACAAGACTCGACTACGTCCACTCATTCACAAATTCTTGTGCCTAAGAGCATGAGATTGCAAATATTGCAACATGCTCATGACTCGCAATGTGCTGGACATATGGGTTTTTCCCGTACAAAGTCGAGGGTTCTTGCGGCTTTCTTTTGGCCATTTGTGAGCAAGGACATACGAATGTACTGTCGCTCTTGCAAAGTATGTCAGGAGGTCAAATCTAAAGGACCACGACATGCTGCGCCTATCCAGGCTGCTGACATTCCTATTCGCCCTTTTCAAAAAATGGCAATAGATATTATCGGTCCTTTTAGAATTAAGTCGGCTAGAGGACATCAATTTATCCTTACATGTGTCGATATGTGCACACGTTGGCCAGAGGCAATACCTCTCAAGAGCATCTCAACTGCTGATATCGCAGACGCTCTTTGGCTGATATTTTCTCGCTTGGGTTTTCCCGGAGAAATATTGTCAGACCATGGCACTCAACTTATATCAGACACTATGTCACAGGTAATGTCTATGCTACACATTAAAAGGTCTCTCAGCAGTATCTATCACCCAATGTCTAATGGGTTGGTCGAACGTTTAAATAGGACTCTGAAAACTTTACTTGGTAAAATAACTGAGGATCATCCTCAGGATTGGGACAGGGTCTTACCCGCGGCTCTCTTTGCGTATAGAGAGGTCCCCAATGAACATACGGGGTTTTCCCCTTTTGAACTTGTCTTTGGCGCGCAACCGCGCGGCCCTATGTCTTTACTTCACGATCTAATCACTGCCGATAATATTAGCGATGAGACTCAATCTTCTTATGAGTACGTCATTGCTCTTAGGCAAAAGATCATCGAGGCATGCAAACTAGCAACTTCGTCTTCAGAATTTGCTAAAGAAAAGGCAAGGCAGTTTGCAAATAAGAATAGATGTCTACGACAACTTTGTCCAGGTGACAAAGCTCTCGTTCTACTTCCTTCAAGGGAGAACAGACTTCTAATTGCATGGAAAGGTCCATATGCAATAGTCTCCAAAATTTCTGATGTCGACTATGTTGTCGATATTGATGGAAAGCATAAAACTTTCCACATAAATATGCTCACAGAATTTTATGAAAGACCTGACTATTTGCAGCCTATTTTCCAGGCTACGGACAATTCACAAGCAACTCATGGTCAGTACTCATCTCTGTCAGTTATACAGGATGAGGAAACTACTTTTTCTGATGTCAATCTTCCTCTTTCTATGGTCCCACTTTATTCTACGGAATCTTGGAAAAACGTGACCGTTTCTCCAAATCTTTCCGCTGAGGAACATCGACAAGTTTCTTCGATGTTGCAAACATTTCAGGATGTTCTTACAGACATCCCGGGACACACACATGTCATAGAACATGACATTGTGCTAACTGATCACAATCCTATCAGAGTCAGACCATATCCAATACCTATCCATTTCCAGTCTCAAGTCGAAAAAGAATTGGATGAAATGATACGTTTGGAAATCATTGAACCATCCACTTCAGCATACTCTTCGTCTATGGTTATTGTTCGAAAGAAGGATAATAACATTCGCATTTGCGTAGATTATCGCAAATTGAACCAAGTTACGAAGTTCGATGCTGAACCTATGCCTTCATTAGAAGAGCTACTCAATAAACTTTCTAATTCTAGATTCTTTACCAAACTAGATTTGTCTAAAGGTTATTGGCAAGTCCCGCTAACTGAACGTGCCAAACCTTTTACAGCTTTTTCTACACCTAGGGGTTTATTCCAATGGAATTTCATGCCTTTTGGTCTTATGAACGCCCCTGCTACATTCGTACGCATGATGCGGCGAATTCTCGCATATCGTACAGATGTCATAGCATACCTAGATGATATCTGTCTATTCAGTGATTCTTGGGAAGATCATTATTTGGGTTTATACGAATTACTGTCTACTCTTCGCGAGTATAACTTGACTGCAAAACCCTCTAAAGCCTTTATAGGATTTAGCGAGATTTCTTTCCTAGGTCATCGGGTTGGTCATGGTCTTTTAAAGACAGAGGACCACAATGTTTCAAAAATACTTAACATTTCGGTCCCTAAGACGAAGAAACAAGTAAGGAGTCTATTAGGTTTGATTCAATTCTACGGACGATTCATTCCGAATCTGTCCTCCATTATGGCACCGCTTTCTACTTTATTGAAGAAAGGGTCGCCTAATCTGATCCGCTGGTCTAAAGAATGTCAATCCTCATTGGACCAGGTTAAAGCCCTATTTTCATCTCCACCTATTCTTAAGTTACCTACTATTGAGAAGACTTTTGTTCTTCGAAGTGACGCCTCGTCAACAGGGATTGGGGCAGCACTAATGCAGGAGTATTCTGATACTTTGCATCCGGTGATGTATATCTCTAGGAAATTAAACGCTGCAGAAAAGAATTACTCGGTTTTAGACCGTGAGTTATTGGCTATGGTATGGTCTATTCTGAAGTTACAAAGATTTCTTCTAGGCGCACATTTCATTGTGGAAACCGACCAGAAAGCGCTTACTGCTATTCAGAGCAAAAACTTGAAGAGCTCGAGGTCCACTCGTTATGCCATAGCTCTTCAACCATTTCATTTCTCGGTTCGAGCTATCCGTGGTTCGGATAATGTAATGGCAGACATTCTGTCCAGATGTCCACACGATTCCACATGATTCTTCTGTCATATATATATATTTCCTGATATACAGTCCAATGTTATAATGACATGTTAGTAGATTTTGTCTCACTTTTTTTTTGAGGAAAATTTATAACATTGTACCATGTAATTATCTAAGAAGGCTTAGTTAGTGATATACGGGCCAAAAGATCACTCGGCCACATTTAAATAAATTATTTTCAGGATTGTATTAAGAAATTTACCAGTTGTCTTTAAGATTTGTGTTATTGATATTTTCGCAGCACATCATTGAAGTCTGCGAGTTTATGTCCATTGTGGAACTTTGAGGATATCAAGTCCTGTCCTACATTGGGAGCGGATGATGTCCACATCTTCTTCTATTGAATGTTTTATGTCACCGAAGATCAACACATGTATTACTTATTAATTACTGTTACTTTATATAATGTAATAATATAGTGCGGTATATTAGTAAATTACACCGCTATTTGCAACACATTGTATGATAACACATAATATATTTAATTTCATATATTGGTATGAGAATAATTTGATTGTCATTATGTTGTTGCCATCATTGTGGCGTGTGTTGGTGGCACCTTCCTGGAATATATCAGCGTATACTTAGATAAATTTTTTCTCTAAGGATCTGAGATATGATCTCAGTGTCGCTCCATGCGTTGAGCTAATTTGTTAGGTATATATCCACGCATCATACGTGCGTTAGGAGCCTAGATTTTTTCCGGCTCCAGGATTTAAAAAAAAAATGTTTCATTTTTTTTTTCCAGGGAGGGTGCGGTAATGTTACGCACGGATCATTATTATTTTTCGTTTGTATAAACATTTTTTCATATGTATGATCATTTTTTTGACTGAAGTGTGTATTATGTTTTCTATGGTCAAAGGGACATAATCCGAGTTATCGAGACTACAATTTTTTAGGAGTTTGCCTTCTCTTGTATAGAGACACGTTCGGTCTATAATTTCTTGAACGAAGCGTGACCACATCTCCTTATTTGGTAGTACCAGTCAACTATGGTAGATGTCTGAAACCTTTCTTAACGCTTCTTTTCATGACCATAAAAGGCGCGACTGTGTAAGACTTTTATCTCGAATGTTCTTAGAATCGTCTTATTGTGAACGGCAACTCAGAGATTGTCGTTCTGCGCATGTCAAAAGCTGGGAGTTCGTTCTGTGTGTTCCGCCCAGTTCGGCAGTTGAGAAATGGTTTAAGAAGCGAGCAGACGCGAACTGCGTCTTGTGATTTTCTGAGGGAAATACATGGTCTTTGTGAGTTAGTTAGCTAACTAGACTATTTCCCAGTATTATTCACGCCTGCCTGGAGGCATATGTTCATGGTTGATTTTCCGAAATAAGGTAATTCCTCTTGTATCGAACTTTATGCTATCATCTAGAGGTTCGTCATTTTGTCGCCTATTTGCTCGCCTGTGTGATTCAAAATGGAGAGGTACTTTGACTAGGATTAAGTCACCGGTATCTTTATACCTGAACTAGTTAAATATATATGGGTCGCTCTAGACCAACAAGACTATTGTCTGTGTTCCAGGATTCGTTATATCAGAGATCACGTCCAAGTCAGATGGTTAGACTTAGGAACATTATAAAGGTCGAGCTGACCTGTAGCCCATGTATGCTATTCACGTGCAGACAGTGAACGGACTTATTGTATACAACTGATCTGCTAGCATCAGAATGGGAGCATTTATTATTGTTTATGAACATTGAAGATCTGTAGCTGACACTGTTGCAGAAGTTATAGAAATTATTATTATTTATACAGCTTCACGAACTAGAACTCTATGATTTATGAATTTCTGAATCTATTGAACTGTGATGTCTTATGACGCATATATACAACAGCTGTCATTGCTGACTACAGAAATTGTTTTCAATGTGCCATATCATCTTGCTGAACTCGTTAACTATGTTGATGTCATAAGTATCATGACTGTTTTGTGGCGTGCAATAAATGGAAGAAACTTATACAACGAAGTTACCCTTTCTATGACTCTACACGTCATGTTGCCTGTGTGATAACCCTGTGAACTGTTCCACTACCACATACACAGCAACATCCTAAATCAGAGAAGACACCTACATCTTACACTTTAATACCAGGTGTCGATAAGGGTGGCAAGTTACCACTTCAGCTCAAATCCACCCTTATCAGTGACCATATTTTCAAAACCCTGATCCGGGACAAAATAGTAGATTTGACCTATTTCAATGCAAAAAATCGGGACAAAAGGGTAAAGAAAAGGTCAAAAGTCGGGACATGTCCCGGAATAGTCAGGTTGATGTCAATTTAAAATAATATACATTTTATATATATACATTTGAATAACATTGAATAACATACATTTTACTGTATAAGTTTAACTACTTAAACTAATAAGAGAGAAAAACATCAATAATCCTTACTTAAGGTGAAGCTGAGTTACTGTACTTTTCAGATGAGTGGATTTTTATCAATAGGTCCTTCTTTGCAAGCAGCATCTTAAAAAACTCGACACATGTTTCCTCATAGTTCACTTTGGTTGTCAACATAGCTTTCAAAGTTTCAACATCTAGCTGTGTTTTATCACTTCCCCATAAGCTGTCCATCAAAGAAAACACTCTTTCTGTGGCAGCATTTGTTCCAGGTAGACAGAAAAAAAAAAAACTCTGCCAACTTCAAAATATTTGAAAATGTCACATTATTGTTTTTGAAGTGGGAAACCATTTCAATCCAACGTTGTGGTGGCAATGTTTTTTTGGCACTCCATTCACTAATTTTCTGAGAAGTAACAAACTGCTTCATATAGACATATTCGTCATAAATTTCAGTTTCTGTAAAATGGGCTGAAGGTAATGTTTGAATCACTAGTGATTATGATATCTCAATATCTGCCCAAATTGGTATTCTGTTCAGCATTACCCAGCTGTAGGATTCTAGGTCTTGAAAATTTTTTGCAGCCCATTTATTCAAATAATTGAAAGCTGTTTCATAGAACGAAGAAACGCTAGCATGAAACTTTTTCACATCCTCCTTTGGAAGTCCTTCCATTTCCAGCTTTTCAAGGATTAGCTTAACTCTTGATGGCAAGAAACAGTTTTCCAGTATGGACTTCAAAATAATTTTCAACCTGTTGATGCTGTCAATGACTTCAAACACAGTGACCGTATGTCCCTCTATTTTTTTGCACTGCTTCGTGGAATGGAGAGGCCTGACTGTGAACAAAAACAAGCCATGCCTCAGATAGAGGATTTTCAAAGAATGTCTGTATAAAAACTGGGCATTTGTCTTGAGATTGAAAATATGATTTTAGAGGCAGGAACATCTGAAAAACCCTTTCAACAGCAGGCAGCAGAGCAAGCCACCTAGTCTGAGCATAACCTAAGATCATCTGGAAGTCTGTTTCCACAAACTGGCAAAACTCCTTGAGTCTTTCAACTCGTATTGTGTATGATTTGAAGAGTAGATAAATTTTAGCAATAATCAGCTCGACATCAAGAGGCAGTACATCTGCAGCTGTTCGAACAGTGTTGTGGAAAATATGACCTGCACACCCAACTCTTATAAGACCATGTCCAAGGTTTTCTTGCAGTTTTTTTGAAAACATTGTTCTGTCCTTTCCTTTCAGCACCTCCAAAATTGGAATTTGTGTTGTCTGCGCATAATCAAACTACTTTTTTCTGTCTAAACCATTTTCAGTTATGCAGTCATTAAGAAAACTATACTGTTCAAAAAAAGAAACGCATAGCTACTGAAGGCACACACATAGCCATAATTTTGACATTCAATAACTTTTTTAATTTAATGAGTTAATTGTTCAAATTGCACACAAGAATACCTTAGGGTTCAGCCAATCAATTGATAGTTGTTTTGCATCTGGGTCACGAGATTTTTTTGGCGCACAGGCTTTCCCGTTCGTATGATGTGTGGCCTCCTCTTGCATCGATCAGCGACTGGCATCTTCTGGGCATGGATACGATCAGACTTCTGATGTGGGCCTGTGGGATGGCTGCCCACTCTTCCTGGAGTGCCTGGAACAGATCACGACGATTGGCTGGAGCAACGTCTCGGCGACAAACACGTCTATGCAGCTCATCCCACAGGTGCTCAATCGGACTCATGTCTGGAGACAGGGATGGCCAGGGAAGGGTGAGAATGTTGTTGGCAGTCAGGAACTGCGTGGTCAACCGTGCACAATGGGGTCTGGCGTTGTCCTGTTGAAACACAGACCTTTGGGCAGCCAAAAGTGGAAGGACATGGGGTCGAAGAATTTCATTGACGTATCGTTGCGCATTCAAGAATCCTTCAATGTGCACCAATTG
Source organism: Oreohelix idahoensis (assembly GCA_024509875.1). NCBI lineage: Eukaryota > Metazoa > Mollusca > Gastropoda > Stylommatophora > Oreohelicidae > Oreohelix > Oreohelix idahoensis. The sequence goes on along the minus strand of JAMPIV010018886.1, from coordinate 617,557 downwards.
ACTCCTTCCGTTGTAACTGATCATTCCCCACACCATTGCACCTCCCCCACCGTGCGGCGGAGCTTCATCAATGCAATTTTGGGCAAAACGTTCATTTCGCCTACGAGAGACCCTACGCCGTCTATCACAATGCTGCAACAAAAAGAAAGATTCGTCACTAAACCAGACACGTCTCCATTGATTGTCAGCTGCCCAGGGACGATGCTGGTTGGCCCAAAGAAGTCGATTTTGGCGATGGCGGCGCGTAAGGACAGGTCCTTGGTGAGGTCGTTGTGCCCAAAGTCCAGCGTCATGCAGTCTATTCCGGACAGTTTGTTCAGACACGTGACGTCCTGCAGGCAATGACTGGGCAGTTGAGGAAGCTGTTGTAAACCTGTCTCTGAGGTGACGAAGCCGAATAAAGCGATCCTCCGCTGCTGTTGTCACTCTGGGTCGTCCATTGCGTTGCCGGTCTTCAACTGAGCCAGTTGCTTGGAACCGGTGCCAAAGTCGACTGATAGTATTAGTACTCTGATGCACGTTTATATGCCTGGAAACCTGACTTTGACTTTTGCCTGCATGCAGTCGGCCAGTAGCAATATTCCTTAAATTTATAGATAGAAACGCCATAAATGTCTGCTTGAAAATGAACTGAATTTTTTTTTTTTGTGTGTAGCGTTATCCTTTTATATGGTTTCAGTTGCGTAGTCAGTGAATAGTGTTCACCCCAAATTTTGTTGCTTTCACATGCGCGCAACATGAGCTGTGGTCAAAAATTGCGTCATAAACACTATTGACCACTGCGTTGTAACGATTACAAAAACGAACGCAATTCAGGTCAACACGTACATTTGACACTGCAAAGAACATTTGAGGCTGGTTTTTATATACCCTAGCACCAAATTTTACTTACAAACTCATAAAAACGCGCCCTCTGATAGCTATGCGTTTCTTTTTTTGAACAGTATACTTACAATATCAGATGTTTCACCTGGCAATGACTTTAACTCTAATATTTTAATTTTCACTCCATTACTGTGATCAAAGTATCTGACAAGCAAAGGAAAAATCTTGAATTCTTTGTGGTTGGATGCATCTGACAGTACAGAAATAAATGTAGACTTTTCTAGGTCACACCTTAACTCATTTAGAATATGGGGTGCCAAGACATTTCGAATAATGGCTTCTGTTTTCGTACGTGCACATGCAAATTTTGGCTCTAAAGTAACCTGAAGTAATTTTGATATGCAATCCATAGACCTGAAAGTATGATTGTGTAGCACTGTATGGTATGCAAATGCGCCTTCTATAATAGCTAATTGCTCTTCTTGGTGACCAATTTTATCAGCTCTGAAGAAAGTGGTTAGCGACGAGCTTGATGCAGCTGTAACGACGGCTCTCTTATGTTTCACACTGCTTATGTGGTTCTTAATATCACCACGTCCACTATGGCTTATCGAAAACCCGGAGGCACATATATTGCATCGTACATTGAAGTTTGATGTACTCTTTTTAATAAACGGATATTCCTTTTGTAAATCTTCATTGAAACTGCATTTACGCTTTGGTACCATTTTCTTACAACAATAACAAAATATGCACAAATAGTTCATCGTTTAAATTAAATAAACGTATACCGTACACAAACTCTTGGTACTTTACCACTACCTAAAATTTCAAATAACTGCGAATATCACCTTGGAACTACAAAACTAATTCGCGGTCCTGACAACCTCTTGTGATGTTTCGGCGCCAGTTCACTAATAATTAAAAATTTCCTCAAGTCAGCCACGGAATAATAATTTATTTTTTTTAAATCTGTGAGATTCATGCCAAATTGGCAAATTCGTCCAAAACCGGGACAAATTGGCGTCCCGGATTGCATCGAAAAAAAGTCGGGACAAATTATCAAAAATGGTCGAAAACCGGGACTGTCCCGGAAAAACCGGGACGTCTGGTCACCTTAACTATGAAGCTAATGAAGCTTGGAGCTTCGGGGCCCCTCCCAAGTCCAGTGTTCTATATAATACGTTTCTTTCCCAACCACCAATACTTTTATTTTTATAAAAGAGGCCCCTCCACGAGTTTAAACTTCAGGGCCCCCAAAATGTAGATCCGCCACTGAAATGTACACAGAACTAAAGTGTTCAGATAAAAAACAAACGAACAAACACGAGTATACAAACAAAACGAAGAATAGAGGTCATAGGTCATGTGGACATGACCTATGTTATCATTATCGTCATTTTCCTTTGCACTCCCTACAAAGCACGGAACCACTACTGCCATTGGTTCCCCCCGGGGAAGCCTACAATAAACATTCCCACACTCAGGCGGCAGTGGTTGCTGTGGCTATTTATCTTATCCTATGAGGATGCCAGTCTCAAGCACAAACTCATATTATTCACAGTTTACGAAAGGAAAGCGGAAGCAGAATGCATATTCCTTTTTTTTTTGTTATCCAGACAGACTTCCAAAAGAAGGAAGGAAAAGAAGAGGAAGAAGAAAAATAAGAAGTAGAGGGGCAAGAAGAAGGAAGAAGAGGAAGAAGAAGAAGGAAGAACAAGAAGGGAGAACAAGAAGGAAGAAGTAGAACAAGAAGGGAGAAGAAGAATGAATGAAGAAGAAGGGAGGAGAAGAAAGAAGAAGAAGGAAGAACAAGAAGAAGGAAGAAGAAGAAGGGAGGAGAAGGAAAAAAAAGAAGGATGAATGAAGAAGAAGGAAGAACAAGAAGGAAGAAGAAGAAGGACAAAGAAAAATGGAGAAGGAAGGAAGGATGAAGAAGAAGAAGAAAAAGGAAGAGAAGGAAGGAGGAAGAGAAGGAAGGAGGAAGAAGAGTAAGAAGAAGAATTAAAAGAATAAGGAAGAAGAAGAAGAACAAGAAGGAGGAAGAAGAAGACGGATACGATGAAAGAAAAAGACTTCGACTACGAAGATAACAGATACGATGAATAATTCGAAGACAAAGAAGTAGACGATTACGACAAAAAAGAACACACGACAACGAAGAAGACGAAGAAATAAAAAAAAAAAATTAATTATAGAAATTAAAAGAGAACACGAAAAATATTTTCGGTATATCTGAGGCTTATATCACAGGTAGACTGGTCGTTAGCAGGTGTAATTAATTGTTTGCTTACTTTTTACGTGTAAACACTGGCTAATTTTGTTTTAGCGCTATCCGCGAGTTTATCACTTCTTGAGGTTCGTGAAGAAGGTAGCATGAGTGAATTGATAAAGATGAGATAGTGTCAGCTGATAAATTGTTGTGGTTTATACATTTGTTGGTTTTGTTTTGTTTTGGTTTTCTTGCGCTTTTTTTTTTTTTTTTTTTTGCTGGAAGGATTTTAGCAAGTGTGAGTTAAAAACTTGTCCCATTAAATGACTAACTGTCTCCGTATACTTTTTCCATTAAATGACTAACTGTCTCCGTATACTTTTTCCATTAAATGACTAACTGTCTCCGTATACTTTTTCCATTAAATGAGCAACTGTCTACGTATACTTTTTCCATTAAATGACTAACTGTCTCCGTATATTTTTTCCATTAAATGAGCAACTGTCTCCGTATACTTTTTCCATTAATTGACTAACTGTCTCCGTATACTTTTTCCATTAAATGACTAACTGTCTCCGTATACTTTTTCCATTAATTGACTAACTGTCTCCGTATACTTTTTCCATTAAATGACTAACTGTCTCCGTATACTTTTTCCATTAAATGAGCAACTGTCTCAGTATACTTTTTCCATTAAATGACTAACTGTCTCCGTATACTTTTTCCATTAAATGAGCAACTGTCTCTGTATACTTTTTGCATTAAATGACTAACCGTCTCCGTATACATTTTTCCATTAAATGAGCAACTGTCTCCGTATACTTTTTCCATTAAACGAGCAACTGTCTCCGTATACTTTTTCCATTAAATGACTAACTGTCTCTGTATACTTTTTCCATTAAATGACTAACTGTCTCTGTATACATTTTTCCATTAAATGAGCAACTGTCTCCGTATACTTTTTCCATTAAATGAGGAACTGGCTCCGTATACTTTTTCCATTAAATGACTAACTGTCTCTATATACTTTTCCATTAAATGAGCAACTGACTCCGAATACTTTTTCCATTAAATGACTAACTGTCTCCGTATACTTTTCCCACTGTCTCAGCATACTTTTTCTCCCATTGAATGAGTGTCTCCGTCCCCACTGAAAGACCTTGAGCATATGTCACAAGATATGAGGAGTTGGCATGAATTTATTGTATGCCTTTGCTCCTTGCACGGCTGAAGGCTAAATTTTTTTTTTTTCATTTTTCTTTGCGCCTCTTTCGCAGCATGGAACCACCATTGCAGCTGGTTCCCTTGCAAGAAGCCTGCGCACAGCCTGAACATGTTCCTGCAGCTGTGGTTTCTGTTGCAACGTGTTCTACATGATGAGGTTGCCAGTCACATGCACAACCTCTTATTTGTTGCTTTGTACCGCACTCCTAAAGGTGCAGTTGTCTGATCTTTCATAGCTTCTACACAGCTAATTAGGAAGAAGAGGGACAAGAAGAAGAAGATGGAAGAAGAAGGAAGAAGAAGAAAGAAGGGAGAAGAAGGAAGAAGAAGAAGAATAAGAATAAGAAAGAAGTGAGAACAAGGGAGAAGAAGGAAGAAGAAGAAGAAGAAGAACGTACAAGAAGAAAGAAGGAAGAAGAAGAAAGAAGGAAGAAGAAGAAGAAGAACGTAGAAGAAGGAAGAAGGGAGGAGAAGGAAGAAGAACGTAGAAGAAGAAGAAGAAAGAAGGGAGAAGAAGAAGAGGAAGAAGAAGAAAGAAGGGAGGAGAAGGAAGAAGAACGTAGAAGAAGAAGAAGAAGAAAGAAGGGAGAAGAAGAAGAGGAAGAAGAAGAAAGAAGGGAGGAGAAGGAAGAAGAACGTAGAAGAAGGAAGAAGAACGTAGAAGAAGAAGAGGAAGAAGAAGAAAGAAGGGAGGAGAAAGAAGAAGAACGTAGAAGAAGAAAGAAGGAAGAAGAAGAAGAACGTAGAAGAAGAAGAGGAAGAAGAAGAAAGAAGGGAGGAGAAGGAAGAAGAACGTAGAAGAAGAAAGAAGGAAGAAGAAGAAGAACGTAGAAGAAGAAGAGGAAGAAGAAGAAAGAAGGGAGGAGAAGGAAGAAGAACGTAGAAGAAGAAGAGGAAGAAGAAGAAAGAAGGAAGAAGAAGAACGTAGAAGAAGAAGAACGTAGAAGAAGAAGAAAGAAGGGAGGAGAAGGAAGAAGAACGTAGAAGAAGAAGAAAGAAAGAAGGGAGAAGAGGAGGAATAAGAAGGAAGAAGAAGAAGAGGAAGAAGAAGAAGAACGTAGAAAAGGAAGAAGAAAGAAGAAGAAGTAGTAGAAGGAAGAAGCTCCCAATCGATAATTGTTTCGGGAAATTACCGACAACTACACGGGGTGGTAAAATTCTACTTTGTTGTGGAGTTGGCCAACACATTTTGTGACTGCGACTCCTGAAACTTTAGAAGTTCAACTCTGACTGCCGACTCCGACTACAATTGTTCACAAGTCACATGACATTAAATTTAAAATCGGAGTCCGGACATTTTTTTAACGACTCCTTCACTAAAATACTCTGACTCCACGACTGCCGACTCAGACCCCACAGCTCTGCTTTTTATAATATAGATTGCACAACGAAATGTTCTACAAGATTTTTAAGATCCGCACGTGTGTGTTTTTTTTTTCTCCACAGTCCCTACTAAAACATGATGCAGGACAAAACAAGAAAATAAGTTTTGAGTAATCTTATCTTCACTTTTGAGTTATGCGTTTACACTTCCCTAGCAAACTCCCCTAATAGAGAGAAACTTACAATCAGAAACGTTCATTACGCAACGTAGGAGATATTGTGTAGCAAAGTGCGAGCTGTGATTAAAACTGTTAGCGTAAATTTCCCTGCGTGATAGGAAAATGCGGATATAATTAGCGGGAATTTTCAGTAAATTTCGAAATAAAACGGGTTGCTATTTCTGTGTTATTTTTTTCTTCAAATTACTCATCGAAATTCTTTCTTCTCGAGAGGAAAACAAAAATCTAAAACAGAAATCATAAACTGAACAAACATTCGAATTAAAACAAACATGAAGATGACTACAGTAAGTCTTACAAGACTGTGAGGTTTTTAAAAAGTGTAGTAAATTGTTTTGGTAAATTCCTTTTTCTTCTGATGCGATTTTTTAAATCGTTGAATGTTTTATTTCAGGATTTCTACTACAATTTTGTATTTTTGCCAAAAGCTTTCTATCCGCTGGGCGCCCTTTCTGTTTTATTGTAATATTGGCGAGTTCACTTTTTACCTGGATCTGTTCGATTGGTCATTTTGTTCATTTAGAGTCAACAGTTACTTTAAAGTACAGGTTCTATCGTGTTTATTATTATTTGTTTTAGTGTGATTAACTTGGTTCTCCCTTTCTTTCTCTTCTGTGTTCGTTAGTTTGTACCTGATGAACACCTTGTTACCGCATTTAAGGCAATTATCGTGTGTCTAATACAGCATTCTTTGTGTTTTCATTTCTGTCAGTAGGCCTCTTGGTTTACTTCTTACTGTAGCAATTACCAACAGTGTTTATATATATATATATTATGGATCATGAAATCACCACTACAATTTACCCTCTTTGGGAAGCCTGCATCAAAGAATTCATGTCCTCGTGCAGCTGTGGTTTCTATAGTTACTTGTTTCATATTGTGAGGCTGCCAGTCCCATGATGCAACCACATATTAGTCGCCTCTTTCAAAAAGCCTGAAGTAGCAGTAAGGTAAAGGATCCCGTTACACACCCTTTGAGGCATATTGGGAATATGGTGTTAGGCCTATATTTTCTTGGCCATCGGAACACTAGGAGTGATGTGGTCAGCATCACGCCGGCCGCCTTAACCTTCCCAGAGTAAATCTGGTACCCAATTTATGAGGCTGGGTCGACCCCAGAGCCGTTTGCAGTCTAAAATAGCTCACCTCAACTGGGGATTGAACCGTGGACCACTGAGCTAGGAAGGCAGTGCACTAACCACTGCGCTAACGCGGCTCCTATGTAATTTATGACTGAGGTAGCACTAGTCCTGTGCATGTTTTTCTTTGTTGCCTCGGAGACCCCCTAGGTGCTAGGCGAGGCAAAAAGATAATATGACAATCATCACCATTATCATCATCATAATCTCCTTTTTTTCGCTTCTTATAAAGAGGAAGATGAGGAGGGCTGCTGTAAAACAAGCAGTAGGGTAGAAGAATAACAAAACAAAATCGGAAAAGGTGATTTATCTTTCTAGGACAAAAGACAAAGAAAACAGCCAACGTTACGGCCACAGGGACTTCGTCAGGGAAAGGAAGAAAAAAAGTGAGAGCTAAGTAGGAAACATGAAACAATAAATAAAAATGGGTATTACTCGTAAGGTCTGCTGAGACCGCTTGTGACCTATTTAGTCGATCAGAGATCGCGCCATGAAACCAGCATAGACCCACGTCTGTAGTTGGCCTCCTTGAGGAAGCCTACGTTATAGAACATTCTCTTGCAGAGGTGGTATCTGTAGCGATTTGTTCTACAAAATGAGGATGCCATTCTCATACAAAGTTACCATATTAGCCGCTTCTTAGGGACGTGCCTGTAGCAACAGTAGGTCTATTCTTTCTTTGTCTCCTCAGCGACACCCGGGAACGACGCGGGGTAACTTGACAATAACAATGAGAAATTAATAACGCATACAAGTTAAATCTTTCATTTTTGTCAGGGGTAACTTGACAATAACAATGAGAAATTAATAACGCATACAAGTTAAATCTTTCATTTTTGTCAGGGGTAACTTGACAATAACAATGAGAAATTAATAACGCATACAAGTTCAATCTTTCATTTTTGTCAGGGGTAACTTGACAATAACAATGAGAAATTAATAACGCATACAAGTTCAATCTTTCATTTTTGTCAGGGGTAACTTGACAATAACAATGAGAAATTAATAACGCATACAAGTTAAATCTTTCATTTTTGTCAGGGGTAACTTGACAATAACAATGAGAAATTAATAACGCATACAAGTTAAATCTTTCATTTTTGTCAGGGTTGGGGAGTCGGCAAAAGAAAATTTCCAAAACCGACTCCTGAAATGTTAGAAGTCCGACTTGGACTACACTATTTTTACTAGTCACTTGGCATAAAATTATGCACATATGGAGTTATGTATATAAGTTGGTATATGTGTGAATAAAGACTACCTGGCTTTCGTAGATTACATTTCATTAAACTATTCATTCATTCATACAATAATACAGAACAAAAACTCAAACAGTATTTAAATATGTGATCATGTTTTGAAAATTTAAACTTAATTGATTCTTTTAAAAAAATAGGATGATGGAGATTTTTTACCGACTCCGATTCCGTTAAAAAATACCGACCGACTCCACGACTCCGACCCAACAGCCCCTATTTGTTGTGCTCAGATAGTATCTACAAAAAAAAAATTTTTTAATGATTAAAATAAAGAATCCAAAAGAATCCGAGACATAAAATAAAAACCAATAAGAGCGAACAAATAAATATTGGAAAGATATGAAATAAACAAGCATGGGTTTGCTTGCAAGAAACAGGATGTCGCTGAAAACATTAATCACTGCTTTCTGGCACTGGATAAGGCACATTTCGAGGTAACCTGCTAATGGCATCACAAGGCAGTCCTTGTTTGTGGAATCCGCATGTCAAAAGAAAAAATGGGAGACCCAAAATCATACAGAGATAACTGAGACAGACATTAGATAAAGAAGATATGCAAAGAACTTGCGCGGGTGGAATGGCTTGGCATGAAGTAATGGAAAACAACGCTGTGCAGGAAACTGAAGGCAGAGAGAGAGAGAGAGAGAGAGAGAGAGAGAGAGAGAGAGAGAGAGAGAGAGAGAGAGAGAGAGAGAGAGAGAGAGAGAATGGACGCAGTCCGCTGTCTTATACTTCAAAATGTAATTTAAAACAGGACAGACAAGGAAAATAAAGATATTAACAAGCAGAAAAAAAGGCTATAAAGAAGTACATGATAATGAGAAGGAAAAACAAGAATTAACGAGCGGAGAAGTTAACCACTTTCTGAGTCAGAGGACTCCGAAATTAGATGTTGGAATGAGTCACTGTGGAATTCGTTTATTCGTCACAAGTACCCATTCCATTCAACACATTCACACAAATATGTCATTTCTTAAGCCACGGTCTGCGTGCCCGATCTGTCAGTATTTTCCTTATGCCTTGAATGTCCGTTCCCTATTCCCTTCTCCATTTGTGTTTAGCTGTTCCTCTCTGTCTCTTACCTTGGGCATTCCAGAAGAAGAGCTGCCTTGTAAGGCTATCAGCTGGTTTTTTTTTGTTTTTTTAATGTGTCCCTCTTCCAACACTAGTGTCTCTTCCTCACCTCTTGCTCCACCTGTATTTGTCTGCTTCTTTCCAGCAGGTCCACTTGCTCCACCTGTATTTGTCTGCTTCTTTCCAGCAGGTCCACATTGCTCGACCTGTATTTGTCTGCTTCTTTCCACCAGGTCCACATTGCTCGACCTGTATTTGTCTGCTTCTTTCCGGCAGGTCCACTTGCTCGACCTGTATTTGTCTGCTTCTTTCCAGCAGTTTCCACATTGCTCGACCTGTATTTGTCTGCTTATTTCCAGCAGGTCCACATTGCTCGACCTGTATTTGTCTGCTTCTTTCCACCAGGTCCACATTGCTCGACCTGTATTTGTCTGCCTCTTTCCAGCAGGTCCACTTGCTCGACCTGTATTTGTCTGCTTCTTTCCAGCAGTTCCACTTGCTTGACCTGTATTTGTCTGCTTCTTTCCGGCAGGTCCACTTGCTCCGCCTGTATTTGTCTGCTTCTTTCCAGCAGTTCCACTTGTTCGACCTGTATTTGTCTGCTTCTTTCCAGCAGGTCCACTTGCTCGACCTGTATTTGTCTGCTTCTTTCCAGCAGTTTCCACATTGCTCGACCTGTATTTGTCTGCTTCTTTCCAGCAGTTTCACTTGCTCCACCTGTATTTGTCTGCTTCTTTCCAGCAGTTCCACTTGCTCCACCTGTATTTGTCTGCTTCTTTTCAGCAGGTCCACTTGCTCGACCTGTATTTGTCTGCTTCTTTCCAGCAGTTCCACTTGCTCCACCTGTATTTGTCTGCTTCTCTCCAGCAGTTCCACTTGCTCCACCTGTATTTGTCTGCTTCTTTCCAGCAGTTCCACATTGCTGAACATGTCAGACCACTTCGGCCGTCTGTTATACGCACACACCTAGTTAATCAACCGTGTGTTACCAGGACCCGAAAGGGGAGCAAACAATAGTACCATGCATGTTGTAGAAAGCGACTAAGAAGGGTTGGGCATTGGGTCGGTTACCCCCTCCTGTAGAAATTCTGTTTCTTTGATCCATAGCCGTCGACCGTCAAAGCAGTCAGTGGCCATCACGCCTGATGGTGTCTTGTAGGGCAGCAACAAATTGATTCCACTTTGTTCGGTCGGCGGCTATCCTTCGTACAGTGCCCCAACTCTGCTTCATTCTTTGCATCTCGGCTTCCACAGTTCTCCGCCAGGTTGTTTTTGGTCTGCCTCTCTTTCGCTTTCCTTCGGGAGTCCATAGCATAGCTGTTCTTGTAATGGTATCAGGGTCCCTTCTGAGGACGTGGCCAACCCAACTCCAGCGTCTGCCAGCTATGATGGTGTGCATGTTGTGGTGAAAAATTCTAATACCCATATATAAATTAGAACATAAATGTAAAGCAGAACGAAATAATACGATAGGAAGAAGAATGGAGAAGGACCAGTGCGTTCCCAGTATAGATAACGCCTTAGTTGTATAACGCCGTAATGGCTAACACAAGATTTCTACTTGTCCTAATTCGTTCGCCTAACGATACGGCGATAACCGTAGTTCTAAAAATAGAATGTGTAGTATAATCTTCTAGACGACCTTGATTTTTAAAAACTAACACTAGTGCAAAATCGAGCACAAAGTTAGCCTTGGAAAGACAGACGGGCTTAGAAGAAAAAAAGCAGAGAGAGGTAGACGGACCATGGAACACAGTAGCGCAAGCCACTCGCTGTGTGTCTAAAAATAAACCAACTCGCAGTGTGCATGGCCTAATTTTTTCAAATAAACAGGGATGAAAAAAAAAACTAACGATACGATGTTAAGTTTTGAAAACAGGTTTAATTCTTATTAGGAAACCTGATTTTTTTACGTAGTGCTCCTGACTTTATACTGATAGTACAGTCGTAAAGGATTGAACAGGTGGTAGTTGAAATTAAACACTTAACATCGAAAAAAGATCGTATTCTTAACTACACCACTTAGCCCCTTGAAAATCATATATTCGTGTACAGGAAGGCTAGTGGATTAGGAATATGTAATAAATTATCTAAAAAGTCCATTAGATAATTAGATATGGGTAATAAAACATATAGAGAACAGAGATACTGTCAGGTTTGGTCATATCTGCTTGGGATGGAAATCACTGACTTTTGTTGAAACATAGTAGTGACAGGAAGTCTAAGATAATACGTGGGAGGCCATTGGCTGAACTTTGAAGTTAAAAGAAATTGGATTGGGTGACCTATGAATAACAAATAAATGCCTAGAAACGGAGTAGAAGTGAATGAAAATGTTGGAATGACTGGGTACTCTTTTGAATATATTCAAAACGATTGGCCAATACACTGGATATAGGCAGAAGAAATCTTAGAAGGGACGCCATATCGTTACACATTTGAGAGATGAGAGCAGGCAGTGTTATCCAAAATTAAATATATGATAACAGCTTGGACATACCGCAGATCAAACTATGCCAGTCATCTTTAGTGTGTTTTCCTTACGAATTGTGGTAAGCTAGACATTTTTGATCTGTATTTTATATGAAAATTGAATGTGAAATGATAAATTATGTCTGTATGTGTGCGGTTCAGTAGCAAACATGAGGCAAAGCCTAGATATTGCTCCACCATGTAAAAGATTGTCAGAGAGGAGTATAACTGCATATATATATATATTGGATTGCCATATAGTAACATAACACCTACCCTATTGTATGGAAGGGATTACAGCTGGAACTGCAGAGGCGTGGTAACCATTAGGGAGAGGAATACTGGTGTATATTGTCACATGAAAAGCTAGCAGTTGGCCTAAAGCGCTGAACTTTATGTTTGTTTGTACAGTCATGTACTTCAGTGTGGAATAATATTGTATACTAGTTAGTAAGAAGGATGTATAACCTTCACTTTCAGGGACCGTGGTATAGATGGTGATATTGCATCGTCCGGTCTGAGTACTGCGTGATCCAGAAAGTTGGCAGCAGACTCCATGCACAAGATAGCGGCTATTGCCTATCATATTATCAAACTGAGAAGCAAGCGAGCAGAGGATACAGGTTTCCTGCAGCTGCGTTATGAGATAAGAGCATGTCAGCACGTAGAGCCCAACCTTGAATCAAATACCCTGAACTGAATTTATTATAAAAGGGACAGAAATTTTAAAGAAACAGAATCTGTGAATCCTTTAATATTATTTCCACCAGTAACAAACACATGAAGTCGTGATGACAAACAACAACCTAGCATTAAAAGCCAGTATTACCTCATAATAATCCATCACAACACTACACTTATATTACAATACTATTATAGGTCTGGACAAAGATCTTTTGTATAAAATCTTGTACATAAACATTGTGCTTACATTTGATTGTGATTCCTGATTCACATTGTAGTAGGATCAGGATATCTATATATTGAAAAAGCTAATAAATTGTATAAAATTTAACACTTGACTTACTTAAGATAAATCTTTAGAGTGTTATGTGTTTGTGATTGTCATAGTGTTGTAAATTGTTGTGAATCTTAACTTAGGTGTTTATCTGTCTGTTGGTTGTTGTGAACTTACACTTCATCACTATCATAACCCTAGACATTAAACGAAGTCATCATACAATTCAAGAATAAGTCTGATTGAGGTCGAAATGTGGTAGCAAGCAAGGTTCTCTGTAATACACCAACCTTATTAGATACAGAGACCTTCACAGCTGATCTCAGTCAGTACACTAAGTCCCCTATAAATATTTATATAATCCCAACTCACCACACATGTGCTCCTAGTTCTTGGTTGCTGATGGTATTCGGCCAACAGATTTGGAGAATTTTCCTTAGGCAGATTGTGTGGAAAGGAAGACAGTTTCGACATTTCCTTCCTGTAGAAATTCAAAACTACAAAAACTTCAACAAACAAATGGACACGTCAACTAGAGAAAATAAAACGCAACCATTCAAGACAGGAGAAAGGTCATCTGGTAGGAAAGCGCATGAAGCAACTATATAGAAAGCCAGAGGGAGTCTATGCTTCCGACTAACCTTCTTTCTTCTAGAACCTCCAGATTTGGGACCTGGAATGTTCGAACATTGAATCCCCAGGGTAAGAGAGGTAGAGAAAGACCAAAGAACACATGGAGAAGAGAACTGGAGATAGACATTAAGATGATGAAGAAGAAATGGAAAGAACTTGAGCTGATGGCACGTGACAGGAAGACTTGACACAAGTTGACTGAACGAGCGAACGAAATCTTTATGTCTTCAGGGTAAAGAAATTTTACATTTTTGTCCTGCAATAATACAATTCTCAAATGTTGTCAAATTAAAAATGTTACTATAATCCGTTCACCAATTGATGTTCAACTTTATTTTTTTTTTTTTTTTTCTAAAAAACTACCTGATGTAATGAATTTATATTTTGCATGTAGTATTATATTGTTCATGAAGTTATGAAAACATTTTTTGCCTCCAGAAAATGTATCTAGATTGAGATATCTATTCATCAGGTTATATTAAAATCACACTCCCCTACCGGTATTACAATGTAGCATGTCAGCAGTACAGTTGTTTTGCACGGGCAATAAATGGTTTTTTAATAGAAAAAATATATTTTAAGACGAAATCATGACATTCCGTGCACCGCAGTTGTCTGCTGTTGAAAGCTGAAATAGTGCGACATCATTAGTGCAAGTCTGTCAGTGGCGTATTGTGAAATTATTGTAAAGTTATAGCTGCATTGTATTATATTGAAACATTTTTTTTTTTCTGAACATATAGAATAATATTACATTATGAGTTTGAAGTACAAATTTATAACTATGAAGAAGGTTACTGTAATGCTGTACAGACACTTCTGCAGGGAGGCTAAAAAGGGGAGTTTATATCACGACATCAATAGACCTGATAGAAGAACACAGGTTGTGCTTGGTATTAACAGAGTTTCTTTTTGTCGTTGGATGCAACATGATTTCAGTTCTGGAAGAAATGTGTAGATCATGTGCTCCGTGAAGAAGAAGAATACTGGCAACGTGATGGATTACAGTTTATCCAGCCATTAACAGTTGTTAATCTAATGGAATCGTCAGATACGGACTGAGATAAATGTAACTTAATTGAGATATCAAAAACATAAAACAATGTAATTATGCTCCTTCAAAACACGAAGAAATAGTGCAGGTATACATGTAAAATTTACCGTGTCGTATACAATATAGTTTTGAATACAGTTTTTTACCCCCACGTTTCAGATTTAAATGTATCACTACTTATAGCTGTTTCCTATGCGGTGAGCAGATATGGATACGCCTCTGATCCTACTTTTGACATTTATGACGTAGTATACTGTAAAATTTAATTTTTAAGCCGTGCTTCTTGTAAGATTCGGAAAAGATCAAAGGAATTTACGGTTGTGAAGAATGCAGAATTGATATTGACTTCACAACAACATATTTGTAACGTCATGGATAATATAAGACTACATGCAAAATATGAATTCATTACATCAGGTAGTTTTTAGAAAAAAAAATATTAAAGTTGAACATCATTTGGTGAACGGACTTATAACTTCAGTCACAAGTAACATTATCATCGCATTCAGATGACCTATGCGTCTTGGGGAGTTCAAAGGTGAAAGAACAAGACCTAGTTTATGAAAGTCTGTAACTTATTTTAGAATTCAGGCAACAAAGAGTTCCGAATCAACAGTAAACATTCGAGGAGTCACATGATAAATATGAGGAGAAATTTTTAAAATTAACAAGAAGTAAACAAAACATAGGTTGATTTATTCTTCAGTAAAATGGAAAGGTGGTTTGGTTTGGTTTGGTTCTAAGGACCATCTACATTACACATGGACTACTCCATCAGTGCTCCGATGTCCTCCCTTAGATCACACAAGGAGAATCTCAGCACAGTTCACGAACTCCGTAGCACCGGCGATGATCCCAATGTGTGTATACAGGAATCACAGAAAAAAAAAAACTAATTGCACCAGATTTGGATGAGATCCTGAAGTTAAAAAAAAGGTCTTCCTTTAAGTCTGATGTTACCCGCCAGGGTACGCCTCTCACCAGACCGGAAACAGCCATCCCCCATGTGGCTTGTGAAACCAATTAATCTTTCTGTTACCTTAGTTACCGCCTGTAACTTCTAAATAAAAAATACTTTTCATTTTGTCTAGTACAAGTACATTTAGTCACACATGTTCACAACTTTCTAGAGTCACTGGTTCTGAGACGGAGGCATTCCCCTGCCCACCAATCAAATATTTATGTATTTTGTAAACAAATGTTTCATTCATTAATTCACTTTCCATTTGACTCCCTGTGGAGTACGGAGCCACCATTGCCGCTGAACTTCTTGCAGGACAAGTGCCAGTGGAACAAGAGTTGAGAAGAAGACGCTGGCGATGGATAAGACACACATTGAGGAGACCTGTTGATAGCATTACAAGGCAGTCCTTATTCTGGAATCTACAGGGAAAGAGGGGCAGAGGTAGACCAAAAAACACATGGAAAAGAAAACTGAATACAGAGTTGAAAATGATGAGAAAAACATGGAAAGAACTTCAGATGGCACGGGACAGGAGGACTTGGCATGTGTTTGTTGAAGGCCTATGCTCCTTGGGGGGCTAAAGGGTATTGAATGATTGATGAGATTACCATCCTCATGCACATACTCAAATTAGTCGGCTCTTACGATTCGCTTGAGGGAACATTAGTCGTACACTTTCTACACAAGCACCTTGTTAATCACCTGTGTGATACTGGGACCCGAAAGGGTAGCGCATGCTCATGTTACTCTGCTCTTACGACTTGCTTGAAGGAACATTAATCGTATTCTTTCTTTGTCCCTACAAGGACACCGGTCTGTGATAATATTAAGCGTTTGTTCCAAAACTGCCAGTACCTGAGAATACCTAGACCAGGTGTCGTGAACCTTTCCATGACAAAGAGCCAAATATTTAATTTTGTCTCCATTTTAACAAATTGAAGATCCGCATGAAAAAAAAAATCACAAGGTGTCCCTCCGTCACTTAAGTAGTAGAGATCCGAGAGCCGCACGAGATGGTTCAAAGAGCCGCATGCGGCTCGCGAGCCGCGGGTTCCTGACCCCTGACCTAGTGAATATATCTGGGAAACCAGTGGTTTCTGTAGCAATCTGTGTTACATAATGAGGTTCCTAGTCCTATGCACGCACTCATATTGGTCAGCTATTACGAGACCCCTCAGGGACCATTAGTCACGTTCTTTATTTTTCTACTCAGAGCCATCTGGACTGGAATGTTTTAAGGCTTTGTTCCGGAACTTTCAGTGCCTGGCAATACCTGATAAATGAGAATGTATATGAAAAGCGAGCGCCCGACTGACAGAATGGTTAGAGCGCTGGTTTCTCGCTGCTAATGTGCCGGGTTGGAGTCACGGTATCATCACGCCTCAGTCTACCCAGCTGTAAATGGGTACCTGACTTTGCTGTTGAGTTAGGGAAGAAAAAGGCAGCGAGGAAGGGAACTGGTCACCCCACTTCACAATGCTGGACCTAGTATAGTGAAGTTTCTAACACTTCACTTCCCTACGGAAGTATTTACTAAGGGATTACCTTTATCGTTTATATAAAAAACGTGCCGAGTCGTGGGATTGATTATGTGTGGGGAGACAATTGAGAGGATTTTTGAGGGTTTAAATGTTTTTGGAATGCGATAAATTGGATGAGAGGAGGAGATAAAGAGGTTGTGAGTGGTTTTAAGAGTGTGGTGATATTGCTGTTTGACTGGGTGAGAATTAGGTACAGTGTGGCACGCAAGTTAGATGAGTGCAGGTTGGGTCAGGCAGTGGTGATGATAGGGCCACGTTTTGGTGGGGTCAGGTTTTGATGAGGCAAGGTTTTGGTGGGGGCCAGGTTTTGGAAGGGTTAGGTTTTGGTGGGGTAAGGTTGTGAGGGGTCAGGTTTTGGTGGGGGCCAGCTTTTAGTGGGGTCAGGTTTTGGTGGGGTCAGGTTTAGAGGGGTCAGATTTTGGTAGGGTCAGGTTTTGATCGGGTCAGGTTTTGGTGGGATAAGGTTTAGAGGGGTCAGATTTTTGTGGGATTATAATTTAATGGGGTCAGGTTTTGGTGGGGTTCGGTTTTCGCGGGGTCAGGCGTTTGTAGGGTTATGTGTTATTGGGGTCATATGTAGGTTTCGTCAGGCATTGGTGTGTTCAGGTGTGGGTGGGGTGAGATGTTGGTGTAGGCAGGCATTTGTGGGGTTTGATGTTAGTCTGGCCAGATGTAGGTGTCGTCAGTGTTGGTATGGTGTTTGTGCAGCCATGCATTGGTGCGGCCAGGCATTAGTAGAGTCGGTTGTAGATGGGGTCAACTGTTTGTGCTGTTGGTTTTTTAGTGAGGTTATCGGTTTGTTAGGTCAGGTATACTTGGGTCATGGGATGGCGGGGGTCTTGTGTTGTCAAATGGTGTTGAGGTCTATTATTGGTGATGTCAGATGTGGCAGGTTCTTATGTTGATTCGGTCTTGTGGTAGCAGACCAAGGTTTTGCTGGGTTTAAATTGTATGGGGAAGTGGATATTGGTTGGGTCATATTTGGCAGAACCAGGTGAAAACGGAGTCGGGTTGAGCTAGTCTGGTGCACCGGAAGTATGTGTTAGTGGAGTGAGGATGAGGTGTCGGTAAATTTAGATGTAAGTGGATGCACCCAGTGTTGGTAGGGTCAAGAGTGGGTGCGGTTATGCGTTACCAGATTTCCAGCAATGATTACGTGTACCAGACATCATCAGCATTACCCATTAGCTCCCCGCGGAGCATAGGTCTCGAACAGAAACACACCTAAGCTTTATCAAACGTAAAACTGGCATGGATTGACAGATAAAAGGATGGATCAGGTGTGTATACAACCAGCGCGGCTACAGGAACAATTAGCATTCACACCCTTTGATATTTGCTGAAGAAGTTTTCCCAGAGAGCAATGATGTTGATTCTGAACTACAATAATCGCAATACCAATACCCAGCCTTCATGTCTAATGCCATCCGTTTAAGGTTGTTCTGTGCTTTCACATCTGTCATTTCCCTTCCCCGTGGGAAAACGTTAGTGGATAATGTAAAATGACATAGTTGAAGTCGGACTAACAAGCTGCATTGACGCGCACCGGTTGGCAGATTTGCATGAAGGTAAAATACAAACAAATTAAAACATAGGCAGACTAACTCCCTTATATAAGAATTGTCTCATCCCTTCCAAACTGACATTATTATGTTGCATCTTTTCCAACCAAAGTTGCAATCTTTTTCAATGCGCGTTTTTTCTAAATATCGCGTTTGTTGAAACAACGCGCAATCTTTTTTCATCCTTAATAATGGCGGATGTTTAATTCAGGACACAATGTCTTGAATTTTTACCATTTGCATTTCCGGTTGTTGATTACATTTGCAGTAACGCGGCTGTGGTGAAGTGGGATGTTATAAATACTTATAGGGAACTTAGTGTACTGACTGAGATCAGCTGTGAAGGTATCTATATCTATTAAGAGTAGTGTATTATAGATAACCTTACTTGCTACCACATATCTATATATCTCAGTCAGAATTATTCTGGAATAGTGTGATGCTACGTTATGTGTCTAGGGTATGAGTATGGTGAAGTGTAAGTCACAACAACAGACAGATAAACAATTTAATTTAATCCACTACTCTTGACAACACTGTGACACTCACATACATATAACACTCTACAAAGATATCTTAAAAGAGTCACTGATAAACTTTCAAATAACAATATGTATTCATTACTGGCATGAATGAATATGTGTCCTGATTCAACTACAAGGGAACCAGGAATCACAATCAATTTAAATTACAAGTTATGTACAGAATGTATTTAATATGAATATTGTAGTGACATATATTATTACAAATGTTCTATGTGTGTCAGTTGTGTAGTAGTAAAATGAGGTAATACTGGTTTTGTTTTGTTCAAGCTCTGTTGGTATTTGTCATCATGACTTCAATAGTTTGTCTTTAGGGACTAGTATTGGAGATGTTCACAGTTCCTGATTTTAAGACAAGTAAATTCCCCTCTTAATGTTAATTTTAAAAAGTCAGTTCAAGATGAGGGGCCATAATGTTGAGCTCAGCTGGCCAATTCGCTTATCTGGCGTGATGGCGGCAGGAAAGGACTCCTCTGCTCGAATTCTCCTCTGGGCTCAGGAGACACCTCACTGATAGCTAAAAAGACCAAGGAGTATGCTGTCCGACTCTGGATTCAGCAAAGCTCTGACCAGGTGCTGCTCAGTACCATCAAGACCACTGTCCCACAATTCATACGAATAACACAGATACGTTGATTAGCAATGAATTCTGGCACAAACTGGCACAAATTTCCATCTGCTTATCTTCCAGGCTTTTATTGAGCAAAATTTTAGCTGGCTTCAACGCACTGATGCTTTATCAAGATCATTTAAACAAGTGGTCTCGAACTAACGCTCCCAAGTGTGTATATCAGCGAGACTGGCCAATGAGCCACGTTTCGACAAGTGTTTGAAAAAATGTTATCTTTTCCCGTCTCCCCTAACAACCAAGATAGTATTTATAGCCCGACCAATCGTGGTTAGGCTTTCATTTGTTGCGCTCCAATCAATTTGGAGTTTACATGGTAGGCTATTTCTGTAACGTAAATTTTTTTCAAACACGTTTAAAAAAAAATCTTATGAGCAGAAATGATTTTATGCTGTCAGGCACCCCCAATATTTTATTTTGGGTATAATTTATTAATTCCTGGACTATTTGCGTAACGTTTTACATATTATTTGTCAGCAAGCCCTAAGGAACCCAAAAATACTAATTTAAAGGAGCTACGTGGCTGCGTTCAAAATATGCAATTTCTTCTACCTCCTGTTTCGAAGATGTGCTGTCTGGGTACTGTTATGTTTTCAACCGTAAACCCATCTAATGTTATCTTTTCTAATAAGAGTCTGTTATGATTTATAAACCTAACTCTGGGAAAGGGTAGTGTATTTTATCACTGTCCGTCTGAAAAAAAAATTAGTGCATGTAGACTTACACGCGTGATGGCAGCATTTGCGTATCGCGCGAAGCGTGTTTAGTGTTCGGCTTTCTGCCTCTCCCTTCTCGCTATCCTTTTGTCCATCTGTTCGTTCGTTTTGGTAACGTAATATAATTAATGTTAGGATTAATTTAGGTCATTACGCAGGGCCTCTCAATGCTTTTCCAAGAAATACAGCACACGTTTCATTGAAGAAAGCGGGTAATAATATAGTAAGCTTTTATATCAACGTGAAAGCGTTACAATTTGCAGACGAAGCAGAAAACAAGGGGGATTTCGAGTACATTCCTTGTGACAGCACTGTCATTTTACCATTGCTCTTCTCTTTATTAATTTTATTTGTTAGGCTTCATATTTACCTAATAATTTATATATGTGGATTAGAATATTTCATGACACCTCCCCTCTTAAAACAGACATTATATGTCAGTCCTTTATTCTATATACACATAGAGAAATTTATTATTATTTCTGGGGTTTACGGTGATTCTCATCACACGGATGGCGGCTTAAAAAATCCGCTCCCAGATTGGTTTTTCCAGATATATATTCAATGCTAAAATTATATGGAGCCAGAAGCAAAGACCATCGGAGTAACCTAGAGTTCTCATGCTTAGCCTGTGCTAAAAACGATAAAGGTTTGTGGTCAGTGTGCAACTTAAATGCCTTCCCATATAGATAAATATTGAATTTCTTTATTGCCCATATTACTGCAAGACATTCTTTTTCGCTAGTTGAGTAGTTGATTTCAGCTTTATTCAACTTTCTGCTAGCATATGCCACTGGGCTTAATTCCCCATCCAATGCATCTGATTTCTGTAGTAAAGTTGCACCTAACCCAATATTACTTGCATCCGTCCTTACTATGAATTCTTGACTTAAGTCAGGTAATTTCAAAATGGGTTTACTTGTGAGCTTTTCCTTCAATTCTTGGTAAGTCATTTCACATTTTGGAGTCCATGTAATGCGATCTGGATGTCCTTTACGTGTCAATTCAGTTAACGGTGCACATATGGAATTAAAGTTTTTGATATACTTCTGGTAGAAACCACATAATGAGACAAAGGATCTCACGTCCTTCTTGGTTTGTGGTCTCGGGGCTTTCTGTAGTTTCTCTAAGTTCTTTGGGTCAGGGGTCATGTTTCCCTGATAAACTGTGTGTCCCAAAAATTCCAATTCTTTACATCCAACGCAACATTTGGTTGGTCGGGCTGTTAAATTTGCCTCCCTAAGTCGATCAAACAGCATGTTCAGAGAGTCAATGTGTTCCTCAAATGTTTCTGTTGCTATAAGGATATCATCCATAAAATTTGTTATACAGGGATTATTCAGAGGATCCAATAATTTTCTCATCATTCTAGAGAAGACACTAGGCGCATTCTTCAATCCAAATGGCAATCTATTAAACTCATAGTGTCCTTCTGAGGTACTAAAAGCTAGGTATGGTCTAACCTCAGGCTTTACTGGAATCTGATAGTATCCTTTACTCAGATCCACTTTTGAGAAATATTTAGCTTTATTTAGTCTGGCAAACAGCTGATTTGTATCCGGCAATGGATCCACCTGTCCTTCTGTAATAGCATTCAGTCTCCTGTAATCTATACAGAGTCTATGTTCTCCAGAGGGCTTCCTTAAGAGTACCACCCCGGAACTATACGAAGACTCACTGTGCGAAATAATTCCTTCCTTCAATAGATAGTCTATCTCTTCCTTCAAAGCTTTTTCCTTAGCAAACGGAATCGAATATGGTTTCATACAGACAGGTGTGGAGTCTATGAGTTTCATATCATATTCCAATAGGTTTGTATGCCCTGGTCGGTCTGTTAACACCTCTGCATGATTATTTAGAACCTGTTGCACTCTCTCTTTCTGAGTTTTCGTTAAATGTGTACTGATTTTCACCTGTGCTGCTGTCTCACAGGGGTGTAATGGATATTCAAATGATGAAAGTGGTTCCTTTTTCATCTCCATGGCGATGGACAAGGTCAACAAGTGTGTCTCTTCCTGATGTTCTCTTTCCAAATATTTCTTCAGGAGATTCACATGATAGATTTTTTCTTTCCCCTTCTTATCTATCTTATAATTTGTTCTAGACACCTTCTCTAGAACTGTATATGGACCCTGCCATCCAATTTGTAACTTATTCTGACTCCCGGGCAAAAGAAGCAGTACCTTCTCTCCCACAGCCAAATTTCTGTCTTTCGCCTTCCTGTTATAATAGGCAGCATGTTTCTTCCTGGCTTGTTTCAAATTTTCATTGGCAAGTTTCCAGCCAGTTTTCAACCGAGTGGTCAGCTCATTCACATATTGGTATGAAGATGTAATGTTTTCCTCTGCCTTTTCATCAGTCCACGTTCTTAACATAGCTACATATGGACCTTTAATTGTGTGGACCTATTTGTCCATGCACCGGTATGGTCTCTTCCACTCGAAGCTTTATAGTGATGATTTTTCCTCCCAGAACTATCATTCACAAAACGACCGCTACCAATTTTTCTTTTGGGGCTTTCTCCCCTCTTAAAATTCTTGATGAGATATTTCCTCTCTGCATCCTCTTCCTCCAGTTTGTTTAAGTCCGATTGAGGGATTTTCGGCTTATCCTGGGGTAAGACATCTTTTTGCACTCTCCGCATAGTGGCCATTGTAAAACAGTTAAGTGAAGCTTGTCCGTGAAAAGGGGCTTCCCATTCCATTTGGTCCACCTTATCAAATCTATTTTTCTTTTTATTATCAGGCCTAATTTTGCCCCGTGGCGTGTCCAGGTCCTGATCCATGTTCCCACTTGTGGGTGTTCCCTCATGTGCTATGCTACACCTTTCTACAAAGTTTTCAATGTCCCATCTTGCTTTGGGCCAATAATAATTGTGAGCCACCTTTTGAATGATGGTACCTATTTTCTCATGGTCCCCATCTGGTTTCACATGTAGACTCCTTATTAATTCTGTCCTGTATCTTTTTGGAAGAACCAGCTGTCCGTGACCATGGGATCTAGTTCCGGCCTTCCTATACATCAACTTGTTTTTCATGTAAAAATCTCCCTTGCCTGGAGTTGTATGACAAGTTGACAATTTTCTGAAACAAGGCTTGAGTGTTTTATCCCCAGCCTGTACCTTCCTCATCTCTTCTGGAGTGGTATCTAACATAATATCCTCCTCCTGTCTTGAGGTCGACCTGACCTGAAGGGTTGCCATATATACAGGTTTCCTTCTGCAACGGTCAGTGTCATGATTGTCCATCTGACAATTCTTACACCACCTTTTTCCTTGGTTGAAAGATTTTCTTTCATCATATTTCCTTTCATCGAATTGTGGGAATTTATTTTTATTGTCATACCGTGGCCTATCAAATTGGTGCTTACTTTTATTTTGATCCCTAGGATCAAATTTATTAAAGTTCTGTGGTGCCCTAAAGTTATCCACCTGTTTCTTTTTATTACCTGTTACCTCTGCTTGAGCTGCTTGATACCTTTCAGCAACATTTAGCAACTCACCCAGCCTCTCTGCACCTTGTTCCATGAGAAACTTTCTCAGGTCTGGAGCCATGGACTCTCTTAGTTGCTCTATAAGGACCATTTCCTTAAGATCTTGGGTTTTCCCCAGAGAAGTCCATTTCTCCAAGTATGTCTCTATTCGTGCAGAGAACTGGTGATAGGTTTCACCTGACAGTAGTTTAGCATTCCTAAATTTTTTCCTGTAAAACTCTGCATTCTTTTCATATCTTAACAAAAGAGCCTGCTTTAGCATGTCATAATTTTCCTGATCACCTCTGCTCATTTTTGCAAAAACTTCATAAGCTGCCCCACGAAGTCCCTGAGATAACTTTAAGCTCCACCTTTCTCTCTCCAACCCATACGTGGTAGCTAATAGCTCATACCTATTTATATAGCTCTCAATATCATCGTCTTTCTCAACAAAATGATCTAAATGAAAATTCATAGCTGAGGTTGAGGCTCCTTGAGTAACCGTAGCATCAGAGGCAAAGGGACTGGCACCATTTTCAGGAGCATGGCCTTGAAACTCAAACTCCCTTAGTCGTAATTCATGTTCCCTTTGTAATCTTTTATCTTCTGCTTCCCTTTCTGCAGCTAATTTCCTCTCTTCCCTTTCTGCAGCCTGTCTTCTTTCCTCGGCTTCCCTTTCTGCAGCTAATTTCTTCTCTTCTGCTTCCAATTTCTTAGCCTCTTTGTCAGCCTCAATCTGCAACCTCTTAGTCTCAGCCTCAGCTTGCAACCTCTTAGTCTCAGCCTCAGCTTGCAACCTCTTAGTCTCAGCCTCAGCCTCAAACTGTAACTTCTTAATTTCCTTGTCAGCCTCTAACTTTCTTTCGGCTTCAAACCTTCTTTCTTCGCGTTCAATAAATTTGTCACATTCCGTAGTAACATAGGCAACCATAACTTGCCCATCTAATCCTAACTCTTTTGCAGTCTGAACCGCAGCAGATCGAAATTTGGCCAGGTCCGCCATTGTCTATCAGGTAACTTTATATAATGTCTAACCAACAATTCAATTTCTAACTATATATCTAATGGACAACACAGGCACCGTGAGCTCAACCTTATTTAATTCCACCAAGGATACCTTTTAATTCTTATATTCCCTGAAGTGAATTACCCCCAATATTTTTAATAGTTAAAGATTCAAAATCCCAAGAGCGAGACCCCAATATATGTGGTGAAGTGGGATGTTATAAATACTTATAGGGAACTTAGTGTACTGACTGAGATCAGCTGTGAAGGTATCTATATCTATTAAGAGTAGTGTATTATAGATAACCTTACTTGCTACCACATATCTATATATCTCAGTCAGAATTATTCTGGAATAGTGTGATGCTACGTTATGTGTCTAGGGTATGAGTATGGTGAAGTGTAAGTCACAACAACAGACAGATAAACAATTTAATTTAATCCACTACTCTTGACAACACTGTGACACTCACATACATATAACACTCTACAAAGATATCTTAAAAGAGTCACTGATAAACTTTCAAATAACAATATGTATTCATTACTGGCATGAATGAATATGTGTCCTGATTCAACTACAAGGGAACCAGGAATCACAATCAATTTAAATTACAAGTTATGTACAGAATGTATTTAATATGAATATTGTAGTGACATATATTATTACAAATGTTCTATGTGTGTCAGTTGTGTAGTAGTAAAATGAGGTAATACTGGTTTTGTTTTGTTCAAGCTCTGTTGGTATTTGTCATCATGACTTCAATAGTTTGTCTTTAGGGACTAGTATTGGAGATGTTCACAGTTCCTGATTTTAAGACAAGTAAATTCCCCTCTTAATGTTAATTTTAAAAAGTCAGTTCAAGATGAGGGGCCATAATGTTGAGCTCAGCTGGCCAATTCGCTTATCTGGCGTGATGGCGGCAGGAAAGGACTCCTCTGCTCGAATTCTCCTCTGGGCTCAGGAGACACCTCACTGATAGCTAAAAAGACCAAGGAGTATGCTGTCCGACTCTGGATTCAGCAAAGCTCTGACCAGGTGCTGCTCAGTACCATCAAGACCACTGTCCCACAATTCATACGAATAACACAGATACGTTGATTAGCAATGAATTCTGGCACAAACTGGCACAAATTTCCATCTGCTTATCTTCCAGGCTTTTATTGAGCAAAATTTTAGCTGGCTTCAACGCACTGATGCTTTATCAAGATCATTTAAACAAGTGGTCTCGAACTAACGCTCCCAAGTGTGTATATCAGCGAGACTGGC
Source organism: Oreohelix idahoensis (assembly GCA_024509875.1). Lineage (NCBI taxonomy): Eukaryota > Metazoa > Mollusca > Gastropoda > Stylommatophora > Oreohelicidae > Oreohelix > Oreohelix idahoensis. Next base: position 591,446 of record JAMPIV010018886.1, on the reverse strand, counting down.
CAATGAGCCACGTTTCGACAAGTGTTTGAAAAAATGTTATCTTTTCCCGTCTCCCCTAACAACCAAGATAGTATTTATAGCCCGACCAATCGTGGTTAGGCTTTCATTTGTTGCGCTCCAATCAATTTGGAGTTTACATGGTAGGCTATTTCTGTAACGTAAATTTTTTTCAAACACGTTTAAAAAAAAAAATCTTATGAGCAGAAATGATTTTATGCTGTCAGGCACCCCCAATATTTTATTTTGGGTATAATTTATTAATTCCTGGACTATTTGCGTAACGTTTTACATATTATTTGTCAGCAAGCCCTAAGGAACCCAAAAATACTAATTTAAAGGAGCTACGTGGCTGCGTTCAAAATATGCAATTTCTTCTACCTCCTGTTTCGAAGATGTGCTGTCTGGGTACTGTTATGTTTTCAACCGTAAACCCATCTAATGTTATCTTTTCTAATAAGAGTCTGTTATGATTTATAAACCTAACTCTGGGAAAGGGTAGTGTATTTTATCACTGTCCGTCTGAAAAAAAATTAGTGCATGTAGACTTACACGCGTGATGGCAGCATTTGCGTATCGCGCGAAGCGTGTTTAGTGTTCGGCTTTCTGCCTCTCCCTTCTCGCTATCCTTTTGTCCATCTGTTCGTTCGTTTTGGTAACGTAATATAATTAATGTTAGGATTAATTTAGGTCATTACGCAGGGCCTCTCAATGCTTTTCCAAGAAATACAGCACACGTTTCATTGAAGAAAGCGGGTAATAATACAGTAAGCTTTTATATCAACGTGAAAGCGTTACAATTTGCAGACGAAGCAGAAAACAAGGGGGATTTCGAGTACATTCCTTGTGACAGCACTGTCATTTTACCATTGCTCTTCTCTTTATTAATTTTATTTGTTAGGCTTCATATTTACCTAATAATTTATATATGTGGATTAGAATATTTCATGACAGCGGCCGATTTAGTCGCTCACGTCCATGCTCAGTTAAATAATGATTCGGAAACGGAGTAATAGAAAGTGTATTTTGAATTTTTTGTTTTGTTTATTTTTTTGTAAAACACGTTCCATGGCAAGATTTTAAAGAAATATCCTTACATTTACCAAACATGATGTAAAGGAACAGCTGTTAATTAATTAGTCAAATTTCATTCCACTGGCTTATTTTTAATTTCTCCCCATGCCATTTTTGACGCTTTGATCCATAGCTTCATTAAAAATGCATCCAGGTAAGTGACCACAGGAGAATTAGTGTCGTCAACACGCCCTGTAGCAGAAAGCGCACAATATTATTATTATTTCCCGCCATATTTTGGCGGGTACATTACTCTTATGAATAGACTGAGGCAGAAGAACAAACTCACTAATAGATTCAACGATCATGCGGATTGGCTCGAGTTAGCTATACTGATTTTTCGGGAACACAGTCTAAACCCTGCCTACATAATACGCGCATGTTATCAATTATATGTGTGCACTCACTCATAAACACATATGTAGAGCACCAGTGCATTGACGTAATAGACTTGCTAGAATATTCTATTTGTACCTTCGGTATTTTGTGTCTCTTGTTTTTTTTTTTTTTTGTTTTTTTTTTTTTGTCTTACAGAAGTTTGGGGAGAAATGAGAAAGAATGACTTGTACATAAGGAGACCAAATGTCTGGAATATGGCCTGGCTGACTTTCTGGCAGTAGGCACTATACGAAATATATACCATTTGTGTTTTCATTCTTTTCACGTACAGACATTCTCTTGTCCTTTCTCGTGAAGCGTGTAACTCGTTGTGAGAATGTATGGTCTATTGAAGCTTGATAGACTCTCTCTCTCTCTATCTCTCTCTCTCTCTCTCTCTCTCTCTGTGTGTGTCTTTCTTTCTCTCTCTTTCTTTCTTTGTTACTATATGTTTGTCTTTTCTTCCTTCCTTCTTTCCTTTCTTTCTGTCGGTCTATCTGTCTATATGCCTGCCTGTCTGTCTTTCTGTCTGTGTGTCTGTTTCTTTCGTTCACATAAAGAATTAGGAGAAGGGTGTAAATATGGTCATATCTCTTTTAACGCCGGAACGCTTGTAACAAGACACCACCATTCCAGACGCTTTGTGGACGCATCTTGCCTTGTCTTGGCGGGATTAGCAAGAAACCTGAAAGGTTCTGAAAGCAGGAACTTAAATATAACTCACCCTCGCACTTGTCGGCTTCCAGACTGAGAAATGTAGCCACAAATATTTGTTAATGCCAGCAGATTTATCAGTTCGAGGAAGACATACCACAAATTCAGCAGACGATATAGAGATAGTGCTAAAAATTTGGTATAGTACTCACCAGAGCCAAGTATAGAAACTCCTGACAAGGCGCTTGGCCATACCAAGAGGAGAAGGTACTGAGTGACTCATACATAGCCCGTAGGTTCCCTATAGACTATAAACGTTCATGAAAGTCACGCTAATAGAATATAAGGATACAACTGGACTGACAAGATCACTAATGTAGATGAGAAGATGAGGCTGGAGATGAATAGGACGCACATTGAGAAAATCTGTTTACAGCATTACCAGGCAGTCCTAGCTCTGGTAAAGGTAAAAGGATCCCGTTACACGCCCATTGAGGCATATTGGGAATATGGTGTTAGGCCCATATTTTCTTGACCATCGCCACACTAGTGGTGATGTGGTCAGCATCACGCCGGCCGCCTTAACCTTCCCAGAAGTTGCTCTGGTACCCAGTTGGGGCTGGGTTGACCCAGGAGCCGTTTGCGGCCTAAAAAAAAACCCACCTCATCTGGGGATCGAACCATAGACCACTGAGCTAGGAAGCCAGTGCACTAACCACTATGCTACCGCGGCTCTCATAGAAAGACTAAAGAACACATGGAGACGAGAACTGAAGACAGACATGAAGGGAATGAAGAAGACATGGACAGACCTTGAGATGATGGCACGTGACAGGAAGACATGACATAAGTTTGTTGAAGACCTATGCTCCTCGTGGGGCTGAAGGATGCTAAATGAATGAAATGCACGCTAACCTTTCTGGCATGTGCCATCGGGTCATTTTCTTTCCACATATTCTCTATCCCTTTCATGTCTATCTCCGATTCCCTTCCATTTGTTTTTCTGTCTTCCTCTGTTTCACTTACCCAGCGGACTCCTGAACATGTGCGACCTTATAACGCTTTCAGCTAGTGTCCTGAGTGTATGTCCTAACCAACGACAGAATGTTCTTCTCACTTCTTCCCCCACGTGTAATGTATCTGGTTCTTGACATTATTTTCACACTGGAGATCTGCCAAATAATTTCAGTCCATCTATTCTGCATTCGAATTTTCTTATAAAAGTCTGAAAGTTCTTGAGACGGTATCAAGGGTCCATCTATTTGTCATGGAGAAGGGGGTGGGATACATGTTTATATTGGTAGGGTTTCTCCATATGACGTCATAAGTAACCTCCGATAAGGATTGCCGGAAGTAGAAGTATAATACGGAAGTGGCGGTATAAATGTCACTAGGCAGAGGTTTTCAAACTGTGCGTCGCGGCTCCCATGGGCGTCGCGGCCCTCGGCTAAGGGCTTCGCGGTGGTTTGGGAAAAGTGTTGGGCTCGATATTATGAGCCAAGGTCCATCAATAAATATAGATCTTCGTAGTATATAAAGGAGCCGCGGTGATTTATGCACAGGTCAAGGGAGCCGCGGACCAAAAAAAGTTTGAAAACCTCTGCACTAGGTGATGCATACGCAAATAATGAAATAAAACGATATAACGTGAAAAATTCGTAGTGTAATAGGGTAGACTATTTGTGGTAAAATGGGATGTTATAAATATTTATAGGGGACTTAGTGTACTGACTGAGATCAGCTGTGAAGGTATCTGTATCTAATAAGTGTAGTGTTTTACAGATAACCTTACTTGCTACCACATTTATACCTCAGTCAGAATTATTCTGGAATATGGTGATGACTACGTTGAATGTCTAGGGTATGTATATGATGAAGTGTAAGTCACAATAACAACAGACAGATAAACAATTTAATTTATATTGAGGGACTGCGTACTGACCTAAATTAATCCTAACATTAATTATATTACGTTACCAAAACGAACGAACAGATGGACAAAAGGATAGCGAGAGGGGAGGGCTGGAAATCAGGAACGCATGCAACACGCGACGCGCGATATACAAATGCTGGCATCACGCGTGTAAGTCTACAAGCACTAACTTTTTCAGACGGACAGTGATAAAATACACTACCCTTTCCCAGAGTTAGGTTTATAAATCATAACAGACTCTTATTAGAAAAGATAACAATAGATGGGTTTACGTTTGAACACATAACAGTACCCAGACAGCACATCTTCCAAACAGGAGGTAGAAGAAATTGCATATTTTGAACGCAGCCACGTAGCTCCTTTAAATTAGTATTTTTGGGTTCCTTAGGGCTTGCTGACAAATAATATGTAAAACGTTACGCAAATAGTCCAGGAATTAATAAATTATACCCAAAATAAAATATTGGGGGTGCCTGACAGCATAAAATCATTTCTGCTCATAAGATTTTTTTTTAACGTGTTTGAAAAAAATTTACGTTACAGAAATAGCCTACCATGTAAACTCCAAATTGATTGGAGCGCAACAAATGAAAGCCTAACCACGATTGGTCGGGCTATAAATACTATCTTGGTTGTTAGGGGAAACGGGGAAAGGTAACATTTTTTCAAACACTTGTCGAAACGGGGCTCATTGGTCAGACTCGCTGATATACACACTTGGGAGCGTTAGTTCGAAACCACTTGTTTAAAATAGCTTGATAAAGCATCAGTGCGTTGAAGCCAGCATATATTTGGCTAAATTAAAAGCCTGGAAGATAAGCAGAAGGAAATTTGTGCCAGTTTGTGCCAGAATTCATTGCTAATCAACGTATCTGTGTTATTCGTATGAATTGTGGTAAGCTTGAACCATTTAATATCTTTTAATGAAAATTGAATGTGAATTGTTGATTTATGCCTGTATATATATGTGTAGTTCAGGGGCAAACGTGAGGTAAAGCCTAAAATGCTCCAGCCTGAACAGAGGGTGTCGGAGAAAAGTCAAACGGCATGGAATGGCCAAATAGTACACTGACACCTGGATGATTGACTAGAAAGAAATAATGCTGGAAGTGCAGAGGCGTAGTGACCATTAAGGATGGTAATGCTGGTATAAAGTATTTCAGATGAAGCTGACTGTTGGCCTAACGCTCTGAACGCAATGTTTGTGCTGTATTGTGATCAGTGTAAAAGAGAATATAAATTAGTTATGAAGTAGAAGGTACATCCTTCTTGATTTCAGGGACAGTGGTCTTGATGGTACTGAGCAGCATCTGGTCAGAGATTTGCTGAATCCAGAGTCGGACAGCATACTCCTTGGTCTTTTTAGCTATCAGTGAGGTGTCTCCTGAGCCCAGAGGAGAATTCGAGCAGAGGAGTCCTTTCCTGCCGCCATCACTCAAGATAAGCAGAGTTGGCCAGCTGAGCTCAACATTATGTCCCCTCATCTTGAAATAACTTTATAAAAATACTATTCAGAGGGGAATTTACTTGTCTTAAAATCAGGAACTGTGAACATCTCCAATACTGGTCCCTAAAGACAAACTATTGAAGTCATGATGACAAATACCAACAGAGCTTGAACAAAACAAAACCAGTATTACCTCATTTTACTACTACACAACTGACACACATAGAACATTTGTACTAATATATGTCACTACAATATTCATATTAAATACATTCTGTACATAACTTGTAATTTAAATTGATTGTGATTCCTGGTTCCCTTGTAGTTGAATCAGGACACATATTCATTCATGCTAGTAATGAATACATATTGTTATTTGAACCGTTACGAGTGACTTCTTTAAGCTATTCTCATAGAGTGTTATATGTATGTGAGTGTCACAGTGTTGTTAAGAGTAGTGGATTAAATTAAATTGTTTATCTGTCTGTTGTTGTGACTTACACTTCACCATACTCATACCCTAGACTATAATACACTACTCTTAATAGATATAGATACCTTCACAGCTGATCTCAGTCAGTACACTAAGTTCCCTATAAGTATTTATAACATCCCACTTCACCACATATATTGGGGTCTCGCTCTTGGGATTTTGAATCTTTCACTATTAAAAATATTGGGGGGTAATTCACTTCAGGGAATATAAGAATTAAAAGGTATCCTTGGGTGGAATTAAATAAGGTTGAGCTCACGGTGCCTGTGTTGTCCATTAGAGATTGAATTGTTGGTTAGACATTATATAAAGTTACCTGATAGACAATGGCGGACCTGGCCAAATTTCGATCTGCTGCGGTTCAGACTGCAAAAGAGTTAGGATTAGATGGGCAAGTTATGGTTGCCTATGTCACAACGGAATGTGACAAATTTATTGAACGCGAAGAAAGAAGATTAGAAAAAGAAGCCGAAAGAAGGTTAGAGGCTGAAAGGGAAATTAAGAAGTTACAATTTGAAGCTGAGGCTGAGACTAAGAGGTTGCAGATTGAGGCTGACAAAGAGGCTAAAGCATTGGAAGCCGAGGAAAGAAGAAAAGCTGCAGAAAGGGAAGAGAAGAAATTAGCTGCAGAAAGGGAAGAGAAGAAATTAGCTGCAGAAAGGGAAGAGAGGAAATTAGCTGCAGAAAGGGAAGCAGAAGATAAAAGATTACAAAGGGAACATGAGTTACGACTAAGGGAGTTTGAGTTTCAAGGCCATGCTCCTGAAAATGGTGCCAGTCCCTTTGCCTCTGATGCTACGGTTACTCAAGGAGCCTCAATCTCAGCTATGAACTTTCATTTAGATCATTTTGTTGAGAAAGACGATGATATTGAGAGCTATATAAATAGGTATGAACTATTAGCTACCACGTATGGGTTAGAGAGAGAAAGGTGGAGCTTAAAGTTATCTCAGGGACTTCGTGGGGCAGCTTATGAAGTTTTTGCAAAAATGAGCAGAGGTGATCAGGAAAATTATGACATGCTAAAGCAGGCTCTTTTGTTAAGGTATGAAAAGAATGCAGAGTTTTACAGGAAAAAAATTTAGGAATGCTAAACTACTGTCAGGTGAAACCTATCACCAGTTCTCTGCACGCATAGAGACATACTTGGAGAAATGGACTTCTCTGGGGAAAACCCAAGATCTTAAGGAAATGGTCCTTATAGAGCAACTAAGAGAGTCCATGGCTCCAGACCTGAGAAAGTTTCTCATGGAACAAGGTGCAGAGAGGCTGGGTGAGTTGCTAAATGTTGCTGAAAGGTATCAAGCAGCTCAAGCAGAGGTAACAGGTAATAAAAAGAAACAGGTGGATAACTTTAGGGCACCACAGAACTTTAATAAATTTGATCCTAGGGATCAAAATAAAGGTAAGCACCAATTTGATAGGCCACGGTATGAAAATAAAAATAAAGTCCCACAATTCGATGAAAGGAAATATGATGAAAGAAAATCTTTCAACCAAGGAAAAAGGTGGTGTAAGAATTGTAAGATGAACAATCATGACACTGACCATTGTAGAAGGAAACCTCCTCATTTTGCTGCTATGACATCGGGGAAAAAGGAAAAGAAGGGCAAACCTGAAGAATTACAGGAACCATACCACCCCCCAGTGTGTGAAGATGTCATTTGTAATGGTGTCACTATAAGATGTTTATATGATACCGGTTTAGATTACGATTCCGTTGTGAGTTCTCACCTGGTGCAGGCCGATCAATACACCACAGAAACAGTGGAGATTCAAACTGCAACCAAGGATGTAGCTACCATGACACTTCACGTCGCCCGTATAAAAGTGAAAACGCGATATGTGGAAGGAATCATAAAAGCAGCAGTGATAAATGAGCCAATCTACCCTCTAATATTGGGGTGTAGATATGTCTTCTTGGGGAATCCCAAGAGACCTGTGATATTGGCAACAGTGCAGACCAGATCACAGACAAAGAAGGAGGAGGATAATCCAATAAATACTCACCCAGATGAGATGAGGAAGGCACAGGCTGAGGACAAAACACTCAAGCCATGTTTCAAGAAGTTGCCCAAATCTCATACACCTCCAGGCAAGGGAGAGTTTTATATGAAGAACAAATTGATATATAGGAAGGCTGGATCTGAATCCAATGGTCACGGACAGCTGGTCCTTCCCACTTCATATAGGACTAAAGTGTTGGAACTAGGGCATGCGATTCCCTTCAGTGGTCATATGGGAATCAGCGCAACAGGACAGCGAATAGCTTGTCACTATTTCTGGCCAGGAATAACTGAAGATATCAAACGATATGTAAAATCCTGTCCAGAGTGCCAACGAGTAGCACCTAAACATTGGACTGCACCAGCAACTCTGGGGGAAATGCCCATAGTGGGAACACCCTTTGAGAGAGTTGCCGTGGATCTTGTGGGACCTCTCACCCGAACCAAGAGAAGGAACAGCTACATTCTGACTCTGGTGGACACTTGTTCTATGTGGGGAGAGGCAGTAGCCCTGTCATCGATTGATTCAAAACATGTGGCAGAGGCATTGCTCACAATTTTCACAAGGTTAGGCTTTCCCAATCAAATCTTGACTGATAATGGCTCTCAGTTCAAGGGGAAACTAACTGAAGAAGTTTTCAGGATCTTTCAGGCCAAACACTTCCATTGTAGTGTGTATCATCCCCAAGGGAACGGCCAAGTGGAAAGATTTAACGGCACATTGATGTCGATCCTGAGAAAGTTGGCACACGAAAAACCAGATACATGGGACCAGTACCTGCACGCCGCCCTCTTTGCTTATCGGGAGGTACCCCATAGTTCAACCGGTATGGCCCCGGCAACATTATTGTTTGGAAGGCCAATAAAAGGTCCACTTGAAGCTTTGTTAAGAACGTGGACTGATGAAAAGGCAGAGGAAAACATTACATCTTCATACCAATATGTGAATGAGCTGACCACTCGGTTGAAAACTGGCTGGAAACTTGCCAATGAAAATTTGAAACAAGCCAGGAAGAAACATGCTGCCTATTATAACAGGAAGGCGAAAGACAGAAATTTGGCTGTGGGAGAGAAGGTACTGCTTCTTTTGCCCGGGAGTCAGAATAAGTTACAAATTGGATGGCAGGGTCCATATACAGTTCTAGAGAAGGTGTCTAGAACAAATTATAAGATAGATAAGAAGGGGAAAGAAAAAATCTATCATGTGAATCTCCTGAAGAAATATTTGGAAAGAGAACATCAGGAAGAGACACACTTGTTGACCTTGTCCATCGCCATGGAGATGAAAAAGGAACCACTTTCATCATTTGAATATCCATTACACCCCTGTGAGACAGCAGCACAGGTGAAAATCAGTACACATTTAACGAAAACTCAGAAAGAGAGAGTGCAACAGGTTCTAAATAATCATGCAGAGGTGTTAACAGACCGACCAGGGCATACAAACCTATTGGAATATGATATGAAACTCATAGACTCCACACCTGTCTGTATGAAACCATATTCGATTCCGTTTGCTAAGGAAAAAGCTTTGAAGGAAGAGATAGACTATCTATTGAAGGAAGGAATTATTTCGCACAGTGAGTCTTCGTATAGTTCCGGGGTGGTACTCTTAAGGAAGCCCTCTGGAGAACATAGACTCTGTATAGATTACAGGAGACTGAATGCTATTACAGAAGGACAGGTGGATCCATTGCCGGATACAAATCAGCTGTTTGCCAGACTAAATAAAGCTAAATATTTCTCAAAAGTGGATCTGAGTAAAGGATACTATCAGATTCCAGTAAAGCCTGAGGTTAGACCATACCTAGCTTTTAGTACCTCAGAAGGACACTATGAGTTTAATAGATTGCCATTTGGATTGAAGAATGCGCCTAGTGTCTTCTCTAGAATGATGAGAAAATTATTGGATCCTCTGAATAATCCCTGTATAACAAATTTTATGGATGATATCCTTATAGCAACAGAAACATTTGAGGAACACATTGACTCTCTGAACATGCTGTTTGATCGACTTAGGGAGGCAAATTTAACAGCCCGACCAACCAAATGTTGCGTTGGATGTAAAGAATTGGAATTTTTGGGACACACAGTTTATCAGGGAAACATGACCCCTGACCCAAAGAATTTAGAAAAACTACAGAAAGCCCCGAGACCACAAACCAAGAAGGACGTGAGATCCTTTGTCTCATTATGTGGTTTCTACCAGAAGTATATCAAAAACTTTAATTCCATATGTGCACCTTTAACGGAATTGACACGTAAAGGACTTCCAGATCGCATTACATGGACACCACAATGTGAAATGACTTACCAAGAATTGAAGGAAAAGCTCACAAGTAAACCCATTTTGAAATTACCTGACTTAAGTCAAGAATTCATAGTAAGGACGGATGCAAGTAATATTGGGTTAGGTGCAACTTTACTACAGAAATCAGATGCATTGGATGGGGAATTAAGCCCAGTGGCATATGCTAGCAGAAAGTTGAATAAAGCTGAAATCAACTACTCAACTAGCGAAAAAGAATGTCTTGCAGTAATATGGGCAATAAAGAAATTCAATATTTATCTATATGGGAAGGCATTTAAGTTGCAAACTGACCACAAACCTTTATCGTTTTTAGCACAGGCTAAGCATGAGAACTCTAGGTTACTCCGATGGTCTTTGCTTCTGGCTCCATATAATTTTAGCATTGAATATATATCTGGAAAAACCAATCTGGGAGCGGATTTTTTAAGCCGCCATCCGTGTGATGAGAATCACCGTAAACCCCAGAAATAATAATAAATTTCTCTATGTGTATATAGAATAAAGGACTGACATATAATGTCTGTTTTAAGAGGGGAGGTGTCATGAAATATTCTAATCCACATATATAAATTATTAGGTAAATATGAAGCCTAACAAATAAAATTAATAAAGAGAAGAGCAATGGTAAAATAACAGTGCTGTCACAAAGAATGTACTCGAAATCCCCCTTGTTTTCTGCTTCGTCTGCAAATTGTAACGCTTTCACGTTGATATAAAAGCTTACTGTATTATTACCCGCCTTCTTCAATGAAACGTGTGCTGCATTTCTAAGAAAAACATTGAGAGACTGCGTACTGACCTAAATTAATCCTAACATTAATTATATTACGTTACCAAAACGAACGAACAGATGGACAAAAGGATAGCGAGAGGGGAGGGCTGGAAATCAGGAACGCATGCAACACGCGACGCGCAATATACAAATGCTGGCATCACGCGTGTAAGTCTACAAGCACTAACTTTTTCAGACGGACAGTGATAAAATACACTACCCTTTCCCAGAGTTAGGTTTATAAATCATAACAGACTCTTATTAGAAAAGATAACAATAGATGGGTTTACGTTTGAACACATAACAGTACCCAGACAGCACATCTTCCAAACAGGAGGTAGAAGAAATTGCATATTTTGAACGCAGCCACGTAGCTCCTTTAAATTAGTATTTTTGGGTTCCTTAGGGCTTGCTGACAAATAATATGTAAAACGTTACGCAAATAGTCCAGGAATTAATAAATTATACCCAAAATAAAATATTGGGGGTGCCTGACAGCATAAAATCATTTCTGCTCATAAGATTTTTTTTTAACGTGTTTGAAAAAAATTTACGTTACAGAAATAGCCTACCATGTAAACTCCAAATTGATTGGAGCGCAACAAATGAAAGCCTAACCACGATTGGTCGGGCTATAAATACTATCTTGGTTGTTAGGGGAAACGGGGAAAGGTAACATTTTTTCAAACACTTGTCGAAACGGGGGCTCATTGGTCAGACTCGCTGATATACACACTTGGGAGCGTTAGTTCGAAACCACTTGTTTAAAATAGCTTGATAAAGCATCAGTGCGTTGAAGCCAGCATATATTTGGCTAAATTAAAAGCCTGGAAGATAAGCAGAAGGAAATTTGTGCCAGTTTGTGCCAGAATTCATTGCTAATCAACGTATCTGTGTTATTCGTATGAATTGTGGTAAGCTTGAACCATTTAATATCTTTTAATGAAAATTGAATGTGAATTGTTGATTTATGCCTGTATATATATGTGTAGTTCAGGGGCAAACGTGAGGTAAAGCCTAAAATGCTCCAGCCTGAACAGAGGGTGTCGGAGAAAAGTCAAACGGCATGGAATGGCCAAATAGTACACTGACACCTGGATGATTGACTAGAAAGAAATAATGCTGGAAGTGCAGAGGCGTAGTGACCATTAAGGATGGTAATGCTGGTATAAAGTATTTCAGATGAAGCTGACTGTTGGCCTAACGCTCTGAACGCAATGTTTGTGCTGTATTGTGATCAGTGTAAAAGAGAATATAAATTAGTTATGAAGTAGAAGGTACATCCTTCTTGATTTCAGGGACAGTGGTCTTGATGGTACTGAGCAGCATCTGGTCAGAGATTTGCTGAATCCAGAGTCGGACAGCATACTCCTTGGTCTTTTTAGCTATCAGTGAGGTGTCTCCTGAGCCCAGAGGAGAATTCGAGCAGAGGAGTCCTTTCCTGCCGCCATCACTCAAGATAAGCAGAGTTGGCCAGCTGAGCTCAACATTATGTCCCCTCATCTTGAAATAACTTTATAAAAATACTATTCAGAGGGGAATTTACTTGTCTTAAAATCAGGAACTGTGAACATCTCCAATACTGGTCCCTAAAGACAAACTATTGAAGTCATGATGACAAATACCAACAGAGCTTGAACAAAACAAAACCAGTATTACCTCATTTTACTACTACACAACTGACACACATAGAACATTTGTACTAATATATGTCACTACAATATTCATATTAAATACATTCTGTACATAACTTGTAATTTAAATTGATTGTGATTCCTGGTTCCCTTGTAGTTGAATCAGGACACATATTCATTCATGCTAGTAATGAATACATATTGTTATTTGAACCGTTACGAGTGACTTCTTTAAGCTATTCTCATAGAGTGTTATATGTATGTGAGTGTCACAGTGTTGTTAAGAGTAGTGGATTAAATTAAATTGTTTATCTGTCTGTTGTTGTGACTTACACTTCACCATACACATACCCTAGACACATAACGTAGCATCACACTATTCCAGAATAATTCTGACTGAGATATATAGATATGTGGTAGCAAGTAAGGTTATCTATAATACACTACTCTTAATAGATATAGATACCTTCACAGCTGATCTCAGTCAGTACACTAAGTTCCCTATAAGTATTTATAACATCCCACTTCACCACATAGGGACATATTTTATTAATATTATCCTATGTGTGTCAGTTGTGTAGTAGTACTATGAGGTAATACTGGTTTTGTTTTTCAAGCTATGTTGTTATTTGTCATCATGACTTCAAGTGTTTGTTTATCTGGGAAATAGTATGGGGACAAAGTTCACAGTTCCTGTCAATTTAAACAAGGTATTGTCCCTCTTTTTTACTAAAATGTCAATTTTTGAGGGGACACATAATGTTGAGCTCCACTGGCCACAGAGGCTTAACTTTCGTGATGGCGGCAGGAAAGGACTCCTCTGCTCGATTGCTCCCCTGTGTTCTGGAGACACCTCACTAGTCGCTATCTGGACCCAGGAGTATGCTGTCAGCCTCCAGATTCAGCAAAGCTCAGACCAGGTGCTGCTCAATAACTTTAGGACCACAGTCCCACAATTCATGGAATAATACACAGTTACGTTGACTGGCAATGAATATAGCACAATTTCGATCTGCCGATGTCCCAGGCTTTTATTTAGAAAAATATGCACTGGCGCTCAACGCACTGGTTCTTTAGTAAGTTTATTTGAAAATGTGGTGCTGACCTGACGCTCCTAATTGACTATATTGGCGGATCTAACCAATCGAGCCATGTTTACACAAGCGTTTGAAAAAAAGTACCCTTCCTTCCGTCTCCCCTAACAACAAAAGATAGTATTTGTAGCCCGACTAATCGTGTTTAGCCTTACATTTACTTTCCGCCAATCAAATAGGAGGTAACATGTTGGCCTATTTCCCGTACAATGGTGGTGTCAAAATCTGCCACTGAGCGATTCTGATTTGGTGTTGTCTGACACCCTCACTATTTCTTTTGGCTATAATTTGTTAATTCCTAGACTGTTTGCGTAACGTTTAACATATTCTTTGTCAGCAAGTCCTAAGGAACCCAAATATATAAATTTAATGGGGCTAAGGGGCTGCGTTCAAAATATGCATTTTCTTCTAGGATAGTCGTGCTGTTGCCACCTCCTCACTTCCAAACTTTATGGTGTCTGCTGTACTGTCATACTAATGTCAGGATTTCAGACATAAAACAGTAGAATGTCATGTTTCCTAATAAGCGTTTTGTAAGTTTTTTAAACCTAACTCTCGTATGGGTAGTGTTTTTTATCACTGTCGATTTGAAAAAAGCTAGTGCTTGTGGCCTTACACGCGTGATGGTAGTAATTGTATAGCGAGACGCGTGTTAGTGTGGCATGCGTTCCGGCTTTCAGCCCTCCCTTCTCTCTATCCTAATTCCATCTGTCTTTCGTTTATGGTAACTTAGTGTATAAAATGACATGAATGGAATATTAAATATAGGTCAGCTTGCGTATCTCAAGGTTTTCTTAGAAATGCAGTACACGTTTTATCGTAGAAAGCGTTTATGCTGCAGTAGGCTTTTACTATCAACGTGAAACGTTACAATTTGCAGACGAAGTAGAAAACAAGGGGGATTTCGAGTACAGTCATTGTGACAGCACTGATCTTTACCATTCTTCTTTCCTTTTATTGAAGTTATTTGTTAGGCTTTACATTTACTTTTTAATTTATATATGTGGATTAGAATTTCACACGACACTATTAAGTAGCTACAACTGTTAGCCTTATAGTAAAGTATTTTATGAATGACTAGTTAGATAAATAAACCACTAGTCAAGAATCAATGACATCATCAGTCATGACACACATGAACCCATGATGTCATCAAACCTTGTGTGGCCTACATACAAGTCAGACCGGAAAACATTTAGATTAGAGAGAACTTTAAACAATGGTTGGTCATCATCACATAGAAACAATAATTTTAGACTAGAGGATTCGTAGCTAGTTAGGTTAAAGATTATTTCAACAGTCCACTAGCCCCCAAGACCAATCATTAGAAGGTTTCCGGTCCTAACTCCAATGAGAAATACTTCCTCTGGCAAGCCATAGCACCAGACAAGTATAAAAACTGATGCATCTTAGAAACCAGACAGAGAGAGCTTGAGACAGTAACTCAATGCTAGAGTCAAACCAACATAGGGCGTTCTTTAGTTTAGGTTTGGAGCAACCTGGCGCTACATCTACTAGAGAACGAAAAAGCCCTTGACTCCTACGGTTTGGATACTAATATCCAACTAGAGATCTCCTACCGACCAGGAAAGTTAGTGAACCAGCACTAACCCCTGCCACGATTCGGTTTGTGGTTTATTCCACCTGAAGTAAGTTTGATCTAGTTTTAATTGAAGTCTCGAATCGTATTTTATTTCGCTAGGATTTCCACAGAGGTCACAAAACGACTAGAGTATTGAGGAGCCGTAAGCCTTTCGCCTTGGAGGCTAAAGCTGGCAGTTTTACTTTCCCCCACCAGAAATTCTTATCGAACTGCCACATTTTCCTCATGCTGAAACGAAACGAAATAAAGGATATCTTTTTAATATCTACTGGACTTTTCAAGTAACCTGCACTATTGAAGTTTCCTTTGACTGTTCGAGTTACTGATTATATATAATCCTTCAAGATCAATATTAAAACCGTAAAGGCACTTACGAGTTCTCTTAATTACCTGGGTTGTTCCTCTCTTCTGGAAGCAACACCTCTGGTGAATAACCAGTCTTCCCCAGAAGAACCCCTACAAAGAAAGTCTTGGGATTATTTCCCTTATCTCAAGTGAAATACAGATTTACATCCCTTTCCACAAAATCCACTATCACGATCTACACTGTCACACGAGCCTGGACTTTTAGTGCCGTTCCCGTCCACTCATTCCTTCACCCGGTCACATAGTTTGACTTTTTGGTGCCGTGACCTTTCACACACCAGAGATTGACTTTTGGTGCCCGTGACCTTTCACACACCAGAGATTGTCATTTTCGGTGTGGTACAGCTTATGCATGATGGATCCAAATATGCAACAGCAGTTTGAAAATCAAATACAATTGCTCCAACAACAAAATCTGTTATTACAACAGCAGATACATGACATGCAACAACAGCATGCGTTGAGTCAACCATTGCCAGATAACGCTGAATTTCCTAATAGTTCTCTACAAGCTATTGCTACCACCCTTAGCTTGGTTACACAGAGTGCAAATCTGTACAACATCAATAACATTGTTAAGCCATTTTGTGGCGATCCGTCCACTTTTCGGCAGTGGTTACGTGACATTGAGAAATTTACTTCATTGATTCCATCAGCCACTGATGCCGATCGCAAACGTGTTGCCTTCTTATCATCTCAGTCACTTGTCACTGACTATCTACATCGCCGTGCACAGTTATTTAGAGACGAGACCTTCGCCTCTTTACAGAAGGAGCTCATCCGCCGTTACTCTTCCGTTAAGGATCACCAACATGCTTGGACCTTGCTTCGCGGACTCCATCAGGACCGTCACGAGTCGATTCAGTTTTTGCCGATAGGTTGTTAAACCTGGCTGAAGATGCTTTAGTGGAACCTTCCTCTGCGTCTACTGATACGGAAAACCAACTTGTTGGCATTTTTATGGATGGTCTCCAGTCAGATGCGCTGAAACTTCATTTAATAAGGAAAGCCCCACAGACAATCCTTGATGCCATTCAACTAGCAATAAATGAAGACAATGTGAAGAAACGGTTTGCAAATAGACTTGGGCGTGAACCTCGTGCACACGATCACACAGATGAAGAGCCAATGGACATCAGTCATTACCGTCAGTCTTGGCAGCAACCATCCATGTTACAGCCGTGCGATACTCCATTGCCGGGATCTTATCGCCAGCAATTTGGTCAACGCACTCAACACCAAGACAGAACGCCTGATAGGATGGCGGAAAGCAGAACACCGCACAGTCAGGCGAGGGTCTTCCCAATTTCCAGGTCAGGCCATTGGAACAGCCTGAACAGGAGAAGGCATAGAATGAAAATAAGAAATCTCCTTGCAGAGATAAGACCAACAACGATATGGGTGGTCAACAATAATCCACGTAGAAACGAACGCAGCTGTGACATGACATCAAAAGGGCGTTGGAAGGCACATATATGCTCAATAAGATCGGGTACGCAAACCAACAGAGGCCTACACATTGACGTGATCGACACAGAGAAGACACAGTGCACGCATGGGAATACCACGCAACGCGTATCAACACGGAAATCCGAGGGCAGATTGAAAGCAATGTGTAGTGCTGCTACACAAACGGAGACACGTCGAATGGTCCGTGTTGTAACACACACAGAAAAAAACAGAAGTATCGGCACACAGACAGTGGTAGAAAAATTGAAGACACCACATCATTCCCATATAGTTGATCGAACCAGAAGTTATCGTTCTTGTTCCACCTCTGAAGGTCCTATCCCTCCTCCTGAACTGTACTCCCGTATCCACGCCCGTGACGCTCGTTTAGCTGAGTTACCCTCCATTACTCCGGGCCCCTCTCATGCTCCGCCTCAGCATGATGTTATTATACCTCCAGTTACAACAACTCCTGTCGTTTCATCCCCTCCTCCCTCTGTTCATATCTCATCTAACCCCGCTCCTCCTCCCTCTGTTCATATCTCATCTAACCCCGCTCTTCCTCCCTCTGATTATTTTCCTCCACCTCCCTCCGACCTTGATACCGCCACTGATTCCGACTATTTGGATATTGAACCTGCTCTTCTAACCTCTGATTATTTTCCTCCCCCTCCGTCAGACCTTGACAGTTACCCCGATTCTGCTTCTTCTGATACTGAACCTGATTTTCCTCCTCCCCCAGCTCGTTTTCCTTCTAAACGTCGTCATTCGACATCATCGGGCGATTCTGCTCCCCTTCCTAAGTACCTTCTCCAGCAGGCCGCCCATGTGCGTCCCCGTATTCGTCACTCCCGTGGTTATGTTCATTCTCCTCACCATAGTCCCTCTCCTCCGCCTCCGCCTGTCACACCTCCGTCCCGTAGATTACGCATTCCCCGCAGTTGTCCTCCCGCCGGTCCACAGCCTCCACTCCGTCGCTCCCGTTATGTCCCATCCGCTCCCGTTGTCCATGCCATTGTTCCTTCCTCCCAACCTACACAGTACGATCCTCGCCTACCACCCCAAACCATTGAAAGATTAGAAGCAATGAACATTTTAGCGAGGTTGTTTACGAATTGAACTTTACATACTTCAAGATACCAGCTCCTGTCATGTTGACATTTCATGCCCTGATGTCGTTTCAAGCATGATGTAAAACCTGTTTCTCGTGTATTACGAAGCAAGTCTCTTACTCAATGCTTCCACTGCTGAATTGTTTGATCCTGATGTTGCAATGAAGACCGACTGTTATGCATCCCTGGACATCTCGGTTGCGGACTTTTATCAATTTTGCAAGTTATGCTATGAAGTCCAAGAATTGCTATTTATGGAGAACTAACACATTTCCGTCCGCAAGTAAAACATTGACGAATCTACCAGTATATGAACAGTTACCTTGCGGCCTCCTTGTAAACATTGATGATGGAGATCTCCCGACTCAGAAGAACTGTGTAATTGCTAAAGTATTTCACTTCACACACGTTAGTGTCATTAAATCACGTTAGTTTTGACTGATTTAATATTTGACTAGCTTTTATCTCCCTTTGTTTTCTTTCCATATGCATTTGACCATCTTTTATGTCCCTTTGTTTTTTTTTGCTATGCTTTTGAAGTAAGATTTTGCTCAGATTTGAGTGTGCTGTTCGTCCTGTGTACCTAATAAAAGTGTTTAACTAAAGTACATTTTCACCCGCCACTAATGTTGGCATCATCCATGACTTATTATAATAATGACTCCATTTTGCTTTATAATTGTTTTAAGTTCCATTTATTGTTCCACTAACACATGTGATTTAACTATTTGCCATTTCTCTATTGAGTACCTTAATCCGTTGATTACCATGTTTCCAATCCTTGCATTATTTCCGGTTATTGTTATACCGGTGTAGTCATTATTTCTATTATGAGACTTACCAATTTTGCCCATACCTTGCCACCCAGTTTTGTGGTTCCATTTCATTTGTTCCATTAATTTTATTTCATCACCCGCTTCAGTTGAAGTGTGGGATGACGGTCATTTTGTAAATCCGCCATTTTGGGCGTCCACCATATTTTATAGGCACCCGCCATTTTCGTTCCCAGTTTTCCTTTGCGACGTTAACTCGCTTGTCATGTTGTATTATGTTTCATAATGAATTTGAGAGACATTTGATAACTATCAACCCATAAAAGCGGTTTGCTAGTTGATTGATGATTGTTCAGTTCTATTTTTGCCCATTATTATTGCTAATGGTTCCTACCATGTCATCCCCTGTCATTACATGTGTACCTTGACTATGTCCATGAGTCTTTACTTATGTCCCTTGATTATGTCCATCAGTCCCTACTTATGTCCCTTGATTATGTCCATCAGTCCCTACTTATGTCCCTTGATTATGTCCATCAGTCCCTACTTAAGTACCTTAACTATGTCCATCAGTCCCTACTTAAGTACCTTAACTATGTCCATCAGTCCCCACCACTTACAATTACTTATGTTAATAGAATTGATTCATCCATCATTCCCATATATTGATTGTTGTATTCCATCCGACACGATTTCTGGTGGGATACATGAACCCCGATATTTTTAGGGATTAGTCATTTTTTAGGGACTAAAGTGTCTCCCTACGGGATACACTCTGGCGGCCCCCGGGCGTATGTAACAGGGTAGACTATTAAGTAGCTACAACTGTTAGCCTTATAGTAAAGTATTTTATGAATGACTAGTTAGATAAATAAACCACTAGTCAAGAATCAATGACATCATCAGTCATGACACACATGAACCCATGATGTCATCAAACCTTGTGTGGCCTACATACAAGTCAGACCGGAAAACATTTAGATTAGAGAGAACTTTAAACAATGGTTGGTCATCATCACATAGAAACAATAATTTTAGACTAGAGGATTCGTAGCTAGTTAGGTTAAAGATTATTTCAACAGTCCACTAGCCCCCAAGACCAATCATTAGAAGGTTTCCGGTCCTAACTCCAATGAGAAATACTTCCTCTGGCAAGCCATAGCACCAGACAAGTATAAAAACTGATGCATCTTAGAAACCAGACAGAGAGAGCTTGAGACAGTAACTCAATGCTAGAGTCAAACCAACATAGGGCGTTCTTTAGTTTAGGTTTGGAGCAACCTGGCGCTACATCTACTAGAGAACGAAAAAGCCCTTGACTCCTACGGTTTGGATACTAATATCCAACTAGAGATCTCCTACCGACCAGGAAAGTTAGTGAACCAGCACTAACCCCTGCCACGATTCGGTTTGTGGTTTATTCCACCTGAAGTAAGTTTGATCTAGTTTTAATTGAAGTCTCGAATCGTATTTTATTTCGCTAGGATTTCCACAGAGGTCACAAAACGACTAGAGTATTGAGGAGCCGTAAGCCTTTCGCCTTGGAGGCTAAAGCTGGCAGTTTTACTTTCCCCCACCAGAAATTCTTATCGAACTGCCACATTTTCCTCATGCTGAAACGAAACGAAATAAAGGATATCTTTTTAATATCTACTGGACTTTTCAAGTAACCTGCACTATTGAAGTTTCCTTTGACTGTTCGAGTTACTGATTATATATAATCCTTCAAGATCAATATTAAAACCGTAAAGGCACTTACGAGTTCTCTTAATTACCTGGGTTGTTCCTCTCTTCTGGAAGCAACACCTCTGGTGAATAACCAGTCTTCCCCAGAAGAACCCCTACAAAGAAAGTCTTAGGATTATTTCCCTTATCTCAAGTGAAATACAGATTTACATCCCTTTCCACAAAATCCACTATCACGATCTACACTGTCACACGAGCCTGGACTTTTAGTGCCGTTCCCGTCCACTCATTCCTTCACCCGGTCACAGTAGATAGGGAGACCATGTTTTAGATTTGTCTCAGTCGCTGATAGTCGTCCGAAGGGAAAAGATCAATCCATCATTTGAGTATTCATAATGAAGTAAAGAAAGAACAACCGATGGAACTGAATGGTCTGTCAGCCAGTCTTATATTCGGAGAAGTGTAAGTAAAGCCAGCCAATATTGACTGTAAAGACTAAGTTCAACAACACATATCCTCATGAATGAGATATGATCGAATTTTTTCATCAGCTGGAAAGATTTTATTTGAACGTAAGTAAACTTTTGAACGTATTGCTACCCGTGATATGCTGTTGTTGTTTAACTAGGGCTGCTGAGCTTCTCTATCTTTTGCAGCCGATACCAAGTTGGTATTATCTACACTGTAGATTTAGGCTTTTCCTGTGGCTTTTATGCCATTCCGAAACATGTTGAGTTGAAGTCACGAGCTCCAGTTTCTCCAGCTTGCTGGCATTTAAAGGATCGTTACATCTGGTCCCAAGCTAGGAGTAAGAAATGCGTGGCATACTGTGCATTCCCCGCCACCCAAGGGAGCTCTCCAACTCTGCAGAGCTAAAATACTGTACTCTGGTTCTGGGCTCTCCCAAGGAATTGTCACGTCCTGCACAGAGCTACTTCTCAGCTTCCTCTGCCTATCACTGGGTCTACAGTGAGATCCCTCTGCATGCAGTCAACCAAGTCAAAGCCAAAGAATTACGTCTGGGGCTCAAGTGACTTCTCCAAGCTTAGTGTGCAGTGCTATGTTCTCAACAAGATTCATCACAAGGGGAATCCCTGGAAGTGTGTGGATGATTTCAAGAGTCATTGAGCATGTAATTAGCCTCACATACATAGGTTAAATTCCACGTACGTATATTGTAGCATTGTTCATAGCTGGTGGTCATATAAGGATGACTCCAGATATGCCCCCATGCATCTACCTGTGTGTCACATATGAAAAAGTGCAGCTGGTTTTCATTCACTCCCCCCCCCCCTCGCCCCCCGCCTCAAGTATATTTTTTGCTACAGGAACGCCGGTTTCACTATTGCAATAAACACGTGAGCTGTTTGAGCAATTAGCACGGTGAAATAGAGAGCAGAGCGCGGAGCATGGCGTAATTGATTCTTTGATCAGGGGAACACACGGGATGAGTCCAGGCGTTTAATAGTTTCTTTGAAGATTCAAGGGGGCGATCAGTCTGCGACGTATATTGGAGTGTTACATTTTCAGTGTAATTAAACTTACGAGTTTGAGACGCGGCAGAGGTGGTAATATTTCCTTTCATACAAGAATCGAACGGCAAAGTGGCTCGGGTCTGGCATAGGTGTGACTTTTGCATTAAAGGGCGATTGAACGGAATTTATCAATATATATATACCAGGTCTCTCAAATAGCCATTTATCCGTTGCTCAGATATCTATCTGAAACCACTAGCTCGAATATTCTAGTATTTCTCGTACAGAGTGAAAATTATTAGATTTCTCGTGGAGTGTTTCATTTTTCTGATTGCGGTAATTTATATTTCTAGTCTTTAAGTGATTTAGTGTGTTAAAGAGTTCATTATATTTCACTGAGATTTTCTGTGCTAATTAAATAACTTATAGCTAAATTTTCCAGCCGTAAAGTAAATTTAATTACTCGCTATTTTCCCAGTAAGAGATGGTTTAAATTGACTAGTACATACATTAAATAACTGTCTACTGACGGCATATATTATTTACTGATATCCATTTTATGTAATTTTACGAATGACTAGCGTTCATATCACGTGTTAAATAAACGACAGGTTAAGCTAGCCACGTGTGTTTTAAATCTAATTTATAACAAAGCGGTGAAGAGGTCCTATTTTAAAACGTGTTAGATATGAGATTGATAATTTGGTTAAAATGTTTATATATTCTTTCTACAATCTAGGCTGATCAAACCTGAGTACTAGCGGCTTTCTTATGGCCATATGAACTTACGATCACATGAACTTATAATATCATATAAGCATCCAGATATATTTAATGAGCTTCTTGCTGTGACCTGTGCGGTCCTTTTACCTCATTTTGTCATGAGAGAAAACCAGAACAGAAACATTAAATTATAATCTTAACTAGAACAGAACTATTACCAGATTTATTTAGATCAATCCTATCAGCCAGCTGGGCGAAATATATCGTCAGCAACATTTGTATAACTTACCATAGTGTCCCAGCCACTTGAAGCTAGGCACCTAGGAACTATCTATGTTCTATTCATCCTATATCGGCGATCACCACGTATGAACCTTACTCGCACCAACTGAAGGCAGAGATAACTTATTGTATCCAGGACAAAATTAAATCACCGACTCTAGCGATTCCCGTGAAATTTGCAGTCAGCAACTATGGCGAATCTGGGGCTTGATTCGGCACAACTCGGTTTGAACAATACATAGTCTTATTACTTATTAGTGTATGCCCTTGGAATGCCTGCAACAACTACTGGGGTAAGCATAAATCTGAAAGTGGCCACTGAATGAATGTGAATTGGATGAACGGAGAAAGAAACTTATGTCTTTGATTACCATCAGTATACTAATATGGTTTCTTCTTTTTTTTTGTCTCACTAATCTGAGTAGTCACGGGATAACTTACATTTAGAACCTGTTCTTTTCCCATACTGACTATCTCATAACTTGATGTTAACTTTTTGATCTTTTGGGTTAATTAACCTCTGTTGGGATCTTCTTTCTTTTCCTTTACCAAAGGGGAGAACCTATTTGATTAATTGTCATTTGTCTGTAAACCATGATCTATTTATGTATTTGATTTATGTTGTGATTTTCTATTGATAATAAACTTAATTAACCTTTAGTTATAGTGTCGGTCAACCCCTATTCATTATATGTTATTCATAGTTTGTTTTCACGTTCGTGCGTATTTGTCACAGAATTGTGCGCATGTGAGTGCAGTGTAACTTGTATTTCTTACAGGGAGAGAAAGTACGTCTGATTTAAAGTTAGTCGTCCAGATAGGCTGGATTAGATAAATTATTCTATCCAGAGACTGTCCTTTCTCTTATACGATCACATCGTGATAAAACTATTTCTTAACCCTTACTTTCACATTGTCAACACTATCACCTCTGTTCTGACAGGGCCATAAACAGCTATTACCTATCTGATTAATTTACGACACTGTGATATAGAAATAGACATTTCATTTGAAGTCTTTTTGGAAACTTTTCGAAAGGTTAGAAAATAAATCATCGTCAGATGATTTACAACATCAATTTCGATGAGATGACGACCTTACGTATGAACTTATATATTATTTTTTAGATACCTACAATTCGATTGGTACAGAAAAATTACCAACCAGAGCACGGTTATTTGAGTACAAAATAAAATTATGGACAGACTCCATTTTTGCTGTATCTTACGCTCATTGCCATTTATCGTCTTGCCAAACAAAATCTACTTTTGTAAAGAAAAGAATGTAGAAAAGGAAACACCATTAATAAAGGTACAATTACCCCCGAGTTGAACAGTTTATTTGAACGCTTTGCGTTCACTTTGAACTAGGTGTTGGTGTCAGATATGTAATTGTCACTTTTTTCCAAAAGTTACCAGCGATGTCACATCGAAAACTCAACACCTTACCTAGAAGAACAGAAAACTTTGAATGATAAATTGGGTAAACTGCCAAGTGAAGATATATCTAATTGTAAATACATCCTGGTTATTTCTACAAGACTGCTAGTACTTTCAATGACCCTAACTGGGTGGTTAACCCTTCTAGTGAGTGGGATAGAAACCTGCGTTTCGGTAAGAACGCCTGCGTTACATTGTACAGTATATGTCTTCTCTTCTTGCTAAACAGGGATTTGAAGCAATCAATTTTTTTTTAAATTGCTCCGCTCCGGCTCTGCTCCAAAGCCCTGTTGCTAATCGTCACAGGGAGTGGTGGTGATGATGTTATTGAACTTTATATATCTTCTGTGGAGCTGTGTTTTCACCTGTAGAATACTTGATGAGCCTGTCACTTGACCATCCTCTTTGTTTTTAATGCATTTATTTTTAGAAGATTTCAGCCCACTATTCAGTTTTAACAAAATGCTACAGATAAAAAGACAATCAAAAGGTATTAGGTGGCTCCTTTTTTTTATTTAGGCAATGTATTTAACTAATTTCAGCACATGTCTAAAAAATGAACCGTCTCTTCTGTTCTGTTTTTAGGTCTGTTCAGTTTCAGTCCTTATATATGAGTTAGTCCCCTTTCTCCCAGATCATAAGTGGGCAACCTATTTTTTTTTTAAATTAACCACAGATGTGGTAAATGAGGGTTGAAATTCACAGCACCGTGCACGAATTTAGAAATTGGGTTGCTAACTTGAAAATTTGAAAAATAATAAATATTTTAACACGTTTTTATCAAACCATGTACATTTTGACTAGGTGTGGCAAAGTGACTGTAATTTGTATTTTAAACCAGCCCGCTCTTTTTGGTTATTATATGGTTGCTTCTTTTCTCTTTAATTTATATCCGGTTTTCGGATTTTTTGTTGTTTTCATTTCTTGTCAGGGTTCTGATAATTGTAGGATCAACCCCGCCAGCCCGTCTCTTTTTAAGGGTAGGTGTAAACCCCTACATGAGTGAGAGCGTG
Organism: Oreohelix idahoensis; assembly: GCA_024509875.1. NCBI lineage: Eukaryota > Metazoa > Mollusca > Gastropoda > Stylommatophora > Oreohelicidae > Oreohelix > Oreohelix idahoensis. Next base: position 565,732 of record JAMPIV010018886.1, on the reverse strand, counting down.
GGCTAGTGAGTCATCCTTGCTGATAGACGGTCAGCTAAGTTTACGTCACTGAGTACATTTTTCAGCGGGGCAGCAGGCTTCTCGGGGAATTTACGTTCTTTGATTCCCCCCTCCCCCCTTTCCGTTCCAGCAAGGGGAATGACTCATCGTCGCTTGGTTAACGATTAGTCAGATGTTAAGATAATGTTATGATGCTAAACGGGAAGCTCTGACGATTGGTTTCGATTTTTAATTTATGTAGCAGTCATTAGATTACGTCAAAGTAGGGTAGAAGCGGTTTTTCGGAGGTAATTCTAGAAGCTAGGCCTCACTGCGTCTGTCTTGCATCAGAATATTGGCACTATATATACAGGGCCAAATTATTAGTCGGCGCTCACAAGTCCTGGATTATTATTGCCGTGAGTAGTGTCAGACAAAAATTCAGTCTGCCTGGTTAGTGGATATTTTGATAAAGTCTGGGTACGTACGAAGTCTTAATAAATTAGTGGTGTAGGAATTTTAGCTAAAGGATTTTAACAAGTCAGAGTAAGCTTTCTTCTTCTTTCTTCGATCCTTAACCACCGACCGTCAAAGCAGTCAGTGGCCATCACGCCTAGTGGCGTCTTGTAGGGCAACAACAAATTGATTCCACTTTGCACGGTCGGTGGCCATCCTTCGTACAGTGCCCCAACTCTGGTTCATTCTTTGCATCTCAGCCTCCACAGTCCTCCGCCAAGTTGTTTTTGGTCGGCCTCTCTTTCGCTTTCCTTCAGTGGTCCAAAGCATAGCTGTTCTTGTGATGGCATCGGGGTCTCTTCTGAGGACATGACCAACCCAGCTCCAGCAAGCAGATCTTCGTTGGTGATGGTATTCGAGTAAGCTTTCTGCTGGGATTTAATTTTATTTTAGTCGGTAGTTTGCCATCAATTACCTGACTTCTGTCAGTGTATTGTAAGTTTCAGTGGTAATCATACGAAGTATGGCCAGTGTAGTTCTGTGAAAAAAAGTTTGGTGGTATTATTAATTAATATATCTGTGTTTGAATTTAGGACCTACGGCTGGTGTAGTATGGTGTAATATATTAATGCTATTTTGATAACCCTCAATGGACTGCCTTTTAATATAAGAATAGTGCTGGGAAATTATTTAAGTAAAAATTATTTTATCGGGATACAGCGAAGCGGTGTTGTGACGGATAACTGACTCGGTCACGAGCTGGCCTCAGAAGCAATCAGGTCAGCCCGCGTCTGTGTTAAGCGTAATAGACAACCTGTTTTGCAGTGAAAAATAGAGGGGAAGGGGTGAGCTGTTAAGTCTGACTCGAGGGCAGAAATAGGGTAAAGCATGAGGGCTTGTATTGAGTGCAGTTTTATTATCGTATGGGAAAGTGGGGTGTATGTAAATCTTTGGTTATTAATGTGTTTGAATTGTGTATTTTGTGGATTGATGTATATAAGTTATTTTGTTTTACAGCGATTCACGGCGTTGTAGGTCCCTAAGCCTGCAACGGACTTTGCCTTCTCGGAGAGGGAGGCAAGAGACATCGGTGTAATTGAGAAAAAAACTGGGGTACGCGCAAAGTAACGGGCGCCCCTAGTTACGTCTGCAAGACGTAGAAGCATTGGGAATTCTCCTGACGTGAGGAAACATATACCTCAGCGTGGAATTGCCTAGAAATTGGAGCTCTTAGCTTGTACGGCCCAATACAGAACAGGCTACGTTGCCTGGTATTGTTTACATACTGCCACAATAAAGCAGTAGGCCATAACCCGAAGCGGTTTAAATCGTCGTTTGTGTGTGAAGAATTGAGTTGCCATCATCATTGCTAGATCTACAGCCAGAAGCAAAAATATATATTCACCAAGGGCCCCTTCATCAGTTATTCTGGAGAGGAGAGAGGGAAATCATACCTTTCTAAATGCTAACGGGAGGAGGTACCTGACGAAGGGTAACGCAGCTGAGCCTCAGACGCAGACGATAGCGTCAGGAAGGCACTGAACTGAAGTAGAGGGGAGAGAGTAGAGTTAGATAGATAATACTTAGAGGAAAGCCTCTGAGTTAGTTCTGCAGAATTCAGTGGAGTAGGGTTTAGTGGTGTATAAGATAGTTGTGTATGAGCGCCTTTGAGACATTCTAGTCAGATTAGTTAGTAAGTCTTCCTCTGTCTGGTTAAACGGGACAGAGTGAAACCTAGTGGAAAGTATTCTTGTTGTGTGTGGGACTCCACAGGGTAGTTAGTTAGTAATAGTAGTGTTCAAGTGGTGGTGGCTCTTACTTAGAGACCCCCGCCGGGAATATTTCTTTAACCTTAGTTGTTTTCATGTAGTCGTGGAACAGTGCGTGGTAATTTTTGATAATTGTGTCTTTCATTGATTTGTTCTTTATTCCAGGTTGTGCGAACTCGCACGTTATTGTTGTTTTTCTCTGTGGTAAAGATTTTTTTGTTTCATAAACTATAAAATGTGCTCTGGATCAGTTTGTCTTTCACTATATTGTACCTGTATTCTTTAACTGTACAGTTGTGTCTGTGGCTAGTAATTAGTGCATACTTTATCTCAGCTGAGCGAGAGGTGGTGAGACAGTAGCTAATAAACAAGTCACAAGTGGCGAGGGAGAGTCAATCTAGATTCTCACCCTTGAAGCTATAAGTCTCATCTTCCACGGTCACTTTAATTCTCATTTTAATCTATCTTCTCAGACTTTCCTCAAAACTGGTGTCTTGTCTCTTTACTCAGACAGACTCTTAATTAAGCCTTTTCGTGATACTAGGTACTCAGTTACAATCTGATTGATAAATTGGTTAGAGCGCTGGTCTCTCGCGGCAAAGGTGCTGACTTTGCTCTTGAGTTAGGTGCGGAAAAGGCAGCGACGAAGGCAACTGGTCACGCCACCTCTCGATGATGGACCTAGTATAGTGAAGTCTGTAACACTTCACTCTCCCTATAGTAGTATTTTAATGGGACTACGTTTTACTCAGTTACACCTGCCTCACAACAAAATGACGTAACACATTTTTGCACATTGAACAAGTAAACCACGCCTTAGGCTGCAGAATTTTATTTTCAAATGTACTAGCATTGGAAAAGTAACGTGATCCTGTTCGCAATTTTGCGTACGTCACCACATTCTGTGATCTTGTTCACAATTTTGTGTACGTCACCACATTATGTGATCTTATTCGTAATTTTGTGTACAACGTCAGCAAGTTCTGTGATCCTTTAACAGCTGTAATCTTTTGAAAAGTTTTAATTATTATTATTACTTTTTTTTATGGCGGCGCCCGGATATGTAATTCGAGGTTCTTTCAAATTTTGAAATGTGCTACAATAGATGGGTGTGTGAAAAATTTGAGTTCCCTGGTTCATCTGAAACCTAGTGACCCAAGGGCTCAAAGATTTGAAATATCCAAACAAAGCTCAAATCAAATTAAATAAACATTGTTTTTTAAAACTTGAGAAAATTGTATACGACACACGTGACAGCCATTTTGTGCCAATTCTTCTATTTCTGCTCAAACACCCATTTATGAATGTCTGTGTCGTTTTGGTTGTCATTATTATTAATGTCCATGTTTCACAGCAATAAAATAGAACTGACTTGACATTTGAGTTGCAGATTCTTATTTTCGTGTTTGACTTTATTTCTATTTATTACCATATATTTCCCAGTACAATGAAAGTTTCTCTTTTCCTTTGTATTCTTACTGTGATATCACCGTCTGTCCCATGAACAGTGTCTATACTGTGGCCAAGATACATGTATGATTCTACATGTGGTAATAGTGCTTCTAATGTTCAATACTGCTGTCGCTTCTTGCTTTTATTCTCATTATCTTAGTTTTGTGCCTGTGTATTTTCACACCCACTTGCTGTGATCTCTCATCAAGTATTTTCATTTTGTCTTGCATGTGGTTACGGTTAGGAAACAGAAGAGCAAGGTCATCGGCAAAATGTATATCATTAAGCTGTTTAGTCTACTGAACTCCATTTCTGTTGGTTGATATCGATGTTTTCATGACCCACTCTATAGAAAGTAAGAAGATAAATTGAGACAACAGGCATCCCTGCAGCACTCCAGTTATTATCTCAGACGGATCTGTAAGTTGTCCATCGTGAAGAATTCTGCATGCCATGTTTTCATATATTTTCGCTATTAATTTAATGATCTTCGGGGGGATGAGCACACATATTTATAAAATCACCTACGCCATTTTATCCTCGTAACAAGCCACTTTCTGTGAGGTATACCTGATAACTGTGCTTAGATGTCTATCAAGTTTTTGGAACGTATCAGAAGCTGTGGTCGTTCTGGCAGATTTGTATCGTATGCAAACCAAAAACGAAACAAAAACTTATAACAGTTTTTGCTTCACTTTTTTTAACTTCCAAACTCTTTTGCACATTAGCTTTATTAGATGACGTCAGAACGGTGCCATGATTACAAGTTCTTAGTTCTATTGCGTTTCATTGGATGAGATAATTCAGAGGATTATGGGACGGTTCACCTGCGAGTTGAAATGACAGGAAGGTAATCAGGATATGAGATTAATTATTAATCTTTCCTATGTGCACATGGAACAACAGGTACTCTCAATTGTTTATTGTGGGTCTTTCAGTCTCGTTTTCTCTGCTTCTGTATTGCTGCGTTTCGATCTATCTTTCTCATATCTCATTACATTTTAATGTACGCAGCGAAAACATTGAACGACTTTTTCAAATCATTGGAATGTAGACAACAGAGCGAGCAGCACAACAGAAATACGGTTTCAGGACACGGGACATAGGAGAGGAAAAGAGTGACAGGCAATATTAAAGAAATCATGAAGACATAACATTCAACGAACACGCACTGTATTATACAGTGCTCCAAAAGTAATTACTCCATTTCAAGACACTGTAACGTGTTGGATTTACGTTTACCCTACTGTACAGCCTAGAAGGAAAAGGCATCGAAGAATGGAACTGGTCACCCCATCTCTCGATGCTTGACCTAGTATAGGAAACTTCATTCCCCTACGGCAGTATCTGCTATGGGACTGCCTTCACCTTTACTTTTTTGCAGTCTAGAACTCGCAACAAAAGTGCATCTGTCTACTGTGCTTCCTAACACTTGCAACAAAGGTGCAAATTTCGAGCTGATCTGTCTACTGTGCTACATGTCGAGCCTGTCTGTCTGCTGTGCTACTTTTTAAGCTTATCTATCTACTGTGTTATCTAACACTCGCAACAAAGGTGCGAATGTAGAACTACTCAAAGAAATGGCACGCTAACGGAAAAACACTCACAGAAAGAAAGTGCTCACTTTTCTACTTCATCGGCATTAAGGCAGCTTCAATTTTTAGATGACAGCTCCAGCACGTGATTGAGTGTTTGAGACGGGTGAACACGGAGGGAATTCATCTTCTGCAGGTGTAACATACAGAAAACCAGGCAGGATGCTGTAAGGTGGTGGGTTGAAGGAGTGCTGTAATATTCGGGAGTATTATGTGAAAGAATATGCCGGAAATGAAAAAGAAATATATTCTTTTGTGTTGGTCATTGGTTAAATAAAGACTAACACAATGAAATCATGCATAATTGTAAAACAGAAATGAATTAAAATATTTGCTGGCACCAAATCCCAACAGTCACTACAACAATTATTAAAGAAATTAATCATAAAAACAAAAGCCAAATTAAGCAGTCGGCAGGATTAAAAGAAATAAAAGAATCGTCATGTAGAATTCTAACCACCATACATTGTCTGCAATAGTAATTTTCATCAGTCATAACTGACTATGGGGACGATGGGTCCTTGCGACTTGGTGTTCCTTCGGCGTGCTAATTTCTTTTATTGCTTGTTTTAAGAGCTTCTTTTCGTCCAAACTGAGGTTGAGCCCTAAGGAGCATCTCCACCTGGTGCGATCAGTAGCTTCGTTTGCAATAACACAACAGTTGTAAAAAAGCACCATCAAGGAGACATAATACAGAGCAGTACAAAATGTATGCACAATAAGCAAATATATAACACCAAAAGAAGGCTCCGCGATGTAATCGACACTGCCATGCATATAGGTAATGGTTTAAAAGGGCGCTATACTCTGAAACATAACAAACATCCCATACAAAAATTGGTTACGTAGCAACAAGAGAAAAAGTAGACAAATAAACAAGACATGGTGTGATTGGGTGAATGAAAAAAAGAAAGACAAAGGCATCAATTGAACCGCCAATTTAGTGAAGTACATAAGTGGTAGGATAGACAGGATCACTGAGTGTGATTTTTGAGTGACATACGGCAGCAGAAATTCAAGGTCCTAAATGACCTCGATCTAGGTTTCACCCCCACACTTTTATGAAGTAGTCACCCACTCTGTCTATCATTCTGACGACAGATTTATAGAGGAACGAAGAATTATCGTGAAAATTCTGACAGGCTGGGTGTCAGTCTTTTTCGAAAAATAATTAAAGGAAACCACTCAACAACAACAAATATCTATCAAGGTATATAAATCAGGTAGGTAATGAAAATAATAATATCTCCCTGACTAATTTGAGACAACAAAGTAAATCATAATTTCATCACACATGAAATAACAAATAAAATGTACATAGTACATGGAACCAACCATACACACAGAGTCACAACACTGAACGAGACAATACTCTCACAAGTGAAACTACTACACAAATTGTCACTTTAGTTCTTCCAGCTTTTAGCCTATCGATTTGGCGGCAAATGCTGGGCCTCCCAGGGTGTGAAACAAAATCCAAAATGTGCTTAATTCAAACACTGCAAAAATGGGAGCTATCCTGGCTCTCTGAAATAGACTCTATGACCTTCCTATGGTTCACTGAAGAAGGATTAAAGCTTCCGCAAGACCGCCCTTTCATGTCGTTCAATGGGTGGGTAATGATGTTATCTGACAAGAACACAGAGTACGATACGCAGATCACAGAAATAACTTCCCCCAACATACTAGGGCTTTAGGGCCAGCTGAGGCATGGGGGCCGTATGAGGTAATCCAACTAGGCGACTAATTAACCTTTTGTGCGGCGATGTGGACCGCTTTAGCAAGTTCACTATAATACGTATGCCAACACTGTCATAGATTTAAGCAGACTACTGATGCTTGAGAGGATGCCTGGAGTTCTGGGTAGCTTTTTTAAAGTTACAATTGCCTTGGGGGTGGTCCCTTTTCATGGAGACCCGCCACACAAAAACCCTCTATCAATTTACACACAAGACCTGTGAGGTCGAAAGTTTTAATTTATAGATGGATTTCTCTCAAGAAAAACTTTATGTTGTTGTTCACTTCCGAGAAATTATCCACACCCGAAAACTAAGCTGCTTAGTAAACACACTTCACTATTAAAATTATTAAAACAATTAATATAGATATAGTCAAGAAAGTTAAGTTAACATTGAGCTACATGTTAACCAAGTGCAACTCTAACATAACTATGTGTTGCTCACCTGAACAGAAAAGGTATCCGTTCCCTATAGTGACTGGTAATTGATTAAATTCGATTTATCCACTTCACATAAACAATCCTGGGTTCGCTGGCTGTTAGTAAAGGGTAAATGTTAAATTCTAACTTATATAAGGCCATTTCTTTATTTGAGCCCGTCTGCTTCTCCTTCTGCTAACGCAGGTGGTCAAATAGACGACAAGTCAAAGCAGTGTCAATGGCCCGATGGGAACGTAGATTTCCTCCAAAGCAACCAAGATAAAAGAATTAGGTCCCGGTTGACAGGAAGATTTTAGAGACACGGTGACTAGCTTCAGGGCTTCAAAGGTTCCGAAGACGGAGCAACTCAGGGGACATGAAAAGGCGGTGGACCTGCCGGTGCTTGCGTTTCCCCGTCTGCCCTCAGAAAGTTAGATATAAATGAGTGCAAAGGAATACTCATTGGGTAGCTCTTCCATGAATCAAAAGACATCTGAAGATACACAGCGACCAGCATGAAAGCATTTCGATTGCCTCTATATAGTGGAGCAAAAGACATGAGTGAAGAGACTTCAATCGCTGTCAAGCACAGTGATTGACACTGGCGGAATCTGGAAGATTACATTAAATATAAGGCAAAAAGAAGTGGGCGGGGACAAAAATAAGAGATAAGAAAAAGGCGCGTGTAGACAGGTTCATCGGCAGAAAATTCTGGGTCAACTCATGACACATAAAGAGATAAATGGATATTTACTCACTCATTACCTTTCACTCCCCTGCGAAGGATAAGCCTTCAGTAATTACCCGCCAAGTCTTCATGTTTTGTGCCATCCGTTCTAGGTCTTTCCATGTCATCTTTATCCCTGTCTTTTCTATCCACAGTTTCCTTCTTCGTGTGTGTGTTTTTTTAATCTCTTTATTTGTCTTACCATATAGTTCCTGGAGGTAACTGAAGAGACAAAGAAAGAATAGGCGACTGAACTCCTTGGAATTTCGAACATGGCGACAAATATGAGGTTGTGCATGAATCTGGCAACGTCATGATGTCAAACATATTGTCATAGCAGCTACTGCTACAGAAGCTTGGTGCAGGTTTCCCGCAATGGGACCAGCCACAGCGGTGGCTCTTTGCAAAGGAAAATGATGCTGATTATTGTTATTATTATTATTTTCTCTCAATATGATGGTTCCAGAAAAAGGGGTGTCTTGTAATTCCTGTCAACTGGTTTCCTCAGAGCGTTTCCTTAACATTTAAATCCTTTAATTTTGTGTAAGCACGGACTTATGAAAAGCTGTAACTTCATGATTGTTGATCTTGCTATAAAATTTTCGTGTTTAAAAGCCATCTAGTAGGACTGACGTGACATTTTTGTTGAATATTTTGATTTTCTTTTTCCTTGTTCGTTTAAAGTGCGAAAATTGCAGGTGCTAGATCTAGAGATTTTCCTAGAAGAAAAAAATGTGAGTCAAGAACACAGACTTCTTTCTGCTTTCTCTGGGTTGCGTCACGTGCCTCCTTCCCAGACGATCGTCTGCGGTGGCTCAATTAAAATATTTTCTTTATTTTGTAAAAGTTAATTATCATCATCAGCTGCCATCTACGCAATGAAGGTCAACTGCAATGGATCTACAACGTCTTCTGTCTCTTGTCTTGATGGTGAACTCTGATAGACTCTTTCTTGTCCATCTCTTAATGTTATCTTCACACTTATACCGTTGTCAGTGTGATACGCTTCCGTAGCTAAGCGTTCGGAAGGTCATGGGTTCGATTCTACGGTAAGCCACTCACTTCTGTTGTTTTTTTTTTTGTTTTTTTTTTTTGTCTAGTTTTCTACTTTTTTATTTCTCACGGGTACCTGAAACATACCTTTTTGTGTTTAATATTTATGTATTTACTGTTTACAAGCCTCGGGTTTCCCCTCTTTATTTGTTTAAATGTCTTCCTCTTGCACGTTTGCCTCCACCTCTTCCTTCTATTATCGTCTTCTGCAAGGCGTTGTCTGTTTATACGGCCAAAATATTTTAGCTGTCTAATTTTGATCTCCTTCATTAATTCTCTTTTAATTCCTGGGGTTTCTGGTACCTCTTTATTTGTTTTCTTTTCTTTCCATGAGACTTGCCCGATTCTTCTATTTATCCATATCTCAATCGCCTCAGTTCTTTCTTCTACCTGCTTTTTTTATTGTCCATGTTTCTACACCATACAATAATGAAGAAACTATGAAGACTCCATTGAAAAAACCAGACATGTCACATTTTTTATAAAGACTGAGTTACTATCATCAGCAAATTAAGCATACTCCAAAGAAGGTGTAGAAACTAAAATTATATTTGAAGACACATTCTTCTCCAAGAAAATGAAGCATATAAACAAGTAATCCATCTTTGTGTCACAGCGTTTCAAATTTTTAAAAATCAGTTTTCTCGGACTTCATTTTTTGTGACATGTCAGGTTTTTTTTTTTTCAGCTGAGTCTTCATATAGCACTTGATGATTCTCAGTTTGAATTAACGAGTTAGTAGTTTAGAAATTAGTATCTTTAATAAGTAATCGTTAATAGGATCATCTCATTCAGGAATGGCTGTCAGCATAGGTCAAACGTAAACAAATCGAGGAAAAACACACTTTAGGCTTCCACTTTTATTTTAAAATGCACTAAAAATAGAGTTCTGCGATCCTGTGTACGTCACCAAGTTCTGCGATCCTGTGTACGTCACCAAGTTCTGTGATCCTGTGTACGTTACCAAGTTCTGTGATCCTGTGTACATTACCAAGTTCTGTGATCCTGTGTACGTTACCAAGTTCTGTGATCCTGTGTACGTCACCAAGTTCTGTGATCCTGTGTACGTCACCAAGTTCTGTGATCCTGTGTACGTTACCAAGTTCTGTGATCCTGTGTACGTTACCAAGTTCTGTGATCCTGTGTACGTTACCAAGTTCTGTGATCCTGTGTACGTTACCAAGTTCTGTGATCCTGTGTACGTTACCAAGTTCCGTGATCCTGTGTACGTCACCAAGTTCCGTGATCGTGATCACAAATTTGTGTACAACGTCACGAAGTTCTGTGATCCATTCACAGCTCTAGTGTTATAAAGATTATATGACCTTTTCGTATGGCAGCCCAAGGACAGGTCAATCGAGGTTTCTCGAAATGTTCGTAGTCTAATATATACCACGATAGAGGGTCGTGAAAATGTTTCATCTTCCTAGGTCATCTGAAACGTAGTTAACCAAGATTTAAAACATCCACACAACGCTCATATCAAATTAAATAATCGGGTTTAAAATTCCTGCGTAGACATATTTAGAGGCATTAAGGACATTCAAGACACTGCTATGAAATTTGTTTACGAGCTGACAATTGGTTTGGCTTCTTAAAAGCGCCTAGCACATTTTCCATTGTGCCATAGCTACAGATGAATCTCAAATATCTGTGCCTATTCCCCCGCACATTCAGTTTCAGCTAAGCATTTTTGTCTATTTAGCTTTTCTTAGCCTTTTTTTTAACCTCCATCCTTCCAACTCAGCAGCAGTTTTTTTTTTTTTTTTTTTTTCTAGATGAGTGGCTTATTACTAGAAGTATATGGTTACAGTGAGCCAGAAACACGTTTTTGCTCTTTCTTCTGTCAGTACAAACTGCTCGGCCACGAGAAGGCCAGGAAATGAACTTAGTTCAAGAAGCAGTAACTCGGAGCAATTAATCGGAGTTGAAAAGTAATATACCGCTCCGCTCGCTCCTGTAAAAGCGTCATCACTGTAATAATTTTTTGGTTTCCTCATGATGCATGCTTGAAATAGTATTTGGAAAGACGTGACGTGGTTTGACGCTAGGTGAGGTGCACACCTAGTACTCCCCACCAACAACTGTTAACAACATTCGAAGGCATTAAAAAAATAAACTTTTCACGAAGAGAAAGAATAAGAAATACAAGGAGAAGCAATAGTGACACAAGAAGAGGCAGAAGATGAGATGGAGAGTACACATGATAGGATCAAGGCAGGCGAGAAGACGACGATTACAAATAAGAAATAGCAGAGGCAGAAGATGAGATGGAGAGTACACATGATGGGATCAAGGCAGACGAGAAGACGACGATTACAAATAAGAAATAGCAGAGGCAGAAGATGAGATGGAGAGTACACATGATGGGATCAAGGCAGACGAGAAGACGATTACAAATAAGAAATAGCAGAGGCAGAAGATGAGATGGAGAGTACACATGATAGGATCAAGGCAGACGAGAAGACGATTACAAATAAGAAATACCAGAGGCAGAAGATGAGATGGAGAGTACACATGATGGGATCAAGGCAGATGAGAAGACGATTACAAATAAGAAATAGCAGAGGCAGAAGATGAGATGGAGAGTACACATGATGGGATCAAGGCAGACGAGAAGACGATTACAAATAAGAAATAGCAGAGGCAGAAGATGAGATGGAGAGTACACATGATAGGATCAAGGCAGACGAGAAGACGATTACAAATAAGAAATAGCAGAGGCAGAAGATGAGATGGAGAATACACATGATAGGATCAAGGCAGACGAGAAGACGATTACAAATAAGAAATAGCAGAGGCAGAAGATGAGATGGAGAGTACACATGATAGGATCAAGGCAGACGAGAAGACGATTACAAATAAGAAATAGCAGAGGCAGAAGATAGAGCTGGAGAGTACACATGATAGGATCAAGGCAGGCGAGAAGACGATTACAAATAAGAAATAGCAGAGGCAGAAGATGAGATGGAGAGTACACATGATAGGATCAAGGCAGGCGAGAAGACGACGATTACAAATAAGAAATAGCAGAGGCAGAAGATGAGATGGAGAGTACACATGATAGGATCAAGGCAGGCGAGAAGACGACGATTACAAATAAGAAATAGCAGAGGCAGAAGATGAGATGGAGAGTACACATGATAGGATCAAGGCAGATGAGAAGACGACGATTACAAATAAGAAATAGCAGAGGCAGAAGAAGAGATGGAGAGTACACATGATAGGATCAAGGCAGATGAGAAGACGACGATTACAAATAAGAAATAGCAGAGGCAGAAGATGAGATGGAGAGTACACATGATAGGATCAAGGCAGGCGAGAAGACGATTACAAATAAGAAATAGCAGAGGCAGAAGATGAGATGGAGAGTACACATGATAGGATCAAGGCAGGCGAGAAGACGATTACAAATAAGAAATAGCAGAGGCAGAAGATGAGATGGAGAGTACACATGATAGGATCAAAGCAGACGAGAAGACGACGATTACAAATAAGAAATAGCAGAGGCAGAAGATGAGATGGAGAGTACACATGATAGGATCAAAGCAGACGAGAAGACGACGATTACAAATAAGAAATAGCAGAGGCAGAAGATGAGATGGAGAGTACACATGATAGGATCAAAGCAGACGAGAAGACGACGATTACAAATAAGAAATAGCAGAGGCAGAAGATGAGATGGAGAGTACACATGATAGGATCAAAGCAGACGAGAAGACGACGATTACAAATAAGAAATAGCAGAGGCAGAAGATGAGATGGAGAGTACACATGATAGGATCAAAGCAGACGAGAAGACGACGATTACAAATAAGAAATAGCAGAGGCAGAAGATGAGATGGAGAGTACACATGATAGGATCAAGGCAGGCGAGAAGACGATTACAAATAAGAAATAGCAGAGGCAGAAGATGAGATGGAGAGTACACATGATAGGATCAAGGCAGGCGAGAAGACGATTACAAATAAGAAATAGCAGAGGCAGAAGATGAGATGGAGAGTACACATGATAGGATCAAAGCAGACGAGAAGACGACGATTACAAATAAGAAATAGCAGAGGCAGAAGATGAGATGGAGAGTACACATGATAGGATCAAAGCAGACGAGAAGACGACGATTACAAATAAGAAATAGCAGAGGCAGAAGAAGAGATGGAGAGTACACATGATAGGATCAAAGCAGACGAGAAGACGACGATTACAAATAAGAAATAGCAGAGGCAGAAGAAGAGATGGAGAGTACACATGATAGGATCAAAGCAGACGAGAAGACGACGATTACAAATAAGAAATAGCAGAGGCAGAAGATGAGATGGAGGAAGACGAAGAGGGTGGGAAATATACAGAAAAAAAAAACAAGTAGGAAGGGAAGAAGAAGGAAATGACGAGAAAAATATGACGATCACGACGACGGAAATGAAACAGGAAGATAAGAGAGCGATGAAAGTGGAGGTGAGTCACAAGACAACAAAGATGAAGAGAGAATGAAGACGAGGAAGAGCAACAGGAAGATATAGGTGACAAGGGAGGAAAAACAAAACAAATAGACGACGAAAGACAGTTTTACACGTAACGATCTCGCTGGATGTGTCCAATTTTTTATTGTGTATAACTGTGAAAGAAATATATTTAAGAGTCAGTGAAAGCTGGAGCACAGTGTAGCTCTCGGTGGATGTGTCCATCTATTATAGTTTACTAGTGTAAAAGGCCGTCATAAGACAGGAATTAAATTCAAAAGCACCAATATCTAACAGCAATTTTACTTATTCAAAAGTATTTTTAAAAAACCACTGTACATGAACTACGTAGCAGCAGCGAGGATCCCAATGTGTGTATACGGGATCACACATTCTATAAATATATTTGTGTGCACACCGTCATTTGCGCAGTCTTCTTTGGTAAGTGTTACTATTTTCGGGAGAGTACATATAAGGGAAACAATACAATTAATATCTAACTTTCAATCAAAGTTGCATCCCTTAGCGTTACGCACTGACAGAAAAAGCTAATATTTTATATATATAGGATTACTGTGAAAGAAAAATATTTGAGAATCAGTGAAAGTTGTAGCCCTGTGTAGCTCTCGGTGGTCTCTGTGGAGTTGTAGAAAGAACAGGACTACCATTCCCTCAGACATGTCGTAAGAGGCGATTATTATAAGGTTGTTCATGAGACGGACAGCCTCATTAGGCAAAACAGGTTGCAATAGAGACCACAACGTGTGGGCTTTAATGTCGGCTTTCTTCTTTGGGGCCGATTGTAATGAGAGGCTGTACGATCCATTCTTCTTCTTGTATCCTTGGCCTTTAACTAACAAAGCTAGCGGTAACCATCACGCCTAGTGGCCTTTAGTAGTTTAGCAACAAACCCTCCCCACTTTGCTTCGTCTGTTGCCATCCTTCGTGCGTTGTTCCAACTCTGGTTCAAGCTTTATTTTTGTCTTAGCCTCTTCAGTTCTCCACCAAGTTGATTTTGGTCGACATCTCTGTTTGTCCTTTCTTCTGGGATCCATTGTATAGCAGTTCTGGTGACGGTGTCGAAGTCTCTTGTGAAGACCTGGCCCACCCAATTCCAGCGTGTACCTGTTGTGGTGGTATAGACTCTTCTTAAATTTTCTAAAGCGCGAAAAGAAAAACAAATTAATATCTGTGCCAGCACGCTCACCTACAAGGTTTGATTTGAACACACATCGTAGGGGCGCGTGCTGACACAGATATTAATTTGGCTTAAGCATGTTCAGTCAAGTTTAGAGAAAAAAAAAACAGGAACAAACTTCGCTGATGTTAATAAAATTAGCATAGCAACTATTTTTTTTTCCCCTCCCCGTTCTTTCAATTGGCTAATCTTCGCTATTTTCCTTTCAACTTTCTGTTTGTTTGATTTTTTTTGTTTACCTTCTGTAATTTTATTTTTAACTTCCTATAGTTTTTTTTTTAACTTTCTCTAGTTTTTTTTAATAACTTTCTGTTGTTTTTTTTATGAGGCTGTTTAGTCGTGCTTCTTGTTCCATCATTAGTGTGTTCTCTATCTATCTATCTATCTATCTATCTATCTATCTATCTATCTATCTATCTATCTATCTATCTGTCTGTCTGTCTGTCTGTCTGTCTGTCTGTCTGTCTGTCTGTCTGTCTGTCTGTCTGTCTGTCTGTCTGTCTGTCTGTCTGTCTGTCTGTCTGTCTGTCTGTCTGTCCGTTCGTCTATCATAGTTTATTTTATCTGTCTGCAGACAAAAATAAAAACAAACGCTATGTTTTTGGCCAACCTGACGGCATCCAGTCTACTGTTCCCTACAAGCTGGGCCGGTGCTACCATTAGGCCAACTAGGCAGCCTTCTAGACCAACGGGCTGATCACCCGTTTGCCAGTCACTTCGATTACGGAAACAACAGCAAATGGATTGATTTGCCGTTGCCCTAAAGACGCCAATAGGTGTGATGGGAAACAATGGCAAAGAAAACCTATCTGCTGTTGCCCTAAGACGCCACTAGGCGTAATGGCCACTGACTGCTTTGACGGTCGGTGGCTAAGGACGGAAGAAGAAGAGAAGAAGCAGCCTTCTAGGGCGCAGACCTCAGAGGGGCGCAGAACTGACCTTTGAGGGGCGCAGTGAAATAGATTCGTTTTAACCCATGTAAAAATGAAAGTGATCATTTATATATTTTATTTTAAGATAAAATCCATAGCTTTGCTATGGGATATAATTAATTATAAAGTCTTATGAGAACATTTAAAATATCTAGCCCCTTTTTTATCCTATCATGAATGAACATTTGCGCAGAATTAAAGATCAAGAAACAATGGTTCACTACCTTGGAAAATATATCCAAAAAAAGTGTTACACCTCATTTTGCACTCAGGCTTGCGCTTACTAGTGAAGGCATGGCTATACGCAACAGAGGTAGCACGAAAACGAATCGGTTTTGAAACCGCACCATTGATGTTAATTGTGACGTAAGTTTAAATAAATTATGACGTATGCGACGTCTCCTTCTGAGAGATAACGGTCAATCTTCGATCTTTTGGCTGGTGTCCGTTGAGGTGGAAGGTTGTGTTTTGTGTGCTCCTGATATGTGTTAAAGTCCACTAAGAAGATTTTATGATGACTGCATCTTAATGCACGCCTGATATTTGTGGCAACAATGTATATGAAGGTAGCGTATATTATTCCGTCGACATTCGTGACGATGGCTACAAGACTATTTGTGAACGCTGTCGTGAAACGAGTGTGTAAACCCACTGCTTTGTTTAATCATTATGTCGGGATACAAATTTGCCCCAGCCAATCAACGCGCAGTTGCTGAGCCGGAATAAATTACAAGAAGTTATGCCAGGAAAAAAACTTAAGCCCTGTTTTTCGGATGTCGGTTGCGGCCATCTTGTCACCCAATATGGCGGAAAAACAGAATAAAATTAGGCATAAGCCCTGTTTTTTCGGAACTCGTTTAGGTCAAGGACGGTACGAAGGATGGTACGGCGGGTGGTACAAAACCGCATACAGCCAATCAGCTTGCCATGCCAGGAACCAACCAAACGCTTTCCTTAAGCAGTAGAAGTTACCTCACCTGCCTATATAATCGGGCGAGATTTTATGCAAAAACACGCAACACCAACACGAAGCCAGATAGACCGACTGAAGGAGAGAAGCTGTCAACCTTGATTTATCGCTTACCTGAGTGCATTGACCTGGCAGCCTGCTTCACTAGTCGAGTCAAAACCTGGCCTGTTTAAATCTTGGAGGGTAAATATAATTTACAATTTGTAGGCAAATAGGCCTACAGCAGATATATAATGTTGGTATTGGTTGTGTGTCATTTATACTACCTACACCTGTATATATTTTATATAAATTGTTTCAATATGAACGTATCAGGTTACTGATTGTATCTTGGGGCATTAGGCATAATGATTGTATTTCCTGATATGATTGAATAGACGAAGAATAATAGGACTCATATTTCAATCTATTGTCTCATATAAAACCAACTGCAATATAACCAAAACAGTCCTTGTTAGGACTCAATCTATTGTCTCCTATAACTCAATCTATTGTCTCCTATAACTTCAGTCTATTATCTCAGACCAACTGAAATATAACCAAAACAGTCCTTGTTAGGACTCATCAATCTATTGTCTCATCTAACTCCAACCTGAAATATAACCAAACAGTCCTCGTCTCATATACTCCTATCATAAGAACATAACAATATTGTTAGGATATATGTTACCAACCAACGGGCTGATCACCCGTTTGCCAGTCACTTCGATTACGGAAACAACAGCAAATGGATTGATTTGCCGTTGCCCTAAAGACGCCAATAGGCGTGATGGGAAACAATGGCAAAGAAAACCTATCTGCTGTTGCCCTAAGACGCCACTAGGCGTAATGGCCACTGACTGCTTTGACGGTCGGTAGCTAAGGACGGAAGAAGAGAAGAAGATATGTTACCAGCTAGTATAGCACTTGTCAAAGAGGGTCTGGTATATTATAGGGGGAAGGAAATGGTTGTATCACACCTAGGTATATATATATATTATTGGATGTATTCATGTATTGAATTCATATTATTGGATGTACCCATGTATTGATTTATCAGAAAGAATGTTTTGCAAGTAGACACCTGTCTTGTCTCGCTATTGCTAACTCATACTGAGCCATGTTGTCATTCATCCTACATGCAGACACCTGAGACACACGCTCATTTCATACTAGAAATAGGTGGGCTTGATGACAGAAATTAGCCCCTATTTTTACTTGTTACAGGTTTTATTCGTGTCATCAAACCTGAGGTCGTATGTTCGAGTCAATACAGCTGCCTGGAAGTTCGCAGGAGCATAGAGATTGCACAGAAGCTACATCTTTAGTCCCCCTCAGTCTTAGGTGGGCTAAAGTAACGATCCTCAGCAGGTGGTGTGTGAACCAAACTAAGGAGAACAGAACGTTTTGAGAGATGAGTACACATTAGTACCATTTCTGTCAGCATTGTGAGCAAAGTAACTGTCAGTGACGAGAAAGCGAGTTAGCATAGCAAGAGACAAAAATAACAGCATAGCTGATAAATTGTATATACTTAATTAACAGCACAGCTGATACATTTACTGTAAGTGATTAACAGCCCAGCAGATATAAATTTGTTTCCTATAATTGGAAGACTTGTAATATATATAAATATATGTGAATCATTTGTAAACTTACAAATCCATTACATTCCATTGTTTCAACATCCACCCTTCAGCACAAGAGTAGATAGTGTATATACTAAATAAATAATACGGAAATTGTATTTGAAGACTTGTCAATTTTATCATTGTTAAGTAAAATCTGTTTCTTTGTCTTAATATCACAGTTAGTTACACAGCGGAGGTGGCAATTTATGTCGGTCTCCTCTTTACTAATTTTTCGAGATCAGATCATTCACAGCCGTAACTATTTTGTATTACCAGTAGTCCTCTCAGACACTGGGACATCACCATTTTCTGCAGAAATTCTATTTCTGTAATTGTCAGTACTATACTGATCCTAGAGTAAATAAAAATCTCACGCCACAGACGCAGAACTTTACTGACGGCTAGTTTGCCTACATATTCATGCCTTTTGGACGGACAGAGGACTGTGTATATGAAATCTCATATGATCATTTGATTCTGGAAACTGTGTAGCGTTGTCACATTGTGACGTGTCATATTAAAGAATATTGAACGTTTATCGGACAGGGCTACGTCATTTCCAGTTGCAGTGTTCACATTTTACATTCGCGTTATCAGCACGACATAACATGTTACATCACACGTAACAATGAACTTATACAGATTCTAGCAGGAGCTATAAAGTAAAACGAGATATTGTTCATCATTAAGTTAACAAAAAAGAACATTTTAGCACATATAAACTCAGCCAAATACTACTCAATTATTCTGAACTGCAAACCTGATGTTAGTTATATTGAAGAAATGACAATGGCGGTACATTTTGTTGATGTAATCAAACCATCAGATAATGAGATGTCTGAGCCTGAGGGCGCACTAACTAAAATTTGCCCTGGAGAATTCCCCAGACACGAAAACATGTTTTTAAACACTTTCATTTCTTTCGATATGAGCGTTGTTTGCGCGTTTCAGATCATTGATCCCTAGGCTCATTAGGTTTCAGATGACGTAGGAAACTGAAATTTCGCTTACTATCCTCGGAGTACATTTTAAACTACCAAAAATTGGAAGGGTGACTTCGATAAAGAAGAATCTGGGAAAGAAGAATTTTACGCCAGACTACAAAATGTCGAGTGACGTGTTCCTTGCTCGCCATAAAAAAAAAAAAATGTAAAAGCCGAAAGAGCCATAGAATTTTTACAAGACTACAGCTGTGAAAGGATCACTGATCTTGGTGACGTTGCACGCAAAATTGTGAACAAGATCACAGAACTTGGTGACGTATGCAAAACTGTGAACAAGATCACAGAACTTTTCTATTTTTAGTGCATTTTAAAATACACGTGCATATCGTAACACGTGTTTTTTTTTTTTTAATTACTTGTTACAACCGGTATCGCAGACATTTGGGTTAGCCCACAAGGTCCAAGTCCGTCCTTCTTCCTGCTCGTGATCTGTAGGAGAGATCGTCTGGTGTTCATTAGCACGTGCTTAAAGTTGAGCCTGGAGGTATTTCAGACTCTAACAACAATTAATGGCTCGTGAAGACAACACTGCTACAACAGCTGATAACTGCCAGTAAATGGCGCCTTTCTTAATGGGTTCTCTCCTGGGGTGTGCACTTTTAGGGGTTGATGTCTTGTGTATGTTAAAATTTCGAAGTTAAATACAGAGTCCTGGAATGTATATTTTAAAAGTGAGTACGAAAAAATAGAAGAGTATTATTTTATTCACTCATTCATTCACTTATTCATTCACGCACATTCATTTATTCACTCATTAACTCACGTATTCATTAATTCACTCATTAATTCATTCACACACTCATTCATTCATTCACACACTTATTCACCCACTCACATGCATTCATTCACTCACTCATTAATTCACTTACTCACTCATTCATTCATTCATCCATTCACTTATTCATTCACTCATTCATTCATTCATTCACTCACTCATTTATTCATTCACTCATTCATCATTCATTTACTCACTCATTCATTCATTCATTCACTTACTCATTCATTTACTCACTCACTCATTAATTCACTTATTCATTTCCTCACTCACTCATTCATTTACTCACTCATTCATTCACTCACTCATGCATTTATTTACTCATTCATTCACTCACTCATTCACTCACTCATTCACTCACTCATGCATTTACTCACTCATTCACTCACTCATTCATTCACTCACTATTCACTCACTCGTGCATTTATTTACTCATTCATTTACTCATTTACTCACTCATTCATTCATTCATTTACTCATTTACTCACTCATTCATTCACTCACTCATTCACTCACTCATTCATTCACTCACTCACTCATTCATTTACTCACTGATTCATTCATTCATTTACTCATTCATTCACTCACTCAATCATTCACTCACTCACTCATTCACTCACTCACTCGCTCATTCATTTACTCACTCACTCATTCATTCATTCATTCATTTACTCATTCATTCACTCACTCATTCATTCATTCACTCACTCATTCACTCACTCACTCATTCATTTACTCACTCATTCATTCATTCATTCATTTACTCACGCATTCACTCACTCACTCACTCATTCACTCACTCATTCACTCACTCACTCATTCATTTACTCACTCATTCATTCATTCATTCATTTACACATTCATTCACTCACTCACTCATTCACTCACTCATGCATTTATTTACTCACTCACTCACTCATTCATTCATTCATTTACTCACTCATTCATTTACTCACTCACTCACTCATTTACTCGCTCACTCATTCACTCACTCACTCACTCATTCATTCATCAATTCACACATTCATTCATTCAATACCTTTCAACTCCCCGCGGGGCACATACCCTTAACAAAGACATCCTCTGCCTTTTTAACACGTGATATATGTTTCTGATCTATTCATGTCTTCTTTATCCACTGAATGTCTAAGTTTAATTCACTTTGTTTCTGTCTTCATTTTGTCTCCTCGTATGTCTTTGATACCGAAAATTCCATAAGAACCACTGCCTTGTAATGATGTCAACTGGTTTTCTCAGCTTGCGTCCTATCTACTGCCGCAAATTTTCCCTTACATCATTTTCAGCTTGTATCTATGTGGTTATTTTCATCAATTTCACACTGGCAATCTTGTCCTATCATTTTGACCTTTCTATTCCGCGTGAAGAATCGATTTATGAAAGTGTGGGAGGATTATGAGAAATATAATTTTAATTATTTGTACCGCCATTTAAAAATAAAAAAAACCAAATTTGTCTCGGATTTTGACTACTTCGTGTCACAGCTTGCCTGACGAGGACAAACTTCTAATGGTCAAATTACATGTTGGTCTGTCGCGGATCTACGCAGTCTTTTGTTTTCGTTATACGCGTTTGTATGAAATGTATTTTTAAGCCATTGATATGCGGACATCGGACTTGTGCGTAAGCTGCCGACGAAAGGTAATCTTTTCTCTTTACCAGCTGTGGCCCTCAGCTTTGACCGATAGCCACAGTTTACATAGATTGGTAGGAAAATCTCAACAGAGCATTACAACGGGGGAAATCTGATTATATAGAGCCCCCCAAACAAGTGTTTCAGACTTTTTGCATTCTTCTTTTGGCCTCATTACTTCATTTTGCATCTTTGAGACACCGTAGCTATATGAACTCTGGCAACTATTGAAGCTTGATGTGGTTGACATATATGTTAAGTGGGCTTCGTGATCTGCTGATCTTTCTTCATAGTTTCTGTTTGTTTGTGTGGTGATCTTCATGTTGTATCTTCTACATGTTGAATTGAGTGCATTTGTATGGTTTTGCAATTTATTTTCATCCTTATACATTAGACTTTGGTCATCTGCATTAAGTAACTCATTCAGTGGGTAGTATTATTCACTTTCTTGGTTTACTTCGTCTTCTTGGTTTACTTCGTCTTCTAGGTTTGCTTCGTCTTCTGGGTTTACTTCGTCTTCTGGGTTTACTTCGTCTTCTGGGTTTACTTCGTCTTCTGGGTTTACTTCGTCTTCTAGGTTTGCTTCTGGCGGTTTTTTTTCTTTTTAGCCTCGGTAGCGCAGTGGTTAGTACACTGGCTACCTAATTCGGCGGTCCATGGTTCGATCCGCAGTTGATGTGGGATTTTTTAGACCGTAAACGGCTCCGGGGTCGACCCAGCCTCAAGAATTGGGTACAAGGGCAACTCTGGGAAGGTTAAGGCGGCCGGCGAGATGCTGACCACATCACCCCTAGTGTGCCGATGGTCAAGAAAATATGGGCCTAACACCATATTCCCAATATGCCTCAGTGGGCATGTAACGGGATCTTTGACCTTTTACCTCTACACCTCACGGTAGAAGAGGAACGACCAAGTAGGTAAGGTTTTTTTTGTTTTTAAGCAAACAAATACAGTGAACACATAATGTGATATAATATGAAGTGATCAAGGCACTACAAAAGACGCAGCATCTTACCAACCATGTTTTGCCGATTCATTGACGTCTACATGCATGCTACAATAACGAGATGTGTATATACCCAGACCGGCTATCTTTTGGCATATAAGGAATATTATTTCGCGGTATAAGTAGTTCTTTGTTGACGTGTTTGTTTAATTTTTGGCGTAACACTGATATTTGATCTAACCTTTGTGAGAAAGCGTGGGAAGATATCTGAGTCACACCCTGTATTTCGGCGAAGAAGATGATGTAAGCACAAATACACGCCACTCCATCCTACCTCTGATAATATCTTGCATCTTTAGACTTCATTTAAGCCTGTATCTAAAACTGGAATTTTAAATTTGTGATTCACTGACCCTTTTGGATTCTGGGGAGGGGAAAAAGAGGGTGGTGTACATAACCTGAAATTTAAAATGTAACATTTTAATTTAAAATGGTAGTAACCTACCATCCATGTCCTAGAAGGCGACTAAGGACAGTTGAAACCAGCTACCCAATCCTGTTAAAACTTTGTCACAACAAATTCAAAAACCAATGTGGACATTCATAATTGGGTGATTATATAGAATAGAAGATTTGAAATGGTATGACAGGGTCACTAATGTGGAACTCATGACGAAAACCAGACAAGTACAAGTGGAACAAGAGATGAGAAGAAGACACGTGATGGATTGGACATACATTGAGAAAATCTGTTGACAGTATTTCCGGTTATACCACATCCTAGAATTTCCAGAGTAAGAAGAGTAGAGACTGACCCAGAAGCAAATGGAGAAGAGAACTGGAGACAAGAATGAAAGGGGATAAAGAAGGCATGGACAGATCTTGAACGAATGGCACTAGACAAGAGAATTTGGCATGTGTTTGTTGGTGTACTCAGGACCTTATCTTCCCTCTCAGACAGCTGAGTAAAAAATGCCCTTGAGTATACAGGGCAAGAAACATCTTTGTGTCTTGGAACTGGAGAATGCGTTTGACAAGGTCCCCTGGAGCAAACTTTGGAACTGCTTGGCGAGGATGAACATTCTAGCACCTCTGATCCATGCTATACAGAGCTTTTACAAGACTTGCAGAAATTATGTGAGGACGGTAAACCATAAGTGAGAAAAGTCCAGGGCCACAACTGGTGTAAGACAAGGTGATATTCTGTCACCGTATCTTTTCATACTCCTCATGGACGATGTCATCAAGTCATGTAAGGAGAGGACAAGAAAGTATTCAGTGGGGTACTGGAAGATGAGACAGGTCTGTATTTCAGAGCTGACATTTGCCCAAGATCGCAAAATCAGAGGCACATCTTCAATCCAACCTAACCTGCAGATCTGGAAGGAAGAGCTGGAGAAGAGAGGAATGGTCATCAGTAGCTCCAAAACAAAACCCATGGTGATATTACGATAGGAAAAATGGCATTATATTATGCTGGGAGAATAGGTCCTGGAGCAGATCAATCACTTTAAATACCTTGGAGCTGTCATAGACTGGCATCAAAGAAGAATTGGCTAAACGAAGAGCAGCAGCTGTAGGACTTGTTCAGGGCATAAATCGAGGATTCCTCAGCAAAAACAAAAAGAATGGAATTGACAAGAATATGGCTGTATACGGCTCCACATACGTCCCAGTCTTGACGTATGGATGCGAGTCATGGGCAATGACTTCAACCGACAAAATCCAGTTTCAATCCTCAATGTGGTTGCAGTAACAAGAAAAGAACCAGACGATACATCATAGACACAAAACCAAGCCTCTGCAGACCCAAGTTGAACAATCCCAGTTACGATGGTTTGGCTATGTCCGCAGAATGGGATTAGATCAGCTACCACGAAAGATTTGTGAAATCTAGAGC
Organism: Oreohelix idahoensis; assembly: GCA_024509875.1. NCBI lineage: Eukaryota > Metazoa > Mollusca > Gastropoda > Stylommatophora > Oreohelicidae > Oreohelix > Oreohelix idahoensis. The sequence goes on along the minus strand of JAMPIV010018886.1, from coordinate 541,097 downwards.
CAGGGATCCAGCCCTCCAGGACGATCCAGAGTTCGCTGAGAGGACAACTTTTGACAATCTCTAAAGGACCGAGGACTAGATTGGAACCAGGCCAAGAGGAAGATAGTCATTAGGATAGTGTAGCGCGTTCTCTCAGGCAGACCTCTTCACGTAATACTCGACTAAGTAAGACGGCCTCAAACCTGTGGCTCAACATTATTCGGGAGTCTTCCTGTACCATACATCTGTAAATTAACCCGATTATACGGGCCAAGTTGTCATATATACAATTTTATTATTTTATATTTGACATTATTAACTTGCTGGTGGTTGTACAGGTTCATAAGAGGCTGGCAAAATGAGTATTTGAAAACAATAGAGTCATGATCCACCACAGCAAGCGCTGGTGACTGCTTCATGCCGGCTGTCTCAAATGGAACCAAAAGCAGAGGTATACCCAGGCACCCTTGTGGAGCAAAGAGTGGATGATGATGACATCATGATGTACATAATTATTATATTAACATTTTAATAAGTTCATAGGTATATATAGACATGCTTAAATCAGGCAAAAGTCGTTTCCGCTGTCCAGCCACATTTTGTCCCATCAGATTATCTGAATTAATGATGATTTTCATCCCATCCACTGGGTTTATTATTGGTGCTCAGGGCGGGTAAAATTACTGAGAAAAAAGAGAAGGGTCGGTGGAATCGACAGCAGGGAAGGCGCTTGACAAGCTAATATTTTTTTATCTTCATAGAAGGGGCGGGCAGATGCTAAATTCAGCGTTGTGCTTGATTTCTGAAATATCATATGAAGACTCCCTGAAATAGAAGCACCATCCGTCTATTTACAACTCTGCCAAGAGTAATCTTGGGTGAAAGAAGATAACTTTACAGACCCTCATTGTATACTCTAATTTTTGACCATTGTTGGACCATCTCTGCACAGCAGGTGAGGCAATCCCGTGACAATCATGATGATATTGATGATGATGATGATGATGATGATGATGATGATGGTGATGATGGCAACGACGACGACCACGACGATGATGATGATGTGACGCACGACTAAATGAAAACACAAAATAAATGTTAAACAACTAATAACAACTACAACGTTTTGCTAGTGGTTGGGTGGTAGGGAGGGATGTCATTAATAATAATCAAGGACGAGGCGGCATACGCCTGAAAATCTGCAGACACTCAAATGTTTAAATTAATTATTAAAACTGTCTTGACACATTCAGCGTCTGAACCTTGCACTTACTTACGTCTGTGGTGTGCGGGAATTAATTCTGCATGGCTGTATATCTCACTTTGCCGACGCAGATACTGTGCTAATAAGAATGTGTGGTACAAATGCTGGGAGACGTTGAGCACGCGTTGGCGATAAGTGTTGAGAAATCATAGATGTTTTGTGAGATGGTTGCCAACAGTAAAGGGGAAAAAAACCCATGATGTTTCTCTCCTACCCGTTGTCTGCACTATCGATGAAAAACAGTCGTACTTAGCAGTGGCGTAACTACAACGTAAAGGGTCCCAGTGCACATATTAAGTGCGGTTCTCCTTTTATAATGGGCTCAGCAATTTCAATCTTTAGACATATTAATTAATATAGGTAATTAACAGGCACTCGTTCGACAGACAGGAGGAAACCAGATAACAGAAAAGAAATATAAGTGATAGGCTTACTGGGATTTCAGTAAATAAATAAACAAACAACACAAAAAGGTATGTTATCAAGCACTCAGTGAGAAATAAAGAAGTAGAAGACCAGACAACAGGAAAACGACAGAAGTGATAGGCTTACCGGGAATCGAACTAGGACCTTCTGAACGGCACCCCCCGCCTAGCCACGGCAGCGAATTGCCACTATCCACTCTGCCAGCTAAGCATTAAAAAAAAATGCTTCGCCGACAGAGGGCTTTGCGGCAGATTATGATAATTGATTTCATATATCTATTTTCTTTATCTTCATTTTTGTTAACCTAGCTTCACCTACGCCTGTTGGGTTAACATAAAACCTCCTATTACTCAGAATAGATCTGTCTCTCTTTCTCATTTAGCACGCATTTAATGCTGGTCGCTATATTTCTTTGATGAGAGTCTACCAGAGACATATTCGCTAAAGTGAGCTGTAATTCTAACACCAGAGCCAGAGATCAAATCGTTGTAAGAGATCAGACAGCGACCAGATTTGAATAAATTTGAGTAGATGTGAGAAACAATGTGAGCTAATTTTATTACCTCCCTTGTAAAACCCGCTCGCTAGAAAGTAATTAAACACGGCGAATCGAAAGATCTAAAGACATTGCTCGCTGAATACGAGCAGAGAGACGAAGGAAACTCACACTGATTAGCGCATTGCCGATGTCTGATTTAAGCGAAAACAAAGATCCTGGGTTTTCGGCTTTGAATTACGTATAAGCCGAAAACTGAGCGTAGAATTTCCCGTAGGTGAGAACACCTGGTAGAGTCTGGTTTTCGGGGGGATAATTAACTATATCCTTTCATCTTTTAATATATATACCACAGAAATCTAACTCAATTCATCCAGTACCTCACAGATTCCTCTAGATAAACTAGCTTCTGTAGTGAATTTCTAAATACAATAGCTAAATTAATATATAACAGTATAAGGCATAAAGGCAAAGATAAGAAAGTACAAAAGAATTTTCTGCTAGAACGGTTGGTGTCGCCTACGCCTTCAGATTATTATTTGCTAACGAATAGCCGAACAAAACGGTACCCAATTTTTCAAATTCGTCCTTGACATAAACAACCACTTTTCCTAGTTCTAAGAAAATATTTGCCTAAAATGCATTGTGGAACGAGGAGGGGCAAGGATAGATGAAATGCTAAATTCGTTTCGCATTGATTTTAAACTAAAAGCCAACTGTAGCACAGTGGCAAGCCTTGCCTTAGGGGTTTCCCCAACACGATGAAAAATTTAAAATTATGGACACTACGTCATGGAAACATGTTTAGCTCTTATTATGAATGACCTAAGCTCTCGTATTTCGCTTGAAATTACATGGAAAAAGAGTGAACGAGAGGTAGTTTAAAAATAAACAACTAACATAGAAAAATAGATAGACTTTTGAACCAAACCACATAGCCCCTTAAAAATCGTATATTCGGGTACCTGAAGACTTGCTGACCAAGAATATGGTGTTAGTTATATAAATAGTCCCTTAACTAATCAAATAATGATAAAACCATACATAGGGATCAGAGATACTGTCAGGTCAAGTCATATCTGCTTAGATTGGATCGCATAATTTTGGGGAAAAAGTAGGTGACGGATAGGCTCAGATAGTACAGTGAATCCGATTGGGTGGCATTTGAAGTGAGACGAAATATTATTGGCTGACCTTTGAATAAACATAAATAGCCTAGCAACGTAGAAAAGTTTGAATGATATTTTTTGAAAGACTGTTTACCCTTGTAAAATTAAGAGCGATTGGACAACTGAATCGATATTGTCAGAATAAGCGTTAGGGGGGACGCCATTACTAGAAAATCTTCACCAGTGATAGATGAGATCAGGCTGTGCTTTAAAATACAATTTCGGGGCAGCCTGGACAACAAAACAGATCGAAACTGTGTCAGTCATCGTCTCTGTGTATTTCATTGAACAAATTGTGGTAAGATTGACATTTATTAATCTGTATTTATATAAAAATTGAATGTGAAATAATAATATATGTCTGGACATGAGTGGGTCTATAGCGAACATGAGGCAAAGCCTAAAGATTGATCCACCATGTGATAGACTGTCAGAGAGGTGTAAAACTACAAGAATATGTATGATTGTCATAAAGGAGCATAACACCTATCCTATTATATGGAAGAGATTACAGCTGGAATTGCAGTGGCGTTCTAACTATTAGGGAAAGGAATACTGGTGTACATTGTCACATCAAAAGAAAATCGTGGCATAGGTTTGTATAAGGATATGACCCTTTTTGTTTGTTTGTAATGTACATGTCCTTAACTGTGGACTATTAGTGTATGCTAGATATTAAGAAGGATGCATACCTTCACATTTCAGAGGTCCTGGGTACTGACGTTAATGTGGTACCAAACGCTTGAAAACTGATTGATTCAGGACTCTGCCTGTTTACTGCGAGCCCATGCTAGTGGCCATTGCCTATCAAACAGGGAACAGATTGTCAAGCAAACAGAGGAAAGGTTCAACCTGTATTCTACTGCCAAGATAAGTTCTCGTTCGGCACCTGAGAACTCAACTACCAGAACTTTAAAAGAACTATATAGTGACAGTGAATAAAACTGCGACAAATATTTAATAGTTCCACAAGTGACAAATAGAAACAAACATTACTAAAAGGGTATGATTTCAAACAACAACCTAGTGGTACTACCAGTATTACCTTAAAGTAGGAGAACACTACAGACGTATATTAGAAAAATATTTTATGTATGGACAGAGGATCTATTGTGCTATTTGACTGATGTAAATGATTATTTGATTTCACTTTTAAATTGTCAGTCCTGATTCCAATTAATTTAGAATCAGGATAATAAAATTGTAAAAATCATATTTACACAAATTTCAACCTCAGTCTTAAATAGGATAGCCTTTTAAAGTGTCGTTTGTATGTTATTGTGGTAGTACTGTGTGCTGTTGTGAATAATAAACTATTTGTTTGTATGTTTGTTGATTTTTGTCCATTACACTCTACATTCATAACCCTAGACACCACACGAAGTCATTTAATGTAATAATATAAATACATTTTGAATGAGATTAAAAAAAAGGTGGTAGCGGAAAGGTACCCTGAAAAGTTCACAATACTATTGGGTATATTCAAGGACCTTCATTGCTAATCTCATTAAATACAAATATAATAATACCTACAACAATTCATAACATCAAATCCACCACATATATTGGGGTCCTGTCCGGGATTTTAAACCTCTCTTACCACATATATTGGGGTCTCGCTCCTGGGGATTGATTTTTCTTTTATAACACCAGCTATATTGGGTAGTTTGATTCTGGGATTTTAAATTCTTAAAATATTATCAATTATATTAGGAATCTCAGATAGTATAAAACTAAAAGCATTCCTTTTGGAGAAATTGAATAGTAGTTGAGCTATCAGTGCCTGTGGTTGTTCTTGGTTATCATTAGAAATTATTAGCCATAATTAGAGATTTGTATAGTTAGAAATTTTAAAAGGTTGCATAGTACAAATGGCTGATCTGGCAAAGTTTCGATCTGCTGCTGTGCTGACTGCTAAGGAAATGAACATGGAGGGTCAGGCTTTGATCCAATATGTAACTTCAGAATGTGACAAGTATATTGAAAGGGAAGATAGGAAATTAGCAGAAGAAAGAACATTACAGTTACAAATTGAGGCTGACAAAGAAATTAAGAGGTTGCAGATTGAGGCTGATAAGGAGGCTAGGGCATTGGAGGCAGAAGAAAAGAGACAGGCTGCAGAAAGAGAAGAAAAGAGACAGGCTGCAGAAAGAGAAGAAAAGAGATTGGCTGCTGAAAGGGAAGCAGAGGAAAAGAGACAGGCTGCAGAAAGAGAAGAAAAAAAGGCCGAGAGGGAAGCAGAAGATAGAAGATTGCAGAGGGAGCACGAGTTACGACTAAGGGAGTTGGAAATTCAAGGCCATGCTCCTGAAAATGGTGCCAGCCCCTTTACCTCAGATGCCACTGCCAGTCAGGGAGCCTCAACCTCAGCTATGGGTTTTCATGTAGATCATTTTGTTGAGAAAGAAGATGACATCGAAGGGTATTTAAGTAGATTTGAGCTTTTAGCTACTACATATGGGTTAGAGAGAGAGAGGTGGAGCCTCAAGTTATCACAAGGGCTTAGAGGAACGGCTTATGAAGTTTTTGCCAAGATGAGCAGAGATGACCAAGACAATTATGACATGCTAAAGCAGGCTCTTTTATTAAGATACGAAAAGAACGGAGAATTTTATAGAAAAAAATTTAGGAATGCCAAACTACTGTCGGGTGAGACTTATCACCAGTTCTCTGCACGGTTAGAGACCTACTTGGAGAAATGGACTGCTCTGGGGAAAACCCAAGATCTTAAGGAGATGATCCTTATTGAGCAGCTAAGAGAGTCCATGGCTCCAGACCTGAGAAAGTTTCTCATGGAACAAGGTGCAGAGAGGCTGGTTGAGTTACTCAATGTCGCTGAGAGGTATCAGGCAGCCCAGGCAGAGGTAGTTGGTAATAAAAAGAAACAGGTAGACAATTTTAAGGCACCTCAAAACTTTAATAAGTTTGACCATAGAGACCAGAACAAAGGTAAGCAATATTTTGATAGGCCACGCAATGACTATAAAAATAAAACCTCACAATTCAATGAAAGGAAATATGATGAAAGAAAACCTTTTTATAAAGGTAGATTCTATTGTAGTTGGTGTCGGATGGACAACCATAACACCGAAGTGTGTAAAAAGAGACCTGTGTACATGGCCACGCTTCAGATAAGATCACAGTCTAAACAGGAGGAGGATAATCTGATAAATACCCCTCCAGATGAGATGAGGAAGGCGCAGGCTGGGGATAAGACCCTCAAGCCTTGTTTTAAGAAATTGTCCAAATGTCATACACCTCCAGGCAAGGGAAACTTCTATATGAAGAACAAACTGATATACAGGAAGGCCGGAACTGGATCCCATGGTCAGGGACAGTTGGTACTTCCTAAAAAGTATAGGGCAGAGTTAATGAGGAGCTTACATGTTGGGACAGATGGGGACCATGAGAAAATAGGTACCATCATCCAAAAGGTTGCTCACAATTATTATTGGCTCGAGGAAATGATTGACATTGAGAATTTTGTAGAAGCATGTGGCATTTTGCATGAGGGAACACCCACAAGTGGGAAAATTGATCAGGACCTAGACACGCCAAGGGGCAAACTTAGGCCTGAAAATGGAAAGAAAAATAAAATTAATAATGTAGACAAAGTGGAATGGGAGCCCCCTTTTCACAGACAGTCTTCACTTGGATGTTTTACAATGGCCACGATGCAACGAGTACAAAGAAATGTTTTACCCCGGAATAAGTCGACAATCCCTCGGTCGAAATTATGTGAACTGGGTGAAAATAAAAGAGAGAGTAGACCTCTCACAAGGAAATTAAAGTGGGAAAAAAACCCCAAGAGAAAAATTGGTAGTGGAAGATTCTTATATGATGACAAGAGGAAGAAATGTCCTCAAAACAAGGCTTCCAATATTATGAATAATATGTCAGAAAAATTAAAAGTCCATATGTAACCTTGTTAAGGACATGGACCGATGAAAAGGCAGAAGAAAATATTACCTCATCATATCAATATGTGAACGAGCTGATCACTCGTCTTAAAACTGGCTGGAAACTTGCCAATGAAAATTTAAGACAAGTCAGGAAAAAGCATGCTGCCTATTACAATAAGAAAGCGAAGGATCGAGAATTAGCTGTGGGAGAGAAGGTGCTCCTTCTACTGCCCGGCAACCATAATAAATTGCAAATTGGATAGCAAGGTCCATATACAGTTCTAGAGAAGGTGTCTAGAACAAATTATAAGATAGATAAGAAAGGGAAAGAGAAAATCTATCATGTGAATCTCCTGAAGAAATATCTGGACAGAGAAAAGTAGGAAGAGACTCACCTACTGACCTTGTCTGTTGCAATGGAGATGAAAAAGGAACCACTCACTTCTCATGAATATCCTTTACATCCCTGTGAAACCGCTGCACAGGTAAAAATCAGCACACACTTAACGGAAAATCAGAGGGAGAGGGTTCAACAGGTTCTGAATAATCATACAGATGTGTTAACGGACCGACCGGGGCATACAAATTTATAAGAGAAGATATGAAACTCATAGACCCAACACCCATCTGTATGAGAGCCTATTCGATTCCGTTCGCTAAGGAAAAAGCTTTAAGGGAGGAGATAGATTATCTGTTGAGAGAAGGGATTATCTCGCACAGTGAATCTCCCTACAGCTCCAGTGTGGTCCTGTTAAGAAAACCCTCTGGAGAACACCGGCTGTGTATAGATTACAGGAAACTGAATGCTGTCACAGAAGGTCAGGTGGATCCATTACCTGATGCAAATCAGCTGTTTGCCAGGCTGAATAGAGCTAAATATTTCTCTAAAGTGGATCTGAGCAAAGGCTACTATCAGATTCCAGTAAAGCCGGAAGTCAAACCTTATTTAGCCTTTAGCACCTCGGAAGGACATTATGAATTTAATATGTTGCCATTCGGGCTGAAAAATGCACCGAGTGTGTTTTCGAGGATGATGAGAAAGTTACTGGATCCCCTGAAGAATCCATGCATCACCAACTTCATGGATGATATTCTCATAGCAACAGAAACATTTGAGGAACACATTAACTCTCTGAATATGTTGTTTGATCGACTGAGAGAGATCAATTTGACAGCTAGACCGACGAAATGCTGTGTTGGATGTAAAGAGCTAGAATTCTTGGGCCACACAGTACATCAGGGAAACATGACCCCTGACCCCAAGAACCTGGAGAAGTTAAAAAAGGCGCCAAGACCACAAACAAAAAAAGATGTGAGATCTTTTGTCTCATTATGTGATTTCTACCAAAAGTATATTAAAAACTTTAACTCCATATGTGCTCCATTGACTGATTTAACGCGCAAAGGAAATCCTGATAGAATTATTTGGACAGCGCAGTGTGAATTAGCATACCAAGAATTGAAAGAAAAGCTCACAAGCAGGCCTATTTTGAAATTACCTGACTTGAGTCAAGAATTCATAGTGAGAACGGATGCTAGTAATATCGGTTTGGGTGCAGCTCTATTACAACGGTCAAATTCACTTGATGGGGAATTAACCCCAGTAGCTTATGCTAGCCGTAAGTTGAACACAGCAGAACAAAAATATTTAACAAGTGAAAAAGAATGTCTGGCAGTCATATGGGCTATAAAAAAGTTCCAGATTTATCTTTATGGAAAATCATTTAAGATTCAGACAGACCATACACCACTCGTGTGTCTGTCACAAGCAAGGCATGAAAATGCTAGATTATTACGCTGGTTTTTGCTCCTACAACCATTCCAGTTACCATAGAGTACATTCCCGGAAAAACCAATGTCGGCGCTGATTTTTTAAGCAGACATCCGTACGACGAACATCAGAGTAGTCACCAGACATAGATAGTAAATTCATCTATGTGTATTTAGAAGTAGGAACTGACATATGATCGTCTGTTCTAAAGGGCGGAGATGTGTAGTGAATTTCTAAATACAATAGCTAAATTAATATATAACAGTATAGGGCATAAAGGCAAAGATAAGAAAGTACAAAAGAATTTTCTGCTAGAACGGTTGGTGTCGCCTACGCCTTCAGATTATTATTTGCTAACGAATAGCCGAACAAAACGGTACCCAATTTTTCAAATTCGTCCTTGACATAAACAACCACTTTTCCTAGTTCTAAGAAAATATTTGCCTAAAATGCATTGTGGAACGAGGAGGGGCAAGGATAGATGAAATGCTAATTCGTTTCGCATTGATTTTAAACTAAAAGCCAACTGTAGCACAGTGGCAAGCCTTGCCTTAGGGGTTTCCCCAATACGATGAAAAAGTTAGAATTATGGACACTACGTCATGGAAACATGTTTAGCTCTTATTATGAATGACCTAAGCTCTCGTATTTCGCTTGAAATTACATGGAAAAAGAGTGAACGAGAGGTAGTTTAAAAATAAACAACTAACATAGAAAAATAGATAGACTTTTGAACCAAACCACATAGCCCCTTAAAAATCGTATATTCGGGTACCTGAAGACTTGCTGACCAAGAATATGGTGTTAGTTATATAAATAGTCCCTTAACTAATCAAATAATGATAAAACCATACATAGGGATCAGAGATACTGTCAGGTCAAGTCATATCTGCTTAGATTGGATCGCATAATTTTGGGGAAAAAGTAGGTGACGGATAGGCTCAGATAGTACAGTGAATCCGATTGGGTGGCATTTGAAGTGAGACGAAATATTATTGGCTGACCTTTGAATAAACATAAATAGCCTAGCAACGTAGAAAAGTTTGAATGATATTTTTTGAAAGACTGTTTACCCTTGTAAAATTAAGAGCGATTGGACAACTGAATCGATATTGTCAGAATAAGCGTTAGGGGGGCGGGGGGGGGGGGGGGGGGGGGGGGGGGCGGGGGACACGCCATTACTAGAAAATTTTCACCAGTGATAGATGAGATCAGGCTGTGCTTTAAAATACAATTTCGGGGCAGCCTGGACAACAAAACAGATCGAAACTGTGTCAGTCATCGTCTCTGTGTATTTCATTGAACAAATTGTGGTAAGATTGACATTTATTAATCTGTATTTATATAAAAATTGAATGTGAAATAATAATATATGTCTGGACATGAGTGGGTCTATAGCGAACATGAGGCAAAGCCTAAAGATTGATCCACCATGTGATAGACTGTCAGAGAGGTGTAAAACTACAAGAATATGTATGATTGTCATAAAGGAGCATAACACCTATCCTATTATATGGAAGAGATTACAGCTGGAATTGCAGTGGCGTTCTAACTATTAGGGAAAGGAATACTGGTGTACATTGTCACATCAAAAGAAAATCGTGGCATAGGTTTGTATAAGGATATGACCCTTTTTGTTTGTTTGTAATGTACATGTCCTTAACTGTGGACTATTAGTGTATGCTAGATATTAAGAAGGATGCATACCTTCACATTTCAGAGGTCCTGGGTACTGACGTTAATGTGGTACCAAACGCTTGAAAACTGATTGATTCAGGACTCTGCCTGTTTACTGCGAGCCCATGCTAGTGGCCATTGCCTATCAAACAGGGAACAGATTGTCAAGCAAACAGAGGAAAGGTTCAACCTGTATTCTACTGCCAAGATAAGTTCTCGTTCGGCACCTGAGAACTCAACTACCAGAATTAAAGAAGAAATATACAAAGTGACCGTGAATAAACTGGGACAAATATTTAATAGTTCCACAAGTGACAAATAGAAACAAACATTACTAAAAGGGTATGATTTCAAACAACAACCTAGTGGTACTATCAGTATTACCTTAAAGTAGGAGAACACTATAGACGTATATTAGAAAAATATTTTATGTATGGACAGAGGATCTATTGTGCTATTTGACTGATGTAAATGATTATTTGATTTCACTTTTAAATTGTCAGTCCTGATTCCAATTAATTTAGAATCAGGATAATAAAATTGTAAAAATCATATTTACACAAATTTCAACCCCAGTCTTAAATAGGATAGCCTTTTAAAGTGTCGTTTGTATGTTATTGTGGTAGTACTGTGTGCTGTTGTGAATAATAAACTATTTGTTTGTATGTTTGTTGATTTTTGTATATTACACTCTACATTCATAACCCTAGACACTACACGAAGTCATTTAATATAATAATATAAATGCATTTTGAATGAGATAAAAAAAAAGGTGGTAGCGGAAAGGTACCCTGAAAAGTTCACAATACTATTGGGTATATTCAGGGACCTTCATAGCTAATTTCATTAAATACAAATATAATAATACCTACAACAATTCATAACATCAAATCCACCACAGCTTCGATTCTAGAATACTTGTAAAAGTGAATTTCTTAGAAGTCGTTGGAGATAAGTCTTAGTAGCTCGGTGTTGAGGTAAATACTAGTAGTTTGAGTGATTTAATCTTTTTAAATCATCAATTATATTTTACTAGTTATTTTGTGTGCAGAGTGATTTACTAGTTAGGTCCGTTATATTATTTCTCTAAAGTTTTACTGAGTTACAGTGGATAGCAGAACAAATAAATATTTCTAGCTAACTCTTCAAGCTATAATAAAATTTAATTAACTGCTGGTAACCAGTCAGAGAATAGTTTAACCAACTAGTAATGCACTGATTCATCATGAGTATTGACGAAATATGTATTTATTTCTAATTCATGATGATTGATTCTTTTTAAATGACTAGAATTTATTTCACGGAAGTTTTTTAAACGATGAGACTAGCTCTACGCTTATAGTTTCTAATTTCAGTTAAATAACTGTAGTGGATAATCTATGTTACGCGGGGTAAGGATAGGATTGTGAATTATAATATATTATGTTAAGTATTTGTATTTTATCCTATACAGTATTTGGGTCAAACCCTAAAACCTTACCAGCGGCTTCCATTCCATATGAAACTGGAAATAAACTTTATCAAAGAACATTCTGATATAATATCGGGTTTTTTCAAGGTGACTTGTCTAGTCTCGTGGTACACCCAGAAAGAGACAGAGGAAAACCCCAAATAATATTAAGAATAAATTATAACTGGACTTATAGCATATCCAGAGTTCTTTTCCCAATTTCATAAACATTCAGCCTGTTGTCGCTACCAATCTAACATTTATATTACCTGTATAACGACCACGTGTTGTGAAGAAGATTGATCCTGAACCGATTTGTTTACCTGACGTGATGTAACGATTGAAGATTCCAAGCTAACGTACACTGTGACATTTAGATCTCTTAATTATTTTACTACCTGGACAAAAATTGAAGTGACCTTTATCAGCATCCTACTTACAAGAGTGAATCAAGCGTTTCCCAACATTTGATTGATTAGTCGTTGGAGGAACTGGGGCTTGATTCGCCAAACAACCAACCGTGGATGGTCTGTGGGTGCCATTAACAACTGTTCCAGATGTGGTGAAAGCACCTTTGTAGGTAAGAGAGACTGAATTTGTGATCACAGGGTGTCAGAGCGAGAGAAAGCGTGAGAAGAATAATTCTATTTGGATATAACCCAAGTACTTATTTTGTATTTGCTTATGCAAGTTTTGCTAAAGCTGCTCCTCTATTTCACTTCAGATTAGATTAACTTATAACTCTGTTCTTTACTGTAGAGGGAATTTTAGACCATAGCGTAAAAACCTTTGACTCTTTCCGGAGTTAATAACTTTGCTCTAACGGGATATTGTCTCAACAGAGGGAGGGAGGATTAAACCTATGAGTCTAAATCTCTAATTAACTCATTAACCTTTATTCATGGTATTTGATTTTTATATTCAAAGATATTGTTGTGTTGTATTCTTTATGATAAAATAAAATTTACATAAACTTTATTTACGTGTGTCGGTCAGCTTGTCCCAAAAGATCCCAATTCCATAGATATGGTTTTCACGTCTGTGCGTCTAAGTGTCGTCACGTATCTGTGTGTGTGTAGATGTGAGTGGATGAATATATCAATATATATTTATAGGAAGGTCTGTCTGATCTACAAATCTCAGTCGTAACCGATAGGCTGGATAGATTATCTTTCATTTCCAGGGACAGATTTTACCTTTCCCCATTTCACTTGTGAGAAATCTATTTCTTTACCTGATCTCTCACTGAGCTATCACCTGTTCTAGTCCTATTCAGGCTGGGCCAAAATTGATCTTAATTACCCTTTCAAAAATATACGACAGGCTTGCACCCCCCCCCCCCCCCCCCCCACCACCACCACAACCAATCCCCACCCGCACGTGACCCGGATATGTATCTAAGGACGACCCAGACTAATTATCGACGCAATCACTTCTGCAGTTTCACTATTAAACAGTATAGGCCAGATTACACAAGACAAAGATCTTAATACTGTGTCTAGTAAATGATAGAGGAATGAGAATAAGTAAAGGACAGAATGTAGGTTTTTGGTATTTTATAAACATATAAACATTTAAGGAGGGGAAACCTGAAGCATGTAAACAGTAAATAAATAAACAAACAACACATAAAGGTATGTTATCAGGGAATCATGCAAACGGCGCCATCGCCCTGCTGTGAATGTGTGACAAAACGGGGCGGCCCCTATCGATCTTTGTTTCTCACCGGCAGTATCGGTACATTTGTGGTACTGAATTTTATTATTTGCTCTCAATTGTCGCACTTTTCTTTCTTTCTTTCTTCGTTATTTTTCTGCTAAGTAGCAGATATTTGATTTTATCAAATCATTCGACACGCCTCTCTGTGATGTCCCCTGTTGTTACCCGGTCATCCTGGCTTGCGGTGAGCTACTGAGATAAGATAGTCGCCGGCGTGTTTAGATGGAACCGCTGATAAGACGACTCGGTTGGTAACCCAGATGAGCAGACACGGAGTTTTGCGTACTCATACGACAGATAACGAGATTACTGTCTGTCTGGAATATGAGGGCAGACAGGTGTGACATAATCGCTTCCGGGCCGACTTATTATGACAACATTACTTTCTGATAAAGTAATAAGTATTACAGCTTACATATGTTGTCATTTGAGTTCCCCGATCTGTCTAAGTTTAGTCCACAAGGGCATCGGACATCATATTACCATATATAGGAGACGTGACTTTTGCAAAATTTTTCCATGTCGGAAATATTTTGAAAGTACCACACCCGACCTGTTTGAATATGAGTGAAGCGTTTATTTAACTTCATAACAAACGAAGGCGTGGGAAGATAGGAATATAGTCTGACCATTTCGCAGTTTTATTTCACTGTGAATTTCACGCTCGCCAAGACTACATCAGACCTCGCCAGAGTGAAGACTAGATTCATAATTCCTTTTTTTAACCAGATAACAAAATAAGACTTACACAGCACAGGAAATCTTTACATTTAATAAGGAACACCGGGACTATGAAACTGAAGAAAGACACGGAGTCAGAGGGAATTGAAGTTAAAATTAACGACCCCCAGTACACCTGAAAGAAGGCAGCTGCCAGTGCCTTTTTCTTAAGTCCTCTGAGCAAAAACGTCTGAGAGCCAAGATTGGCGTAAGTAGTGCATTTTTCATTCTATATTTTATTATTAGCATGTGAACTAACAATTTTATATATATATATATATATATATATATATATATATAAATATATATATATATATATATATATATATATATATATATATATATATATATATATATATATATATATATATATATATATATATTACCATGTGAATTTTAATGGGTGAAAATTGCTACAGGATGCCCAAAGTCATTTGAGACTGGCAACCTCAGTATCTAGAATGCTGATTCATGAAGCACCACTGCGTGGGCTGGTGATTGCTTTATTGATAGTTTCGTAACGAGAACTAAAAGCATAAAGTAGTTCCAGGTTCCCTATGGAGCAGGGAAGGAAAGGTGAAAGAAATGATGTACATTCTAAGAATAATACTTACAGTTTCAAAGCTTTTTCACTCAGTGTAAATGTAAACGAAAAAACATATTCATGTTAAAATTAATAGAAGTTTCAAACTTTTCAACAAGTGTAAATATAAAGGAAACATAAATGAATTTATATTGTGAACACTTTTCAAACACTGGAGATGTAAATGTAAAACATATTATAGCTGTACGTTTATCCTTTTCATTTAAATGTAATGTAAAGCTAAAGCTATTCAGTTTAAATGTAAAGAAATTTTATCCCGAGGGATTAAATTTAATTCTCATCGAGGGTAAATTCTGACATTGGATGGTAGAATAGAAGAGGGGGGCACATAACTATATATCGGAAAACTCTATACTCAGAAGAGCGTTTCGTATATATTTCTATTACCAGTTATTGGTGGTACCAGCAAAAAGGACAATTTCTGGGACAGGAAGGGACGAGTGGTTACGCTTTAAGACGAAAGACCAACTTTGAAGACTTTTCTAGCCTTTCCTGGGAAACGAGCTTCACCCTACGAACCTTGACCAGAGACGAGTGAACGCAGTGTACAGAAAAACAACTCATCAGGAGGAGGAGGATCAGAATCGTCACTGGCAGCTAAGTTAACCCATATGCTGCCACTTGAACCTCTTATCAAAAATCATCACTCGAGTGATGAAAACTTTATTTTGTAATTAACGATTATTCCATTCTTTTAAACTGTTAAACTTAAAGTGATTATTAAATTTTGTTATCTGTAATTAAACCAATTTAAACATTTTGAATGTACTACATGTTTGTCTCAGTCAAAGTTACTAAACACACACTCTAAACAGAGCTATATTATAATAATAATTCCACTGATTAACTCAGGGGTGGGGGTTTAACGAGCTAGAATAAAACATTGCTTAAATTTTTCATAAGAGTTGTCGGCAGATTACAGAATTAACGTGCTCATCAACAGCCAGCATTGTTTTCGCTTATCTGAATATCTTGTGAAGACTCCCATGTGATAGAAGCTTTACTACTCTTCTATCTACATTTCTGCCAAGAGTAATCTTGTTTAAAAATAGACTCCATTGAAGCCTATAATAAATACTCTTTTGGCCACTGTTGGACGACTACTGCAAAGCAGGGGAGGCAATACCGTCACAGGATGTAAATCGTGAAAGTACACACAGCCAGTATAGCACCCCAAAAAAGTGCTTTATTGGCAAAGATCAATCCCAAGACCCTGCACAACTACGGAATATAGTACCCATGAACTACTGTGGTGGATTTAGATGTTATGACCTGTTGTTGTTATGTATTTCTATTGTACTGAATGAGGTCAGCTGTGAAGGCCCCTGAATCTAACAATGATTAGGGTGAGTTTTCAGATTGCCTTTCTGCTACCACCTTATGATCTCATTCAGACTTATTCTTGACTAGTATGTCTGATAGCTACGTATAATGTCTAGGGTAATGTAAGGGGTGTTGTAATAATATGACAACAAATACAACTAAGAACTCTATGAAAAGTATTTAACAACACCCAGAGTTAAGTTTAAATGTGAATTAATTTTTTACAATTTATTGTTCCAGTATCACAATTTTGTGTATACTGGAATTGAAATTGAAGATGATCAATCAAAATATTTACATCAAAATGATTCAATTTATAACTGTATATATTCATCATCATCATGTGACGTATTCTTTCCAGAACGTTGTCTCCATTACAGCTGCTCTGAACGCATCACGATTCTGGGCAAGTCGACCTGCATCAGCCAAAGACAAGTTCAGACTCTCTGTGATGTCCTGGGTCCACCGTCGTCTAGGTCGACCCCTTCCCCTTTTTCCAGGGACCATGCCTTCCATCACTGTTTTTTCCAGGCTATTATGTCTTTTTATATGACCGAAAAATTTCATCTTCCTTATTGCGATGGTATTTAGGAGCCAATGTTCCTGTACGTTTAGTGAGTGCAGTACTTCTCTGTTGGTCTTTTTTTCTGTCCAGGGTATTCTCAACATCCTTCTGTAGCATTTCATTTCAAATGATGTAATCTTTTTTGCAATTGTTTTATTGAGTGTCCAAGTCTCGCAGCCGTATGTTGCCACTGGGAATATACATGCTCTGATCAGTTGTAACTTTGTTTCTTTGCTTGTGCCTTGCCATAGGTTTTTCATCTGTATTAGTTTATGTGAAGCAATTGCAAGTCTTCTTTTAATTTCTACTGCACAGTCGCCAGAGCTGTTGATGATTGATCCTAAGTATTCGAATTCATTAACACTTTCCAGTTCTTCGTTATCAATTTCAATTTCTGGTTTGGTCTTTACTTTGTCTGTTGTCAATACTTTGGTCTTCTTGGTGTTTAGGTATAGATTCTGGGCCTCGCTGTGTTTTTTGGTGGACAGAAGTAATTGTTCAAGTCCTTTTGGGTTGGTCGATAGGAGGACTGTGTCGTCAGTGTTGCGTGCATATTTTGACGCACATATTACAAAAATCGATATGGCTATTTAATATGGGAAAAATATAGACATTCATTCATTTGTGTATGAAAATGCTGTCTATGGTAAAAGCGAGAGAATCCATGTTTGATTCACACTTTTGATTATAGGAGTAATCGTTCTTGATATTGATCCGGCGCAAGGATATTGCGCTTACGTTTGTACTTATTTTTTAGGGCCAGAAAATATATTAATTTGCTTATTGTGTTTATGGCGTGAATTCATATGTATTACATATTATTAGTACAAGTAGAATCAGTCCTATATTGTATATTTTGGATGGGTAGGCGGGACTAGATTCTTATTATTCCGGTCTAGCGGAAGTATGAGTTGTCTTGACAAGTCGTGATGAGTTCCGATGTACCGTGATAATGGCTGGTACGCACTTTTCAAAGGGCTGGTAGATTGTTAAGGAAATATAATTCAAGAAGTGGTTTTCTTCTAAAGGAGATGGTATCTCTACTATAGGTTATGTTAGAGACTCTCCTAAGGTACGGTACAATGTATAATTCGGACTCCATGTACTGCCAGACCCTATTTTGATGATCTCATGTCGATTCGACCTAGATGGAACATTGTGCTTCGTATCGCTAGGGTCGTGTTTTGTATCGACAAAGATGACAGACTTTCCTACAGCGGTTATGGCTACGTGAATTAACCTGATCATCGTAGAGCTGTATGGGAACATTTATGAAATCATTTATATACCCATTATAAATTAACTCTGGCTTATATTCTCCTTCCTATGAATGAGTGAACGACAACTCAGGGAGGCGGCCATGTTAGATTTCGGTCATCATATGTTTTGATCACTGCCAAGAGAACAGATTATTTATCCTATTATCGGACAGTGACAGGGAGATCTCAATCTTGCTAGAAACCCCCTCTTTCGTGGTTTCATAATATATGCTACAAACTATGGACGTCAAGTAACCTTAGTTACATACGAGTACATCATGGTATGTTGACATATCAATTTGTAGGTATACATAGCAGATCTGAAGTCATGACACATTCAGAAATAATGGGCAGTACATCAAAAGTTCAATGTCATGATATATTATGGCCGCATCCCCCTATCTGACTAAACGCGTCAGTGAAGGCAGATCGGGGGATGCGGCCATAATATATCATGACATTGAACTTTTGATGTACTGCCCATTATTTCTGAATGTGTCATGACTTCAGATCTGCTATGTATACCTACAAATTGATATGTCAACATACCATGATGTACTCGTATGTCCCAGTGTGTACGTCTGAATAAATTGAGTAAACAAAGATTCCAGCAGTCTGCATTGGTGCCTTGTAGACACATGTGTATGAGTGGTTATATTGGTCAGCACACGAACAGTACACCATTCGCGGTAATCACACTCTACACTTCTACTTCATACATACACCATCCTGCGTCGGTTGGAGTGACCAAGTTTAGGGCCTGCTTCCCCTGGAGCCTTTGCCTTCCCTAACTCAGGACTAGGGTGAGTTACCCATTTACAGCTGGGTAGACTGGAGCATGCCTGATCTCAACAACACACCACTCTTCCTTACAGAGCATACAGACTGACACTTTACAGAGTGGAAAGAAGAAAAGAAACTTTACAGTGGACAATATACAGACTTTACAGTGGCGAGCCAGATTCCTGGGTCCAGCTTACGCAGTTTTGTGTTGAGAATCACAGTTTACAGCTGAAAGAACATTTGTTTGAACACATCAACACCAGTAGGACAGCTATACAGTCGATGTCAGCTTGACCTGTATTACCGATAGGATGCAGTATCTAGGTCAGCGCTTGTTGACAGTTTTTCGCTGTACAGACAGTATTACACAGGACAGTGTTATCAAGTGTAGAAAATATCTGGAGCAGTATTGTTGACATTTCTCAACGTACAGAAGAATCACAGTGTTGTTGAACATAAAGTGCATAGTTCATCGTTGGATCTTCATATGCTCAAAAGAGAAAAAATTGACAGTGTAATAGTTTAGAATTAAATCTATTACTCAATAAAGTGGCAAGTTATTAGAATTAAAATAAACTGTGCCTGCTTTACAACACTATACCTGCAATACATTCCATTCATGACATAAATTATATTGTATGCTATATGCTATTTATGCTTACATGTTATTTGTTATGTATTAAATTAGTTTATGTTCTGTGTGACTAGTACAAGGTATGCCGAGTGACATTGGTCTGGACTAGTATTCTATAGGTACACATTTTCTTAATTGGAAATTTGTTAGCAACAATTTGCTGCTATTTCTGTTAGTTGTGATGAGGTGTTCTTTTCTTCGTTGTTTTTGGTAATAATTTTGTGTTCCTTAGTTTTGTTTGATTTGTTTGTATAATTGTAGGTCTCATCTTTCCTTTCATTTCAGTTTTTTACACCCTTATGTTTATACACTGTGGCGTTATTTGTCTTGTCATTTTATTATTGCAGTTATCATCACGGTTTCTGTGATCATTTTTTTCATTTCTCCTATTTAATTTAATTTGATCTCTGCAAATGTGTTCATATTGTCTTTTCTTGTTTGTCCTTTGTAATGTCTTTAGTTGACATATGACGTATAGTGGTATACACTGATAGTATAGTACAGATCAGTACTTTATGATTGTTATTGTTATAAAACAAAATGTACAAGACCTTTATAAGGCTTGTCTCCCAAAGTGATTGGTAAAGGGAAATATTTTTTCCACAGGTACTCAAGTGATCTTTGATTACATTGAGGTATACAAGACCTTTGTAAGGCTTGTCTCCCACAGTATTTGACATACAGTTATTGTGTCCATAGGTACTCAAGTTATCATTGGTTATTATAAACCATACAAGTTTGGACTAAGACTAAGTCTATGGTATAGACTTGTCTCTCATTAACGTGAAAGAGGGTAATTTATTTACTTTTTCAGGTTTCTGATTTAAGAAGACAATATGTCTACATTAGATTATTTCATTGCACAAGGAAAATCTCTTGATAAGACTGGAAAAGACTTAGAACAATGGGCTGTTGCTCAATATGACAAAGCATTAGCTGCAGAAGAGAAAAAAAAATTGCTGCTGCTGTTGAAGAAAGAAAAGCTGCTGCTGAGGAAAAAAAAGCTGCGGCTGAGGAGAGAAAACTTCAAATAGAAGAAAAAAAAGCTCTGGCTGAAGAAAAAAGATTAGAAAAAGAAGCTGATACTGCTGCTGAACTAAAGAAATTGCAGATGCAAGTGGAGGAAAGGAGATTTGAGGCAGAACAGAGAAAATTGGAAGCTGATGCAGAGCAGAAAAAAATTAGAAGTTGCTGCTGCTGCAGAACAGAAAAAATTAGAAGCTGCTGCTGCTGCAGAACAGAAAAGATTAGATAGAGAAGCTGAAGAGAGAAAAGCAATAAGAGAACATGAGTTTGAATTAGAGAAATTAAAATTGACATGTATGAGTAATGTTAATCAGGCATCTGGTAGTAATGGTAAACCCTTTGTGTACAAGGTCAAGGTACCAGCGTTTAACCCTACCAGTGATGACATAACATTTTGGCTTTCTAGATTTGAACGGGCTTGTCGATCTCATAATGTTGACAAATCACAGTATGTGAATCAGTTGTCTGAAAATCTAAAAGGGGAGTCTCTGAGTAAGTTATATTTTGTTGAAGAGGCCGACAAAGATAATTATGATGCTGTTAGGGCAGCATTGATAAAGAGATATCAGCTGTCTGAGGAAGGTTACCGTCTTTTGTTTAAAACAATGAGACCTGAGGTAGGTGTAGAATTCTCAGATTTCATCTCAAAAGCACGAATTACACTTTCACGATGGATTGAATTATCCAAAACAGAGAAAACATTTGATGGTCTTACGGATTTATTGCTAAGAGACAAGGTCATGTCTTCTGTAAATAAATCATTCCTAGAGTTCTTACATGAGCGTAAACCTGGTACAATAAAGCAAATGGAAGAATATTGTGACCAGTATGCCATGGCACACCCTGACATGATTCTTAGTAACTCTAACATTAAAGAGAGTATGCCAGTTGCTTCGGCAACAGAGTATAATCAGAATTACTCACACAAATTCCAAGGAGCTAAAAATAAATTTGATAAAAAGGTTAATTGGAATAAGTATCAAAACCAAGATAACCACTCAAATCAGGGTTCTTCTTCGAAGAACTGGAATCGGGCTGATAGTCCTCGACACGCGAGGGGTACCCATAATGTTAGAAATTCTCGAAAAGGGAGTAGCTATAGGAACTACCCAAGTGCTTCATGGAGACAAAAGAAACAATATTACAGGGATACTCAATATAACGAGCGTGATGATTATGATCATGAATATTATGATTCAAACCCAAATAGGGGTTATAACAGAGGCAATAATAATTATAGAGACAATTATAACCGAGGTAGATCACAACACAAAAGACATGGTAAATCGTATTACCAGGCTAACTCTGCACAACAGGAGTTCCACGACACCGATAATCAGAATAATGATAAAAAAGACTCCAACAGTGTAGCAAATTCCGCTTTCGATTTTGCTAGAGCATCTGAGTGTTCGCAATGCAAAACATTATTCGATCCAACCACAGTGTCTACTTTAAGCTGCGGTCACCCGCTTCCCGCTCTCCATGCGTCAATTGCGCATAATGGAAGGGGTGCTCTTATCTTTAATAGGGGCCTAATAGATGGTACTCCGGTATCAATTCTTTTCGATTCGGGGTGCACTACCATTGGAGTGAGGCAATCACTTGTAAATCCTTCTCGAGCTACAGGCAATATAGTCAAATGTGTAACATTTGGTGGCACATTGGAGAAGTACTCCACTGCCATTATCAATATTGCTACGCCTTTCTTTACAGGAGAGGTGCAAGCATGTCTCTTGCCGAATCCGATCGCTGATCTTATCATCGGTCGCATTCATGGAGTGAAAGAATGCACTCCACAGCAAATTTCTAATTGGGAAAATGTTAATATGCAATCGGCTAATGCAGTAATCACTAGGGCTCAAGCACTTAATATGCCACAATCTTCACATTCTGAAGATAATGATGCGCAGATCCGAGATGATCCCTTGGAGATTTCCCACGATTCCTTTATCAAACAGCAGGAAGATGATCCTACTCTAAAGAAATTCTTTACTCTGGCAACAAAAGGTGATCCGAATAAGGATACAAATCGTAAATCTTGGATTACGATGAAGAATGGCGTACTTGTACGTATGGTACAAGACTCCGCTAAGTCCATTCATTCTCAGATCCTTGTGCCTAAAAATATGAGAGTTAAAATCTTACAGCACGCTCATGATTCGCAGTGTGCTGGACATATGGGTTTTTCCCGTACTAAAGCTAGAGTTCTTCAATCTTTCTTTTGGCCTGCTGTGAATAAGGACATACGAATCTTTTGTCGATCTTGTAAAGTATGTCAGGAGATTAAATCCAGAGGTCCACGCCATGATGCACCTATTCAGGCTGCAGACATTCCCATTCGGCCATTTCAAAAAATGGCGATAGACATCATTGGTCCATTTAAGATAAAGTCTGCTAGAGGACACCAATTTATTTTGACGTGTGTTGATATGTGCACACGTTGGCCGGAGGCTGTTCCTCTAAAGAGCATAACTACTGCTGATGTCGCAGATGCTCTTTGGTTAATATTTTCTCGTCTGGGGTTTCCAGCAGAAATATTATCCGACCATGGTACCCAACTCATATCGGATACCATGTCTCAAGTAATGTCGACTCTGAAGATAGAGAGATCGCTGAGTAGTATTTATCATCCTATGTCCAATGGGATGGTGGAACGTTTGAATAGAACTCTGAAAAACCTACTAGGTAAGATAACAGAAGATCATCCTCAGGATTGGGATAGGGTTTTACCCGCGGCTCTCTTTGCATATAGAGAGGTCGCCAACGAACATACAGGATTTTCTCCCTTTGAACTTATCTTTGGCGCGAAACCGCGAGGTCCCATGTCCTTACTTCATGATCTTATAACTGCTGATAATATTGTCGATGACACAAAATCCTCTTATGAATATGTCATCGCACTTAGACACAAGATTATTGAAGCATGCAAATTGGCAACTGCTTCTTCTGAATTTGCGAAACAGAAGGCAAGGGAATTTGCCAATAAAAAGAGATGTTTGCGTCAACTTTGTCCAGGTGACAAAGCATTTGTCTTGCTACCTTGTAGGGAAAATAGACTTCTCATTTCTTGGAAAGGTCCGTACGATATAATATCAAAAGTTTCCGATGTTGACTATATCGTCGATATTGACGGGAAGCGTAAAACCTTCCACATCAACATGCTCACGGAATTCCATGAACGTCCTGATTATTTACAACCTGTTTTCCAGGCAATGGTCGATTTTCCAGTCCAACATGGACAGTACTCATCTCTGTCAGTAATACAGGATGAGGAAACGAGTTTCTCGGATGTAAATTTACCTTTTCCAATGATTCCTCTTCACTCTAATGAATCATGGAAAGATGTTGCAATTTCTCCAGAATTATCTCCAGGAGAGCAGAAACAAGTTTCTACTATGTTAGAACAATTTCAGGATGTCCTTACTGACATTCCTGGTCAAACTGATGTCATTCAACATGACATTATTCTTACTGACCATAGTCCTATAAGAGTCAGACCGTATCCTATCCCGATACATTTTCAAGCACAGGTAGAGAAAGAGTTAGATGAGATGATAGAGTTAAAAATTATTGAACCATCCACATCAGCATATTCTTCGCCGATGGTTATAGTACGGAAAAAAGACAATAACATACGTCTTTGCGTGGATTATCGCAAATTGAATCAAGTGACTAAATTCGATGCTGAACCTATGCCTTTACTAGAAGAGCTACTTACGAGTCTATCGAATTCTCACTTCTTTACTAAACTCGATTTGTCTAAGGGATATTGGCAAGTTCCACTATCCGAACACGCCAAACCGTTTACTGCTTTTTCGACGCCTAGGGGTCTATTCCAATGGAATTTCATGCCTTTCGGTCTTATGAACGCCCCTGCTACATTTGTACGCATGATGCGTCGAATCCTATCTCATCGCTCAGATGTCATTGCGTATCTTGATGACATCTGTCTTTTCAGTGATACTTGGAACGATCACTATAATGGTATAAATGAACTATTGTCTATCTTACGCGAGCATAACCTGACAGCGAAACCATCGAAGGCATGTATTGGTTTTAGCGAAATATCTTTCTTAGGACACCGTGTTGGTCATGGGTTCCTAAAAACAGAAGACCATAATACAAGTAAGATACTTAACATTTCTATTCCTAAGACTAAAAAGCAAGTACGAAGTCTCTTAGGTCTAATACAATTTTATGGACGATTCATCCCGAATCTGTCCTCCATTATGTCACCTCTTTCTTCCTTGCTAAAGAAAGGGTCTCCTAATGTAGTCCATTGGACTCAAGAATGTCAATCCTCTTTGGATAAGGTTAAAACTATGTTTTCTACTTCACCTATCCTAGTATTGCCTTCTAAGGATAAGACATTTATTCTTCGTAGTGACGCTTCATCCACCGGGATTGGAGCTGCACTAATGCAAGAGTACTCTGGAACTCTGCATCCTGTGATGTATATTTCTCGGAAATTAAATGCCGCAGAGAAGAATTACTCGGTCCTAGACCGCGAATTATTGGCTATGGTTTGGTCAATCCTTAAACTGCAAAGATTTCTTCTGGGCGCGCATTTCATTGTGGAAACTGACCAGAAAGCTCTTACGGCTATTCAGAGTAAAAATCTGAAGAGCGCGAGATCAACGCGATACGCGATTGCTCTACAGCCATTTCATTTTTCGGTGCGAGCTATCCGTGGGTCAGAAAATGTGATGGCAGATATTTTGTCTAGATGCCCACATGATTCATAACTGTTATACAACTTTGATACAGTTGTTGCTATGTTAAAATGTGTACACATATGTAATATATCATATATTGATTGTAACACTACTTAGCGGTTCATTGATATGTATTCACCGCTGATCTTTCAATGTTTTTCGCCTTTGATGATCATGATGTTAAGATATCTTAGATGAAATTTATGTATAAACTAAGGTGGAAATTGTGTCATTGCTATTATTGTAGTATGCGTTGGTGACACCTCTCTGGAAATATTTATACTTAGAGAAGTATTTTCTCTAAGGTCATAAAACTTATGCTTATCATCTGCGCATTGTTATTGGTGCGTTGTGAGCCTATTGTATGTTGCTCCTAGATGTGTTTCAAAAAAAAAATGTACCATTTTTTTCCCGAGGGGTGTGGTAATCTGTTGCGTGCATATTTTGACGCACATATTACAAAAATCGATATGGCTATTTAATATGGAAAAAATATAGACATTCATTCATTTGTGTATGAAAATGCTGTCTATGGTAAAAGCGAGAGAATCCATGTTTGATTCACACTTTTGATTATAGGAGTAATCGTTCTTGATATTGATCCGGCGCAAGGATATTGCGCTTACGTTTGTACTTATTTTTTAGGGCCAGAAAATATATTAATTTGCTTATTGTGTTTATGGCCTGAATTCATATGTATTACATATTATTAGTACAAGTAGAATCAGTCCTATATTGTATATTTTGGATGGGTAGGCGGGACTAGATTCTTATTATTCCGGTCTAGCGGAAGTATGAGTTGTCTTGACAAGTCGTGATGAGTTCCGATGTACCGTGATAATGGCTGGTACGCACTTTTCAAAGGGCTGGTAGATTGTTAAGGAAATATAATTCAGGAAGTGGTTTTCTTCTAAAGGAGATGGTATCTCTACTATAGGTTATGTTAGAGACTCTCCTAAGGCACGGTACAATGTATAATTCGGACTCCATGTACTGCCAGACCCTATTTTGATGATCTCATGTCGATTCGACCTAGATGGAACATTGTGCTTCGTATCGCTAGGGTCGTGTTTTGTATCGACAAAGATGACAGACTTTCCTACAGCGGTTATGGCTACGTGAATTAACCTGATCATCGTAGAGCTGTATGGGAACATTTATGAAATCATTTATATACCCATTATAAATTAACTCTGGCTTATATTCTCCTTCCTATGAATGAGTGAACGACAACTCAGGGAGGCGGCCATGTTAGATTTCGGTCATCATATGTTTTGATCACTGCCAAGAGAACAGATTATTTATCCTATTATCGGACAGTGACAGGGAGATCTCAATCTTGCTAGAAACCCCCTCTTTCGTGGTTTCATAATATATACCACAAACTATGGACGTCAAGTAACCTTAGTTATTTACCGATCTGCCTTCACTGACGCGTTTAGTCAGATAGGGGGATGCGGCCATAATATATCATGACATTGAACTTTTGATGTACTGCCCATTATTTCTGAATGTGTCATGACTTCAGATCTGCTATGTATACCTACAAATTGATATGTCAACATACCATGATGTACTCGTATGTCCCAGTGTGTACGTCTGAATAAATTGAGTAAACAAAGATTCCAGCAGTCTGCATTGGTGCCTTGTAGACACATGTGTATGAGTGGTTATATTGGTCAGCACACGAACAGTACACCATTCGCGGTAATCACTCTCTACACTTCTACTTCATACATACACCATCCTGCGTCGGTTGGAGTGACCAAGTTTAGGGCCTGCTTCCCCTGGAGCCTTTGCCTTCCCTAACTCAGGACTAGGGTGAGTTACCCATTTACAGCTGGGTAGACTGGAGCATGCCTGATCTCAACAACACACCACTCTTCCTTACAGAGCATACAGACTGACACTTTACAGAGTGGAAAGAAGAAAATAAACTTTACAGTGGACAATATACAGACTTTACACCGCCGATGTTAAATGAGTCAAACTCTGTGTGTTCTTGGTCATCTCTTACATTTCTCATGATAGTCTCGGCATAAATGTTAAACAGGTAAGGGGAAAGGGTACAGCCTTGTCTTACTCCTTTCTGTACTTCAAACCATTCTGATGTTTCACCCTCTATTCTTACGGCTGCCTGTTGTTCGTGGTACAGCAGTGCGATGAGTTGTATAAGGTGGTTTGGAAATCCCATATTTTTCATAATAGCCCATAACTGCTGATGTTGTACACAATCGAAAACTGTATATATTATTGTTCACAAATTGAATTACATGTGTCAATCTGGGACAATGTCACTGTACTATAGCTCCCATGAATGGGTACTGTTAGGAAAAATGTCTAAGTTCATCACAATCTGAATATTTATTAAACACTTCGGAAGTGAGAGTAATTTTTGGGTTGATATATCAAATGACTGCAGACACTGGCTTAACTTTGTGGCTTCTGATGTGCAGGATGAAGTATAGTCACCCCACCAGCTTCCAATAACAAGTCAGACTTCTGATCTTGAAATAACAAGGAGGCACACAGTTGATACTGCCTCACTTCTTTAGATGCAGAATTATACAGATCTCAGCTGACCTGGGCTCACTTCTAGTCGTGGATGAAACCATGGAACAATATAAATGCGGCCTACATCACCCTCTGGTATACTCTCTCTTTCCCTAACTAAACATTTTAATTCATTCAGATTCAGCATGGTAACTACACAATTAGTTAACGTTCTTAATTGGTTTGTTACCCCATTCATGGTCAAATAAACTTCAAACTACAGTTTGACACTTTCCTTGACAAAGGAAACATTTTAAGTTAATAATATCAAGTCATGTACAAAGACGGTGACTTGCTAAAGAAGACGACCAGTGGTTTGCCTGGTCTTATGTCACAATACTGTTCAACAATTTCCCCATTACTATTTAATTTTATTTTCTCCCAAAGTCCCAAAGTATCAGAAAACTTGTCGGGCTTTTCTACAACCTATTACTATATTTCTTAACAACTCTGTGAAACAACACAAAGTTTGATGTTAGCTTCACTCTAGATAATCTTTTCCCCACATAATTTTCATACAAATTCAATAATATATACATAATGATAATAATAATGATAATATAAAGGTTTTCTTTCTTACCGCATCAGAGAAATATTAAACACTAATAGTTTGAATTGAGATAATATGGTCAACTCCAGATCTCTTGCTGGTGCAGAACAACTAAGCCAAGACAGTACTTTTATCTTGCTTTTAAACAACTTTAGTGTCGAAAATCTCTATCACAAGTGGCCCCGAATACTACTATCCATTAGTTTTATTCTTCCCTTAGTATATTAGGCTACAGCCAATCAGGTACCGTTTGGCTTTGAGCGTCCTTATATTCAAACTCGAACTAAATTTTCAAATGTAGGACTAACTTCCCCCTTATCCCCACCACAGGGCAAACTGAGAAAGATTCAAGTCTGTTCGTCCATCTGTCTTCGTCAATATCTCGGTTAGTTCCTAACAGTTTATAATTATGACCAATAATTAGTGATCCTGTTGTTACCGGTCACACAGTGATTAAATTTTTATTCTTGTATTCATTATATTCAATATTATGGTTTTTATTCTTCATTTCCACAACTAACATATTTTTCTATCTTGCCAATTCAAATTTGTAAACACTAACTTGTAGTACCACCAACTATGCTCCTTCCCTTCCCCGTTCCATACTGTATTTTTTTTAAATGTTCCACGTTAATCGTAATTTTTTTTCTTTTCTTTAAACTGCCGCTCTCATTCATTACGAGACAACGCTTGTAGTAATACGTCACAAAAGCAACAAAGTGCTGTCTGTACGCTACATTAGCCCTACTTTTACGCTAGAGATACGTGTGAGTACGGGTTTTGGGCTGTCTCGCATCCGATCATTGTGGTAATATACATTCGCATCTGCGTTACAGAAAAAGGGGTTTTTCTATCGTATTTTTGAAACAAGCTACGATATCGACTTGCACTATCGTCTGCTCGGCTCGTGACGACCAAGCAGAACCAAACGCGTGTCGAAGTGTAGCATTTTCTCTCTCTCTCTCTTATGCTTCCTTTTATTCTTTCACCGTTTCTGTCTTACTATCTTCTCGGAATAACTAGGCTTTGGTTTTGTGTCAAAATATGTTACGTTAGCGTCCCAAGGTCGAGGCATAAAATCTTAGCACTGACTTGCGGCGTAGGAGATAACGTTCTCCATAACTTCGCTATTTTATTCCTATGTTATTTTTACACTTATAAACGCTATATATACTTGTATATATTTCGAGCGGTGAAATCTCGGACATCATCACAACAACCCAGAAGACTCAATCCCTAATGTCTTCCTATCAGCAAGTCTAAACCTAACAAAAGCCGAAATAATTGTGTCTAGTAATGTGTAGAGAAAGATGAACAGCACAGGATAGACTTATAGGTTCAAGTCACGGATGGGTGATCACTTAAATAAATAATGAAGGAAATTTGAGCCCTGTAAGTGGTAAATTAATTAATTAATTAATGTAGGTAATTAACAGACACTCGTTCGACAGAAAGCAGGACACCAGACAACGGAAATGAGGACGCCAGACAACAAAGGAGGACAACAGAAAGGAGGGCATCAGGCAACAGAAAGGAGGACACCAGATAACAGAAAGGAGGACACTAGATAACAGAAATAAATATAAGTAATAAGCTTACCGGGAATCGAACTAAGAACCATCCTTCAATTTACCGCAAACCCGTACCAAATAATGTAACTACTTACATCACCATGATCATTATCATTCAACAGTTGGCCTTCAACAAGTTTGTGCCAGGTCCTACTGTCTTGTGCCAGGTCCTACTGTCTTGTGCCAGATCCTAATGGATTGTGCCAGGTCCTACTGTCTTGTGCCAGGTCCTACTGTCTTGTGCCAGGTCCTACTGTCCTGTGCCAGGTCCTACTATCTTGTGCTAGGTCCTACTACCTTGTGCCAGGTCCTAATGTCTTGGGACAGGTCCTACTGTCTTGTGCCAGGTCCTACTGTCTTGTGCCAGATTCTAATGTTTTGTGCCAGGTCCTAATGTCTTGTTCCAGATTCTTATGTCTTGTGCCAGGTCCTACTGTCTTGTGCCAGATCCTAATGTCTTGTGACAGGTCCTACTGTCTTGTGACAGGTTCTACTGTCTTATGCCAGATCCTAATGTCTTGTGCCAGGTCCTACTGTCTTGTGCCAGGTCCTACTGTCTTGTGCCAGATCCTAATGGCTTGTGCCAGGTCCTACTGTCTTTTGCCAGGTCCTACTGTCTTGTGCCAGGTCCTACTGTCTTGTGCCAGGTCCTACTGTCTTGTGCCAGGTCCAACTGTCTTGTGCCAGATCCTACTGTCTTGTGCCAGATCCTAATGTCTTGTGCCAGGTCCTACTGTCTTGTGCCAGGTCCTACTGTCTTGTGCCAGGTCCTACTGTCTTGTGCCAGGTCCTACTATCTTGTGCTAGGTCCTACTACCTTGTGTCAGGTCCTAATGTCTTGGGACAGATTCTAATGTCTTGTGCCAGGTCCTAATGTCTTGTGCCAGATTCTAATGTCTTGTGCCAGGTCCTAATGCCTTGTTCCAGATTCTTATGTCTTGTGCCAAGTCCTACTGTCTTGTGCCAGATCCTAATGTCTTGTGACAGGTCCTACTGTCTTGTGACAGGTCCTAATGTCTTATGCCAGATCCTAATGTCTTGTGCCATGTCTTACTGTCTTGTGCCAGATCCTAATGTCTTGTCACAGGTCCTACTGTCTTGTGCCAGATCCTAATGTCTTGGGACAGGTCCTACTGTCTTGTGCCAGGTCCTACTGTCTTGTGCCAGATTCTAATGTCTTGTGCCAGGTCCTAATGTCTTGTGCCAGATTCTTATGTCTTGTGCCAGGTCCTACTGTCTTGTGCCAGATCCTAATGTCTTGTGCCAGGTTTTACTGTCTTGTGACAGGTCTTACTGTCTTATGCCAAATCCTAATGTTTTGTGCCAGATCCTAATGTCTTGTGCCAGATCCCACTGTCTTGTGACAGGTCCTACTGTCTTGTGCCAGATCCTGCTGTCTTGTGCCAGATCCTAATGTCTTGGGCCAGATCCTAATGTCTTGTGCCAGGTCCTACTGTCTTGTGCCAGATCCTTATGTCTTGTGACAGGTCCTACTGTCTTATGCCAGATCCTAATGTCTTGTGCCAGGTCCTACTGTCTTGTGCCAGATCCTAATGTCTTGTGACAGGTCCTACTGTCTAATGCCAGATCCTAATGTCTTGTACCAGGTCCTACTGTCTTGTGCCAGGTCCTACTGTCTTGTGACAGGTCCTACTGTCTTGTGACAGGTTCTAATGTCTTGTGACAGGTCCTACTGTCTTGTGACAGGTCCTACTGTCTTATGCCAGATCCTAATGTCTTGTGCCAGATCATAATGTCTTGTGCCAGATCCTAATGTCTTGTGCCAGGTCCTACAGTCTTGTGTTAGATCCTAATGACTTGTGCCAGATCCTAATGTCTTGTGCCAGATCCTAATGTCTTGTGACAGGTCCTACTGTCTTGTGCCGTTCGCTTAAGATCTTTTCATGTCCTCTTTATCCCTGTCATGTCTGTCTCCATATACTGGGACATGCTACGACGTTTAAACACAGGTACAAAGGAAATTAAAAGAATATGTATCAATAATGGCGACGGTTTATTCCGACCACAACTTTCCGCGACCTACTCGTGGTTTGGGCCCACGGCACATGCCTGGTCGACCCAGGCGGGTGTTACGGCTCTGGTTCTCGTGCCAAAATCAGATCAGGTCAGAACTGTGAAACTGAAAACCGGCTTCTGCCAAGGCAGTTGTTACCCGTAGACTTCCTATCATTCAGAGCTGCTGTCAGAAATCATAAAAACAACGAATTAGACAGTTTTTTTTTTTTTTTTAAGAAGCACTAACGGAAACAAGCTATACATTCAGAAATTGGAAATACAGTGAATTCCTGCCTACTGCAAGACATAGTTCTAACGAGTCTCAGGTCGAGTCTAAAGTCTCTAATACAAGCTCTAATACAAGTCACAAGTCAACCAACAGTCGAGTCCCAAATCGACTCCAGAGTCAAACCTTATTTTTGTTCTAAAACTGTTTATAGCCACAATCACACTTTTTCGAACAATCACATCGATCACTATACACAATAATGAAAAATAATAATATTTAGTTTTAATATATTTACTATCTTCTTTACTGACTGGTTTTATTCGATCAAAGTTATTTTTCAGTATTTCATTTAGAAATATTATCTTATGAGCCATACCCCCCCCCCCCCCTCCCCCCCCCCCCCCCCCCCCACGCCAAAACGGAATGGATGAATAATATACATATTAGACACAAAGAGAGCGTATATGGCCATCACTAATACCATTCCTGGAAGAAAAAAAAACTCTAAGGAGATAGAAATAGCTTCAAGCTGACCATTGCTACTTTTGAAAATATTCACGTTTACATCTGAGGGTGGACGATGAAGAAGTAGTAGATCCCATACGTCAATTGAATAATAAATGTCTTGATCTATTATATTTTATTGAATTGGGCAGACAAGCTAAATGTTATCTATCAGTTGTGTTCGATAGGTAATCTCCAAAAGAACGTTGCAATTCGTTTCGCACTGAATATGAGTCTCTTAGAGAAATAACTCTCAAGAGACTCATATTATGTGCGGAGCAAATTGCTACGTTCTTTTGGAGTTTACCGTTATACATTTTGTTTTTCTTCTTCTTCTTCGTTCGTCCTGAAAAGGACGGTGGTTGCGTTGTGTCTGTTTACGCCTAAGCTGTGATATCTGCACCTTTCGGTCGACACATCCGACTTCAGCACGGCATTTTTTAGGACCGGGTTTGCCTTCCCATTTCGATCCACACTCGCTCAGCCAGACTGCATTGCTGCAGACTGTTTCCAGGACCACCACGTGGAGGTGGAGTGCGGTCTTGACCAGCTCTGATTCGCTGGTCCTGACGCAGGCAGTCAAGCTATGAGTCGCTGACTGCGTTCTCTATTGCTGCGTCTTTGGGTCCCCATTTTGTTTTACACAGGGCGTGTACTTACACTCACGCCCGATTGACATAGTCGCTACAATGCTTGCCTCTCGTGACAAAGTTACCGTGTTCCGGGTTCAAGACCTAGTATTGTCACGCCCCAGTCTAACCAGCTGTAAATGGGTACCAGGCTCTGTTTTTGAATTATGAATGGCAAATGCAACGTGAAAGGGATCTGCTTACTCTATCTCATAAAGCTGAGCCTAGTAAAATCTCTAACAATTTATTCTCCTCCGGTGGTATCCGTAATACGATTAACCTTGCGTGTAGTTTACACATGGATTTGTCAATCCTTCATCTACTCACTCTATTGATCCATCTTTTTAAAAATAAGGTAAAGGTAGTCCCTATACGGCTGTAGGGGAGTGAAGTGTTGGAGACTTCACCATGTAAAGTGTTAGAGACTTCACAATGCTAGGGCCAGCATCAAGAGGTGGGGCGACCGGTTCACTTGCTCGTTACCTTTCCCTTTCCTTACTGAAAGAGCCGAGTCAGGTACCCATTTACATCTGGGTATACTGGAGCATGTCGGTACCGTGATTCGAACCCGGCACATCCACAGTAGTGACAAACGTTATGTCACGAAGCGGCACTGGCCTGGAACAGATTGAGAACTGCTGACTAAAGGATAACATCCCCTTGTTTGAGTGTAATTGGTGTCGTGGAATATTCTAATCCACATATATAAATTATCAAGTAAATATAAAGCCTAACAAATAAATCTAATAAAGAAAAGAGCAATGGTAAAATAACAGTGCTGTCACAATGACAGTACTCGAAATCCCCCTTGTTTTCTGCTTCGTCTGCAAATTGTAACGCTTTCACGTTGATAGTAAAAGCCTACTGTATTATTACCCGCTTTCTTCAATGAAACGTGTGCTGTATTTCTAAGAAAAACATTGAGAGGCAGACTGCGTAATGACCTAGATTAATCCTAACATTAATTATATTACGTTACCAAAACGAACGAACAGATGGACTCAAATAGAAAGAGAGAGGGGCGAATAAAATCAGGAACGCATGCAAAATTAAACACGCGTCTCGCTATTAATGCCACCCCCAACAAGCGTAACGCGATACACAATTACTACTATCACGCGTGTAAGGCTGCATGCACTAACTTTTTCGGACGGACAGTGATAAATTCACTACCCTTCCCAGAGTTAGGTTTTTAAATCACGAAAAACGCTTATTAGAAAAGATAACATTATATGGGTTTACGTTTGAAAACATTACAGTACCCAGACAGCACATCTTCGAAACAGGAGGTAGAAGAAATTGCATATTTTGAACGCAGCCACTTAGCTCTATTAAATATATATATTTGGGTTCCTTAGGGTTTGCTGACAAAGAATATGTACGGCGTTATGCAAATAGTCTAGGAATTAACAAGTTATAGCCAAAATAAAATGATGGTGCTGTCAGACAACACCCAAAATCAGAATCGCTCAGTGGTAGATTTTTTTTACACCACCATTGTACGGGAAATGGGCCACAAGTTACATTTGAACTGATTGGCTGGAATGATATGTAAGGCTAAACACGATTAGTCGGGCTATAAATACTATCTTTGGTTGTTAGGGGAGACGTAGGAAGTTAAAATTTTTTCAAACCCTTGTCGAAACGTGGCTCCATTGGCTAGACTCGCTGATATACTCACTTAGGAGCGTTAGTTCGAGACCACTAGTCAAATAAGCTTGATAAAGCAACAGTGCGTTGAAGCCAGCTCATATTTTTGCTAAATAAAAGCCTGGAACATAAGCAGATGGGAATTTGTGCCAGTAGTTATGCCAGAATTCATTGCTAATCAACGTATCTGTGTTTGTTTCCATGAATTGTGGGACCGTGGTCTTGATGGTATTGAGCAGCACCTGGTCAGAGCTTTGCTGAATCCAGAGTCGGACAGCATACTCCTTGGTCCATTTAGCTATCAGTGAGGTGTCTCCAGAGCCCAGGGGAGAGTCGAGCAGAGGAGTCTGTTCCTGCCGCCATCACGCAAGATAAGCTGATGTGGCCAGCTGAGCTCAAAATTATGTACCCCCAGCTTAAAATGACCTTGTAAAAATAACATTAAGAGGGGAATTAAATTGTGTTAATATCAGGAACTGAGAACATCTCCAATACTAGTTCCCATAAAGACAAACTATTGAAGTCATGATGACAAATACCAACAGAGCTTGAACAAAACAAAACCAGTATTACCTCATATTACTACTACACAACTGACACACATAGGATACTTTTAATAATATATGTCATTACAATATTCATATTGATAAATTCTGTACATATAACTTGTAAGTAAAATTGATTGTGATTCCTGGTTCCCTTTGTATTTGAATCAGGACACATATTCATTCATAACAGCAATGAATACATATTGTTATTTGAAAAGTTATCAGTGACTCCTTTAAGATATCCTTTAGAGTGTTATATGTATGTGAGTGTCACAGTGTTGTCAAGTGTGGTGGAATAAATTAAATTGTTTATCTGTCTGTTGTTGTTATGACTTACACTTCATCATACACATACCCTAGACATACAACGTAGTCATCACACTATTCCAGAATAATTCTGACTGAGGTATACATATGTGGCAGCAAGTAAGGTTATATATAATACACTACTCTTATTAGATATATATACCTTCACAGCTGATCTCAGTCAGTACACTGAGTCCCCTATAAATATTTATAACATCCCACTTCACCACATATATTGGGGTCTCGCTCTTGGGATTTTGAATCTTTCCCTATTAAAAATATTGGGGGTAATTCACTTCAGGGAATATAAGAATTAAAAGGTATCCTTGGGTGGAATTAAATAAGGTTGAGCTCACGGTGCCTGTGTTGTCCATTAGATATATATTGAGAGATTAAATTGTTGGTTAGACATTGTATAAACTTACCTGATAGACAATGGCGGACCTGGCCAAGTTTCGATCTGCTGCTGTTCAGACTGCAAAGGAGTTAGGATTAGATGGGCAAGTTATGGTTGCCTATGTCACTACGGAATGTGACAAATTTATTGAACGCGAAGAAAGAAGGTTTGAAGCCGAAAGAAAGTTAGAGGCTGAAAGGGAAATTAAGAAGTTACAATTTGAGGCTGAGGCTGAGACTAAGAAGTTACAAGCTGAGGCTGAGACTAAGAGGTTGCAGATTGAGGCTGACAAAGAGGCTAAAGCATTGGAAGCCGAGGAAAGAAGACAGGCTGCAGAAAGGGAAGAGAAGAAATTAGCTGCAGAAAGGGAAGAGAAGAAATTAGCTGCAGAAAGGGAAGACAAGAGATTAGCTGCTGAAAGGGAAGCAGAAGATAAGAGATTACAAAGGGAACATGAGTTACGAATAAGGGAGTTTGAGTTTCAGGGCCATGCTCCTGAAAATGGTGCCAGTCCCTTTGCCTCTGATGCCACTGCTAGCCAAGGAGCCTCAACCTCGGCTATGAATTTTCATTTAGATCATTTTGTTGAGAAAGACGATGATATAGAGAGCTACCTAAATAGGTATGAACTATTAGCTACCACGTATGGGTTAGAGAGAGAAAGGTGGAGCTTAAAGTTATCTCAGGGACTTCGTGGGGCAGCTTATGAAGTTTTTGCAAAAATGAGTAGAGGTGATCAGGAAAATTATGACATGCTAAAGCAGGCTCTTTTGTTAAGATATGAAAAGAATGCAGAATTCTATAGGAAAAAATTAAGGAATGCTAAACTACTGTCAGGTGAAACCTATCACCAGTTCTCTGCACGAATAGAGACATACTTGGAGAAATGGACTTCTCTGGGGAAAACCCAAGATCTTAAGGAAATGGTCCTTATAGAGCAATTAAGAGAGTCCATGGCTCCAGACCTGAGAAAGTTTCTCATGGAACAAGGTGCAGAGAGGCTGGGTGAGTTGCTAAATGTTGCTGAAAGGTATCAAGCAGCTCAAGCAGAGGTAACAGGAAATAAAAAGAAACAAGTGGATAACTTTAGGGCACCACAGAACTTTAATAAATGTGATCCTAAGGATCAAAATAAAGGTAAGCACCAATTTGATAGGCCACGGTATGAAAATAAAAATAAAACCCCACAATTCGATGAAAGGAAATATGATGAAAGAAAATCTTTCAACCAAGGAAAAAGGTGGTGTAAAAATTGTAAGATGAACAATCATGACACTGACCGTTGCAGAAGGAAACCTCCTCATTTTGCTGCTATGACATCGGGGAAAAAGGAAAAGAAGGGCATACAAACCTATTGGAATATGATATGAAACTGATAGACCCCACATCTGTCTGTATGAAACCATATTCGATTCCGTTTGCTAAGGAGAAAGCTTTGAAGGAAGAGATAGACTATCTGTTGAAGGAAGGAATTATTTCGCACAGTGAATCTTCGTATAGTTCCGGTGTTGTACTCTTAAGGAAGCCCTCTGGAGAACATAGACTCTGTATAGATTACAGGAGACTGAATGCTATTACAGAAGGACAGGTGGATCCATTGCCGGATACAAATCAGCTGTTTGCCAGACTAAATAAAGCTAAATATTTCTCCAAAGTGGATCTGAGTAAAGGATATTATCAGATTCCAGTAAAGCCTGAGGTTAGACCATACCTAGCTTTTAGTACTTCAGAAGGACACTATGAGTTTAATAGATTGCCATTTGGATTGAAGAATGCGCCTAGTGTCTTCTCTAGAATGATGAGAAAATTATTGGACCCTCTGAATAATCCATGTATAACAAATTTCATGGATGATATCCTGATAGCAACAGAAACATTTGAGGAACACATTGACTCTCTGAACATGCTGTTTAATCGACTTAGGGAGGCAAATTTAACAGCCCGACCAACCAAATGTTGCGTTGGATGTAAAGAATTGGAATTTTTGGGACACACAGTTTATCAGGGAAACATGACCCCTGACCCAAAGAATTTAGAGAAACTACAGAAAGCCCCGAGACCACAAACCAAGAAGGACGTGAGATCCTTTGTCTCATTATGTGGTTTCTACCAGAATTATATCAAAAACTTTAATTCCATATGTGCACCGTTAACTGATTTGACACGTAAAGGACATCCAGATCGCATTACATGGACACCACAATGTGAAATGACTTACCAAGAATTGAAGGAAAAGCTCACAAGTAAACCCATTTTGAAATTACCTGACTTAAGTCAAGAATTCATAGTAAGGACGGATGCAAGTAATATTGGGTTAGGTGCAACTCTACTACAGAAATCCGATGCATTGGATGGGGAATTAAGCCCAGTGGCATATGCTAGCAGAAAATTGAATAAAGCTGAAATCAATTACTCAACTAGCGAAAAAGAATGTCTTGCAGTAATATGGGCAATAAAGAAATTCAATATTTATCTGTATGGGAAGGCCTTTAAGTTGCAAACAGACCACAAACCTTTATCGTTTCTAGCACAGGCTAGGCATGAGAACTCCAGGTTACTCCGATGGTCTTTACTTTTGGCTCCATATAATTTTAGCATTGAGTATATATCTAGAAAAACAAATTTGGGAGCGGATTTTTTAAGCCGCCATCCGTGTGATGAGAATCACCGTAAACCCCAGAACTAATAATAAATTTCTCTATGTGTATATAGAATAAAGGACTGACATATAATGTCTGTTTTAAGAGGGGAGATGTCGTGGAATATTCTAATCCACATATATAAATTATCAAGTAAATATAAAGCCTAACAAATAAATCTAATAAAGAAAAGAGCAATGGTAAAATAACAGTGCTGTCACAATGACAGTACTCGAAATCCCCCTTGTTTTCTGCTTCGTCTGCAAATTGTAACGCTTTCACGTTGATAGTAAAAGCCTACTATATTATTACCCGCTTTCTTCAATGAAACGTGTGCTGTATTTCTAAGAAAAAACATTGAGAGGCAGACTGCGTAATGACCTAGATTAATCCTAACATTAATTATATTACGTTACCAAAACGAACGAACAGATGGACTCAAATAGAAAGAGAGAGGGGCGAATAAAATCAGGAACGCATGCAAAATTAAACACGCGTCTCGCTATTAATGCCACCCCCAACAAGCGTAACGCGATACACAATTACTACTATCACGCGTGTAAGGCTGCATGCACTAACTTTTTCGGACGGACAGTGATAAATTCACTACCCTTCCCAGAGTTAGGTTTTTAAATCACGAAAAACGCTTATTAGAAAAGATAACATTATATGGGTTTACGTTTGAAAACATTACAGTACCCAGACAGCACATCTTCGAAACAGGAGGTAGAAGAAATTGCATATTTTGAACGCAGCCACTTAGCTCTATTAAATATATATATATTTGGGTTCCTTAGGGTTTGCTGACAAAGAATATGTACGGCGTTATGCAAATAGTCTAGGAATTAACAAGTTATAGCCAAAATAAAATGATGGTGCTGTCAGACAACACCCAAAATCAGAATCGCTCAGTGGTAGATTTTTTTTACACCACCATTGTACGGGAAATGGGCCACAAGTTACATTTGAACTGATTGGCTGGAATGATATGTAAGGCTAAACACGATTAGTCGGGCTATAAATACTATCTTTGGTTGTTAGGGGAGACGTAGGAAGTTAAAATTTTTTCAAACCCTTGTCGAAACGTGGCTCCATTGGCTAGACTCGCTGATATACTCACTTAGGAGCGTTAGTTCGAGACCACTAGTCAAATAAGCTTGATAAAGCAACAGTGCGTTGAAGCCAGCTCATATTTTTGCTAAATAAAAGCCTGGAACATAAGCAGATGGGAATTTGTGCCAGTAGTTGTGCCAGAATTCATTGCTAATCAACGTATCTGTGTTTGTTTCCATGAATTGTGGGACCGTGGTCTTGATGGTATTGAGCAGCACCTGGTCAGAGCTTTGCTGAATCCAGAGTCGGACAGCATACTCCTTGGTCCATTTAGCTATCAGTGAGGTGTCTCCAGAGCCCAGGGGAGATCGAGCAGAGGAGTCTTTTCCTGCCGCCATCACGCAAGATAAGCTGATGTGGCCAGCTGAGCTCAAAATTATGTACCCCCAGCTTAAAATGACCTTGTAAAAATAACATTAAGAGGGGAATTAAATTGTGTTAATATCAGGAACTGAGAACATCTCCAATAATAGTTCCCATAAAGACAAACTATTGAAGTCATGATGACAAATACCAACAGAGCTTGAACAAAACAAAACCAGTATTACCTCATATTACTACTACACAACTGACACACATAGGATACTTTTAATAATATATGTCATTACAATATTCATATTGATAAATTCTGTACATATAACTTGTAAGTAAAATTGATTGTGATTCCTGGTTCCCTTTGTATTTGAATCAGGACACATATTCATTCATAACAGCAATGAATACATATTGTTATTTGAAAAGTTATCAGTGACTCCTTTAAGATATCCTTTAGAGTGTTATATGTATGTGAGTGTCACAGTGTTGTCAAGTGTGGTGGAATAAATTAAATTGTTTATCTGTCTGTTGTTGTTATGACTTACACTTCATCATACACATACCCTAGACATACAACGTAGTCATCACACTATTCCAGAATAATTCTGACTGAGGTATACATATGTGGCAGCAAGCAAGGTTATATATAATACACTACTCTTATTAGATATATATACCTTCACAGCTGATCTCAGTCAGTACACTAAGTCCCCTATAAATATTTATAACATCTCACTTCACCACAATTGGCAAGGACGTCTGCAGAATCAGTGGTACTCCCCGGAGAGTTCGGTTCGTAACTTGTTGAAAAACTACGTTCTCAAAGGTTATCCTTTTATCTTTTCCATAAAAAAATGTAAAAAAGGCGACAGATTGAAAGCTTAGGGGGATTTCAAAAAGAAGGGAGGTTGAAAGCGCTGAAGTGGGAGAGGCAAAATCTTTTTTTCTTTTTTTTTTTCAAATTTTGTGCCCTTGAAATAATCTCCTGCTGCTGCAGAAGTCAGTAGGTGCATGTTTGAGGACGGAGTGACGGAGGTGGATCAAAGGTGTGATGATATCTGTCTGTTGTCACTTTAATTTGTTTGATCACGTTTATTCTCGATCTGACAACAACAACTACTACTTTAAGACGAACGATGTAGTGTAGGCTGTATGAATGACTCAAAGGATGGCTTTTGAACGAAGTAAATGCATCTTTCCTGGGCTGAATTATCAGCTGTGTCAATGTTCAAAGGTCTTTTTTTCACGCCCCAGCTTGACCTGGGCTAAGTTGTCTGCTGAACGTTGCCACTGCCGGATGATGACAGATCTGGTGCCAAATGCGTTATGTGAAAGTTGAAGACTTGAGTGTGTAAACCAGTAGAGAAAAGAATAATTTATTTGAAAAGTTTGTTTTTTTGGTACGAAGATTTAAAGTGCACTGATCTTTACAAATTACATGAAAGATATTTGAAAAAAAAAAATTGAAGTTCTT
The DNA here is from genome assembly GCA_024509875.1 of Oreohelix idahoensis. NCBI lineage: Eukaryota > Metazoa > Mollusca > Gastropoda > Stylommatophora > Oreohelicidae > Oreohelix > Oreohelix idahoensis. The sequence continues at coordinate 499,121 of JAMPIV010018886.1, read as the reverse complement.
AACTTTTTCAGCATTTTTAGGACTTACAATCATCTTTTTTTTCTTTTTTTTTTTCTTCTTTTTCTTCTTATTCTTGTTATCCCTTCTTTCTCTTCTTCATCTCCTTCTTCTTCTTATTCTTCTTACTTCTTTATTCTTCTTCCTTCTTTTTCTTGTTCACGTAACAGTTCATGGTGGCGAAGGTGATATTGTCCCTCCTACTTCCAGTTCCAGACATGATTGTTAGGTTTCAGGACTATGTAATTATATTTTACATGTGAACTAAATTTGATGTTGCGTACTTAACATATTTTTGTTGTTAAAGTTCTTTCTCTTTTCATCGCCCAACAAACAGATAAACAGGCTGTTAACGAAAAGCGTGTATAACAACTTACAAATTCGCGCAAACTAAGGCTTATGTCGGTATAAACATTGAAATAAATAAAGAGAGACACTCCAGACTTGTGAACAGTAAATACATAATAAGCATGAATCGTTGTATGAACACGTAAGAAATAAAGAAGTAGAAAACCAGACAACAGAAAAGAAACAGAAGGGATAGGCTTACCGGAAGACTCGAACCCGGGATCATCCGAAAAGCACAACCATCTTGCTACAGAATGGTTCGGGACGATGTCATTATCGCGAGGTACATGAATGGTACTATCACGAGACAGATCGTTTCAAGACCTCCACATTCGGTTTAAAAACATGTCATTAAAATTCAATAATTCTATGAAGAGTTAGGCATTGACAGGAATTTGTCCGTAATGTCAAGTTCACAGAATAATTACATGCAAAACGAACAATTTACCCGCCACAATATGGCGGGAAGTAATTATGGTAGGTGCTTTCTGCTGCACTGTCTGATGATGGTCTTTAATTTTCCTGTGATCATTTCATTCATTTCTATTTTGCTTCAGAAGTACAGAAACAATGGCACGAAAGCATAGAAGCTTCATCCATGATGTATAAATATATGATTGAGACGCTTTTTTGTTCTTACCCGAACTGTTAAATATATACGGGGAAAATTCCAGAAATTGTGTCAATAAAATGCAACAAAGAAAGTAAATTTTTTTTTTTTTTTAAATCCCGCGCATTGAAGTACATTGCGAAGAAAAATGCGTTATCTCAACCAGAACACGCCATGAAAAAAAAATTACAGCTTTAGTGGGAAAAGATGGGACAGGACGTTACCACTAAGACCATTCTCTTAAAGGGGATTTAGCATGTCAGACGACACTCGTTAAGTGTGTCCCATGTGATAGCATTGGGGTCAGCATTTTTGAGCCTGCTCAAATCTCACCATTGATTTCAACCTAATTACATTTTCTTTTGCGATAATGTCGAAAATTAGCTAGACTTAACAACATTAGGCTTGTTAACTGACGATGCGATATTCAGGCTTACGTCTTCTTGTCCGCGTGAACAAGCTTTGAGAAGAGACTTAACTTCGTCAATGTCTCACTGATCATCGTCAGCCACGCTACTTCCGGGTGTTGGGAAGTAAGAGGGAAACAATCTTATCCTTCCTCGTGCTGGGCCTCTTATCTATTTTCTGCTGTTGCCTTACTTCTGCTGTTGCCTTACATCTGCTGTTGCCTTACTTCTGCTGTTGCCTTACTTCTGCTGTTGCCTTACTTCTGCTGTTGCCTTACTTCTGCTGTTGCCTTACTTCTGCTGTTGCCTTACTTCTGCTGTTGCCTTACTTATGCTGTTGCCTTACTTCTGCTGTTGCCTTACTTCTGCTGTTGCCTTACTTCTGCTGTTGCCTTACTTATGCTGTTGCCTTACTTCTGCTGTTGCCTTACTTCTGCTGTTGCCTTACTTCTGCTGTTGCCTTACTTCTGCTGTTCTACATCCAACACTCTCCATATTGTCCCGGTAGTGGGACACCAGGTTTGACTAATCATCATCATACTCAGCCTACAGCGCCCCCACCCCGGAGTATTGGCCTTCGAAAAAAACTGATACCAAGTCTCCCAGTCCCGTGCCATCAGCTCAAGGTCTTTATGTATATATTCCTTATTCCGTTCATGTCTGTCTGCAATTCGCATCGGCATGTGTTCTTAGATTTCCCTCTATTAACATGTGGATTCCAGAACAAGGACTGCCTTGAAATACTATCATGAGGTTTTATTAGTGTGTGTCCTTTCCATCTCCGGCGTCTTCTTCTCATCTCTTGTAAGGTTTGATCGGCATTACTTATGGAAAACTCGGTGCGTCACCGTCACCCCGGTCTACAGAAACATCTTGTTATATTGATGAAAAATAAAAATAACGAAAAATTAGGTAGTTTATTTTTTTGTATATTTTATTATTATTTTTTTTAAATGCAAGTTAACTGAGTTTTAACACCCTTGTGGAGTCCAGTAAACTACTTATCTAGCTCAGGTGTTTCTGATCAGTCCATCTAATTTGTTTGATCTCTGTGATCATGTCCTTGACACTTTTCTGTTCTTTAATCTCTGTTTCTGAGGCTGTTAGCCCAACGAGGGAATGACAGATGCTCTAATTAGTTTAAAAATGCACCGAGGGACATCAACTGTAATCTCTGCGTGGAAAAAAAACCTAAAATTAGAAATACGCTTCGGACTGGATTTCAGAAAACAAGAAAGTAAAGAAAGAAAGGAAAAAATAAAGGCAAGATGCTTAAAACATGAGCCAGGTGCCAGTGGAATAACAGATGAGAAGAAGACCCTGGCGATGGATAGGACTCACACTGAACGTACGGACAGCGTTACAAGACAGTCACTGTCATTTATCTCCAGGTTAAAAGATGCAGAGATAAACCGAATAACACATAAAGAAGAAAATAGTAGACAGAATGAAAATGACTATCAAGACATGGATAGACCTGGAGCGGATGGCACAGGACAGGAAGACTTGTATACGTTTGTTGAATGCCAAGGCTCCTTGGGAAGATGAAGAGTGGTGGTGATGAAGAGTGGTGATGATGAAGAGTGGTGATGATGAAGAGTGGTGATGATGAAGAAACGAACATCGGAGATCCATAACACCCGAAACTTCCAGCATAAAAGTTAGTTGCTTATCCTTTACAGGACGTGGCAATCAACCCCAGCTTTTATTGGCTGTTTTGTGATTTTTCTAGGCAATTTTTTCATTCAGTAGTTTGCCATTGCTTTCTGAACGGTACGGCGCTTATACCATTGTTAAAAATCCACACAAAGCGATCTGCTACCAAACCGCCTGCAGCAGGTTTCGAATCTGGATTATGAAACTGCGTTCATATCCATTAGGCCACAGACTGTTTAGTCTATAATTGACCTGTATAATCACAGCTGTTCCCAGACCGTTATAAGCCCGTACCCTTGCATGCCATTTATGTGCGCTAAAGAAGATTCTCTGTGAAAGCTTTGGATAGAATATGATAATGTTTTTTAAAAGTACTAGAAAAAAAAATTCAGGAAACAAAGTAACAAACAAACAAAATTTACGTGAATACAAAGGATTATTAACAATGAAACAAGATAAAAGACAAGGAGTCTCACTAAATGCCGACAGGGTCGTCATTGCAAGCACAGTGCGGGGTTCGAGGACTGATATAAGAATGAAAATCTTCACAACTAGCCGACTCCCTGGTCACAAAGCAGATGCAGGATTCCGCAAAATTCCAGAACCCAGATGTTCCAAACTCCGATACGCAGTATTGGAAGTACCTTGAAATCCTCATATACGGGTGGCACATTACACCATGTCAACTGGTGACAGGAGACAGAAGTTCTTTCACCACGAACACAGTACCAGTATTTATATTTGATAAAAAACAATCAAAAACATTAATTTCCAGTGTATCTATTTCTTAATAAGCAAAAACATAAAACAAAAAAAACAAACAAACACCATAAACCAAAAGAAGCAATTCACAGTAAAAATAAACACAAGAGCCATTACAAACTTATAAAACTACGGAAAACAAAAGAAGAAAATAAAGCAGAGATTAAAAGTACATAAAAATGCACTAAAACTCCCAACAACATGGTTACATTGTAAATAGTCCAGAAAAAAAGTAAACAACAAATCTTGTTGTTAATAACTAATATCAAACACGTTCAACTGTAAATAGCATTCTGGCGTAAATAAAACACGGAAGGGCGGGAGTTTTTAATATTAACCCTTAAGGAACAACAGGCCAGTATCTGGGGCCCATTTTTGCAGGTGCTTGTGACAGAAGGCCAGTTTTGGAGGCCGATTTTCCCAGGTGCTCGTGACGGAAAGCCAGTTTCTGGGGCCGATTTTCCGAGGTGCTTGTGACGGGGAGGGGGGAGAAGAGGATGGGGGGGGGGGGCTTTTTTTTTTCCTGTCGGTATAGCTGAACTAAGATTTTGTTTCTAGTTGTCCCAATTTTATATTTTTAAAATCCTCATTCAGACTCATATACGCCTATACATAAGACTACCACACTATATACAGAATTTGGAAAAAATCAAACTGTAACATTATATGAAAATTCAAAGGGACATACAATTTTTTGCGTTACAACTTGGGGAAACTACTTTGTCTTCTAAGAGTAAACTTCAGGAGAGGTAAAGCGATAAGGTTTGAGAATCCCTGTCATAACCGGTATGTCGCAAAATCAAGAAGGCAGACATACACGTTGATTGAAAAGCCACTCTTTTAAACTTTAGTGTCTTCCTTTGTGTTCAATAAATTTGTGTTTAAAAAAAAACATCAAAATAAAGAGAATTAATTATTTTATTAAATAAAATTATATTTACATTAGAGCTCAACGAGAGAGTCGTTCTGTTCAAAACATGATTTCAGAGCGGGTAACAATCTTTGCTGTCTGTCGTAACGTCAGTTAACTGGCAATTTTAGATTGTATTTTATTTCGTTTCTGAGTTTAAAAAAAACTAAATACAACTTACAATTAAACTGCTGCTTTTGCTCCTTGTTTTTATATTCGTTTCGTGTACATCCAGTAACTACAAATAGGGAAATAAAAATTTAAAAATAGGGCGTAACTAGGTTGGTCATGTCCTCAGAAGAGACCCCGATGCCATCACAAGAACAGCTATGCTTTGGACCCCTGAAGGAAAGCGAAAGAGAGGCCGACCAAAAACAACTTGGCGGAGGACTGTGGAGGCTGAGATGCAAAGAATGAACCAGAGTTGGGGCACTGTACGAAGGATGGCCACCGACCATGCAAAGTGGAATCAATTTGTTGTTGCCCTACAAGACGCCACTAGGCGTGATGGCCACTGACTGCTTTGACGGTCGGTGGTTAAGGATCGAAGAAGAAGAAGAAGATACTTCAAGTTGAAAGCTGCTGTCATTTAATACTGTACGGAAGTTCATTCCTTGAGCTGGGTAAGACCGATATAATTCTCTTAGATTTATTTGGGGTGTTAGCTTATTTTATATATATATGTATATAGATATATATATAATATATATATATATAATATATATATATATATATATATATATATATATATATATATATATATATATATATATATATATATAATCTAATCCCGGGTTATTAATTCCATCTTGTATAGTTAATTCTTAAAAGAAATGTAACTTTTGTGGGACCGGAGGAGACACATAATGTAAAGTGCGCCACCAATTTTACCTCTGCCTTAGAGGCACCAGCCAGACTTATATGTAATTGACAGAGGTTGTTTTCCAGACAGAGAAGGGAGAGATAGATTGTAAAGGACAGAAGGGAAATGTATATTAGTTTATGTGACTGATTGTTATCTTTTTATGTGTATAATTTAATTCTGCATTAAGCGTTTGTTGTTGATTTATTTTTGTGTTTGGACAATTTAATTCCGCATTAAACGTTTGCTAGTACTTGGTTTCTGTGTTTGGATGACCAACACGGAGCGCTCTTTTATCGCCTGTGTGCGAAATACCACCGCGCGATGGCCAAAGCCGTCACGCTTGGCTGAAGACGCGTACGGGTGTAAATTTCTGTCAGAGGGGGAGCAAGGAGTATTGTTATGACGAGCGTGTACTATTGAGCGATGGAGAGAAGAAGTGGTGTTGTCAATTGTGGTGGCAAATGTTTAGTGTTGAGTGTCTTTGGTTTGTGTAGAGATGTAAATTTTTTTGTCTGTCCATTTTATTTCCAGAAGCTGGTCAAGAAATGAGCTGTATGTGCTGTTTGTGCGACCTTCTTCTTCTTCTTCTTCTGCGTTCGGTTTGTAGTCATGCTAAATCTGCAGGCCTGTCGCCAGGACGAAGTCCACAGTCTTTTCCAGGTCGGCGCGGCAGCCCCATAGCTTCTGCTGGAGCTCATCACCTTTTGGCCAGGTCACACGTCGCAATTTATCATGGGTTGGACAGTTCTGGAGAATGTGTTCTGGAGTCTGGATATCAGTTCCACATGGGCATTCATTCGTGTGGGATATCTTGAGGCGATAGAGATGTCCAAGTAATCTGCAGTGACCAGTTCTCAGGCGGAAAATTGTCGTCTGTTGGTGTCTGTTTAGGTGGTGGATTGGGTCATCTCTGCTGTATATATCCCCTTCCTCCTTCCACTGATTTGTGTACTTGTTGTGGATGATGGTTTTTGCTTCCCGATAGGGCAATGGGTGGCTGTATTGTTCCATTTTACTGCCACTTCTTGATAGAGCATCTGCTTTCTCATTACCAGCGATTCCACAATGGGCAGGTAACCACTGAAGGGCAATGGTTGATGACCTTTGGATGATGCTAAGCTCAGATCTGATCTCATTCATCATGTTATCATTTCTGGTGTTTTGTATTGATTCAAGTAATGATCTGCAGTCAGTGAAGATTACTATCTTAGCTTGTATCTGCTGTTCAGGTCTGGTGAGGATCTTCAGGGCTTGAAGTAATGCCATAGTTTCTGCCCTAAAATTGGAGATCTTTCCAGTTGGGAAGGCCTTTCGGATGATCTTTCTATTTAGGAATCTTATAAAAATGCCTCCTCCGCCGTTCTTTACTGCCCCCTCAGCAGATCCATCCGTGTATGCATGTGTCCACTCCTTCGGGTTGTACTTTTCTTCAATCATTTCTTGAGCCAAAGTTTTTAGTTGTTGAGGGGTCAGGTGACCTTTCTTTTTTATTTCAGGGACTTCTGTGATGAATGATATATTTCCATGGCAGTCGTCTGGCTCGTCGTATTCAATTAACATTTCAATCTCGGTAGATCGATTTGGGAGGAGGTCTTCATGGCATCGATGCAGATGTTTGGAGATGTTTAGGAAGCTGGTTCTTTTCAGCCTGTTCTTTGTCACACTATGGAGTTTGGCATGCATTGGATGACTTGGCATTCGTAGAAGCTTCTCACTGTGAGTGAATACCTTTTCCTCACGTCTGTCATGAAGAGAGCGGATGTTGGTGTATCGCTCCATTGCCTGGATTGGAGAAGTCTTCATCCCTACAGTGATTAGTCTAAGGCCTGAATTTTGCACTTTCCCTAGACATTCTGTGTTTGTTTTAGCTGCTGTGGCCCAGGCTGACATGCCATATTCAAGTACAGGTCTGACTGTGCCTGTATAGACTTTTTTTAAGTATGTTGGTATTTGCCCCCCAACTTGTGCCAGCCAGTTTCTTCATAATAGAGAGCTTTCTTATTGCTCTCTGTTCTACTGCTTTTATGTGCGGCTTCCAGGTGAGTCTCTTATCCAACTTGACTCCTAGGTATGTTGGGTTTTCCTCGATTGGAAGTTCACTTCCATTTAGCTGCAGTTTGATCGTTTCTCGGCGATTTGACAGAGAGAAGCAGGTTGCTACTGTCTTGGAGAGGTTTATCTGTACTCCCCAATCTGATGCCCATTTACCGATGGTATTTAGCGCTGCTTGCATCCTGAACTTCGCAGTAGGCAAATGTTCAGCAGCACACCAGGCAGCAAAATCGTCAGCATGAAGAGCCCTGGAGATATGCCCGGACAGTTTCTCTGCAATATCATTTATATATATGATAAAAAGTGTGGGGGAGATAACTCCTCCTTGTGGCACACCCTGTTGTAGAGTGAAGCGATGGCTCAGTTTCCCGTCAAGTTTTACTCTTGCTGTGTGGTATCGAAGAAAGTCCCGTATCCAGTTGAACATTCTCCCTTCAATTTTGCTGTTGAGCATCTTAAGGAGGAGTCTTTCTTTCCATACCTTATCAAAGGCTTTTGTCAAGTCTACAAAAACCGGCAGTACTTTCAGTTTCTCCTGAAAGGCATTTTCTACTTCCTGGGCTAGATATACTAGTTGGTCTTCGGTGCTGCGATTTTTCCTAAATGCTGACTGTGTGTTATCAAGCAGATGGTTTTTTTCCAGATGTTTCAGTAATCTTGAGTTCACCATTCTTTCCATTACCTTACCCAGACAGCTCAGTAGGCTAACTGGTCGGTAGCTGAACTTGCTTGTTTTCTCCTTTTGTTTCTTTCTGATGGGAACAATGATTGCTTCTCGCCATTGATCTGGAAATTTTCCAGTACTCCATGACTGATTGAAGATTAGGAGGAGCTTGTGCCTGGCTACAGGTCCAAGGTTCTTGATCATATCATTTGTGATGCCATCTTTTCCTGGAGCTTTTCTGTTCTTTAGTTTTGTTATGGCAGCACTGAGTTCTCTCATAGTAAGGGGTGACTTCATGCAGATATCTGGGTTTTGGTGCTTCAGTTTTTCTTTTACTTCCTTACGTACTTCTTGGATCCGTGCATGTGAAAGTGATGTGGTGCTTTCTTCCTTGTAGAAATCTGCCAGGATGTTTGCTGCCATCTTTCCTGTGTGGTATTTTTCATTTTCCTTGATGACAGTCTTACAGTAGCTAGTTGTTGTTTCTTCATTTAGCACTCTTGTCAGATTCCATAGCTTGGTTGAGTCCTTTTCCATGTTGAGACTGCTGGTCTTCTGGTGCCAGCTCCTTTGGATTTCAGCTTTCTTTTTTTCATTGAAAGCTTGTTTTATGCTGTTGTGCCTCTGTGTGTTCTCTAATGTGGGATTTTGCTCCATAGTTTCCCGTGCTTTATTTAATTCACTATGGAGTTTTCCCAGGTTGTCACTCCAGTATGGTTTGTAGTCTCGTCGTTTACCTCGTGGAATTGACTTCTTTGCTGCTTGGATGATTGCCTCACTGATGATGGAGATGTTTTTATTGATGTTATTTGAGTGGGCAATGTTCTGACAGAAACTGTCGGCTTGTTCTTTAAAAAATCCCCAGTTTGCTTTTTTGAAATTCCAGCTAGGCGACATATTGATTTCTCCTGCACTTCTTATCTCAGATATATGTAATGTGACTGGTACATGGTCACTTCCCCCAAGTTGAGTATTTACTGTTCTGGTGGTGAGTCGATGTATGTCATCTGTAGCCATAGCAAGATCTGCGGTGCTCGTTGTTTTCCATACTCTGGAATAGAAGGTGGGCTTATCCTCTGGTTGGTTTATTAGAATTAGTTTATTCTCTACCATCCAATCTTCCACCTCTTCTCCTCTTGGATCTGTTGCGTCATAGCCCCAGCTGGGTGAGTGGCTATTGAAGTCACCCATAATGAGGTGTCTCGATGCTGCAAGCTTCACTTTGTGTAGCTCCAGAGTTGTGGTTGGAGGGCTGTAGCAGTTTGTGATCATTAAATCTCCACTGGGCAGCAGTAGTTGGACTGTTATGTATTCAAATTCGTCCTCACCAGATCTGTGTGTCTCTACTGCTGGGATTGAGGTTTTAATCAGTGTGAGGATTCCTCCCTTAGTTCTTTTTGCCCTGTCTTGGCGGAAGGATTGGTATCCACGTACAGAGAATCGTTGGGTATCTTTTAGGTGAGTTTCTTGGATGCAGATTATATCAATGTTATTTTCCCTGAGGAATTCTTGTAACTCCGGTTTCTTGTTCCTCACTCCTTCTGCATTCCATTGAGCCACTGTAAGATAGTGGGTTGGTTGGTCAGTTGCTCTACTTTGCCTTCCCCCGACCATTTGGTTGGCAAAGGCACCGGTTGCTTGGGTGGGCCTTTTCGAGGCTAGGGGCCCGGCTCCGCTCCTCCCCGGTTGTAGCTGATAGGAGCGACGCCATGACGTAAGTCGAGATTGTCGCATGACTCCATACCGCAAAAGCGTGTGTGTCCTAATTTTTCCCGGTGTCTGCGCCGTAGCTAACACACTCCGTCTTCGGCAGGCCGGGTTGTGTTTGTTGTTCAGGGTTGTCTCCCATAGCCTTTCCATCTCCCGGTGGTAGCTGCAAGGCAGCAGATTGGTTTGTTTACCAAGGTTTACCTTCCCCGTGGCTAGAGCTTATAGCGGCTCTTACTCGCTTGATGCACCCGTCGTATGACATATGGGGGATTTCAGTGGGGGTATCAGTGCCACCTGTTACCCCTCCCCGTCCTGCTGGGAGGACATCGCCGTTTGGTCCGCGACTGCTTATTCGTCCAGCAATGCTGACTTAATTCGCAGCTGACACACCATATCTGGAGGTCGTTCCACTATCCGCCACCCGTGGACGCGCATGGTTGGGGTCGGTCGCCCCTTTGCCAGGTGTGCGACCTAAACGCTACTTTGGGATATCTAGTCAGGTACCAGAACCTGTCTTTGGATTATAATTCGGCTGCACCGCAGTAATTGCCAACCAAACGTTGAAGCAATCGGGGATAACCCTTTACACCCCGTCACTGTGGATATTACTAGCCGACAACAAAGAAGAAGAAACCAACAGTTTTTCCTGTCGTCAAATTTTCCTTATCAGAGGCGCCCCTTGAGCCCTCACTCATATTCGTTGTGGGTTTATTTGTGTGTGTGCCTTCGTCAGCTGTGTCACTAGCGACCGGCTACTTGGATTTATTATTATTTGTGGTTGGATAAGCACTCTACCAGTTTTCTTGTTCCCCTCGCCCAGTGAAGGTGGGGAGCGCGTGGAGATCTATTTTACAATTTAATTCACTGGAGTTTATTTCCTCACCCACAGGATTACCTTATTTGACGGACTCGTGGTTAGGTTTCGTAATATGGAGTGCTGACATTTCCTGGATTTATTTAGCAGCAAGGCAGAAGTGGCCGTTCGACACGAACTGGGGGGCCCTGTCCGTTAAAAGCAGGACTTGTGCAGACTTTAGTACGTGCCGGCACGAAGCGAGTGAATATGGGATTGTGTGTGATTATCAAGTGGTGAAAGAGAGTGTTGTTGTGGTGGTATACATTGTTCTATGATTTGTTGTTTATGGTCTGCCGAAGTGTTAAAGGTAGACTGATTCTGATTTTTCTTTATGTGTGGATTTAATATTTTCTTCAATAAAATATTTATACACTCGGTTGTGGTCAGAACATCTTTTCTATCTGTTATTGGTGTAGTATTCATATGTCCCTTACTGTGTATTAGACTAAAGTCTTGTATTAATATTGGAGGGCGGGAAAAGATTGCCCCATTAAAAGTTAGTCATCAGGTAGGCTGAAGACCGTAGTACTGCTACCATTCAGTGGGCTTATCTTCTCCCAATAATTTCCACCAGTGACTATATTTATATCTATTCACACCCTCTCTTCCATAGTCTGTCTGGCCTCAGACAGAATCTATTCTCTATTTATACCTACCTGTGACAATAGGAAGCGAAAAATAATTCACAGAGTCTACCAAGCAAGTCATAGAAAGCGACCAAGGAGGTATTCGTGAATACAGTTGCTAATTAGTTTTAGATAGTTATCCCATCACCAAAACAAAAAACATGATGACAACTAAAAACTGTTTGTTAACAAAGTCATACTTTGGTTTTAGTCGGCTTCTTATAAATATTTACATAGCGACCTTTGACCTGGACGAGATTTTTTTCTAAATAAAATTTTGCCTCGTTTCGGCGAGGCGCGTCCCGTTCAACCACATCGGTTATATTAGAGCGCATGTCCAAATATAAAATACCTTTAGGTCTGATTTAAGTATTATAATGCTGTGTGCCATAGCTGAAGACAAGTCGAGCTTCCTGACGAAAAAAATACTTTTTTTTCTGTACTTTCCGGCGTCCCTTGATACAGTAACCACCACTGAAAGAGCGTTTGGTAGTGATTAAGGGGGGTGCGTGTGGGGGGGAGGGGGGAACCGCCCTGGATGACAGGCAGGAAGGGGGTTCCATCGGACACATTATTATAGTACTTACCGTTATTAATATACTTCACGTGTTTTTCTCTATGGGGGAAAGGGTGCCAAAGGAGGAACCGCTTCGGGTGCCAAATACTTTTGGGACGCCTCTGCGTGGAGGTCACTGCAATGGTGGTCTCAAGTCACAGACAGGGGCGAAAATTAAGGAATACAGCAATAAATTTTTTGAGACAGACCTGGGAATTAAGATATGACTAAATAAGTGCATATATTATACTTTCCTGGTGCAAAATTGTATTGACCTTTATGCATTTTCCTCCCTCGTGCCTTCCTTTAATAACATGGCCAAGATCTCCAGACAACCTTGCGTCTCCCGAACGATCCTGATGCCAAAAGTACAACACGTGCAGTTATATGTCAACTCTTCCAGAATTCTAGTGTTATGCTACATCTTCATTCCTACACCTGCGTCATCACACTCCTATGACAATTCTCGAATGATAAACAAAGGAGGTGTACCTGACGACCACAGCATGAGGTATTTACACTAACGGAGACGCAGCATTCAATGTAATATCGTAAACAACATCAAACACGTTAGACCAGATCAGCATCGCTCATTTGTCCCTATAGCAGCCTTTCTCAAACTTTATTTCCTGGGGGAACCCCTAAAATAATGTTCAGGACTCAGTGAACCCCGGTTGAGAAACCCTGCTTTTTGGAAATGATGCCACCACTGCTGGTGGGCTGCTTGATGATGCCTATGTTCAAACATAAATTCTTGAGTTTTCGACGCACGATGCCACGCGCATTTTACGAGTTGTATTATTATTCTTATTTATTTGTCATGTTTCTCACTTTGTTCGCGCTTTCTTTCCATTCTCATTTTCTTAGCTTGTCCTTGACGAAGGCCTTGTGGTCGTAACGTAGGCAGTTTTCTTTGTTCTTTGTCAAAGTAAGAAGCATTATAATTTTTTTTAAACATATCGTTTAGCGAAATCCGAAAACTGTCGAACTAACCCGAGTGCCGCTTCTCCTATCTAGTTACTCTATAATCTGTGACCACGTGTAAAGTAGAAAGTAACGGTAAAGTAAACTTCGTGTATGCGTGGGTTGAGTGGGCTTGCCTGGGCGCGAGATAGATAGCGGCCTTCACTAGTACAAACATTTCTCGCTGTAGACAAAAGGACTCATTATATGCTGTGGGTTACTTTGTCCCAATAAACATGGCTGTCTGAGAGGTGGGGAGTGTATCATTGAGAGGTTGTAAAAGGACGGCGGGACGTCAAGAAAAACTATTAGGAAAGCAGGAAAAGAGAGGAGTATGGATAGAGACAGCGAAACATTATATTTCAGCGGACGAATTATCGAATATAATTTGTATGACCATTCTGAAAGATTGACGAATAAGTGAGTGAGTGACCGAATGAGTGAGTGCTGCGTGAGTGGGTTGGTGGGTGAGTGGAGGATTAGGTGGCTAAGCGGGTGAGTGAGTGAGCAGGCCTGCGTACATTATGCGAGCAAAGCGCAAGTGATTGGGAGAATATATATTTGTGTGGTTAGTTAGTGTGTACATTAGGGTGGCCATATTGTTCATCACAAAAAGGAGGACAAATGCCATTATTTGGTCATAAAAAGGAGGACAAGGGAGGACAATATTTATAAATAGTAGGACGAAAAGTAGGACACCTTTATTCAATAGCTACAAGACGCTGAAACATTTTTTTTTTACATTCAAACAATAAGCTAATAAAATCACATTGATTTTGTGCCTACTTATATTTTTCTGATGATAAAATCTTCTTCAATAAATTTGGGCTACGTTTTAAATATGCATAGAAATCAGAGCATAAAAGCTCCTTGAAATTGTACTGCACAAGTAGAGTGCCTTCAATGGAATCCTTCCTTCAGTGCTTCCAAATCTGCTTCAGTAGAATGCTGTGCAATCACAGAAATGATAACAGCAGCTGTTTTGGTTTTGACACATGAGAATTTGCTGGCAGTTTCTGAATCGTGGAAAGCATTCTTGAGTAACACTGGAGCACAATCCATTGATCTGAAAGAGTTGTGATGTTTTACAGTATGAAAAGCAAAAGCACCCTCGGCCGCGGCAACTTCAAACCTTTCCTCGCTTATTTCTATAGTAAAAAAATGTCAGTTTTGATTGCAAACATTCAGACGCAAGTGCTGTCTTGTGCTTTTGTTTCTATATGTTTTTTTTTTTTTAAATCAGCTGCACCTTTTTTTGCTACTGATACAAATGTGCCGCCTCTGCATACAAGACATTCTGCTTCATACTCTTGTCGACCTCTAGCAAAGCACTGAATTTTTTTTTTCAATTCATCCGCGAACACACACTTCCGTTTTGGCATTTTGCGCGGGTATCATAAATATAATATAATGCCATTAATCAATGGTACATTCGATGTTAACGTTAAAATTATTTGAAAAATTCAACAGACGAGGTTTTAATTTTAACAAACCCATTATTATACTAGTAACTACTTATGTAATTTTTCATAATAAACAAATTGTAATAAATATAAAAGCAGTACGAACTAAGGTTAATATTGTTTGTAATTTGCATTAGACAACGAAGTTATAAGTGACTAAATCCAGCCCCAAGTTCTTATTCATGCCGTTTTGTCTGTTATATTTTCCCTTAACAAATGCCAATAAACCTAAACAGTGTTTAACCTGGGTTAAAATATGATAGTAATCTTTTATAAACTATTGAACAACATGACAACTCACGGTAGTAGTTGTTGGCAATTTGCGCGATCCGTCGATTTTGGGGAGATTCTTAATTCTGACAGCATTTCTGTTCTCAGAAATCGGATTCCAGTAAAGATTTTTCAAAATCGTGTCTTTCACGTTAGTAATTTAGCCAATCACATAAAAGCCGGATATTTCAACATTTTTAAAAAATCCGACCGGACGCTCAGTTTTGTCGCAAAAAGCCGGACAAATCCGGACGTTTGGCCACCCTAGTGTACATGCCATGCACGAGTGAACAAGTGTTTAAGTGTACGTGTGACTGATTAGCTATTTGACTGATGAGGGTAACTTCTACGCTGTCTGAATGATGATAATGATGATTATCTGTCTATCTGCCTTTTCACCTTATCTACCTTACGACCTCCTACCGACCTACTTGTTGTAAATAGTATTAGAAAGTGTATAGAATGTACCAAGTAATCTTTTTTTTTTCTTAACCAGCGGAACTTGGGCTTTCAGCCCTTCGGCCCAATGACCTATCATTGCGAGGCTGGGGAGCCTGTGGACTTTTCTTCCAACCCGGTCAGGAGCTTCGCTCCTTCCCATCCACAGAGGGTTTATCTCAGGAGCCGTTCAGGTTATTCGGTCAAAATCCCAGTCGGTGACTGATAAAGTTGATATTTAGTTGGATATAATATATGTTGATAAAGTACACCAGAACACTCCTAGGCGGGAAGACAGGCGTCTATCATCATCAGTTGACAAGATCCCTATGGTGTTGCCTGCCCCACTGTAGTGTATGGAATGTCAACTTGACCTACGCAGTGTTGTGTAGACATGGATGGAGTGTATAATGTGCGAATGATGATAAGGGTTCGTGTTGTTGACAAATGTTCTCTTCTCACACTCATGTATGACCGGAAGTCATCGACACCAACGACTGTGTACCTTTTCTAAAGTTTAATTGGACGTACACACTCGACAGCACAGATAGTGACAAATCACAGGTTGCCATAATACATCATAGTACAGTGGACAAATGGTCTTGCAATGTTACATGGGCACTCATGTAGAATAATGGTATAATGGACTGCCAATAGCCAAGCACTCAGTATCGCCCATACATATATCATCTGACGTCACTGACTGAGCACGTCAGCTTGTAAACAATATTTCAGATGACTTCTAAACCTAATCTCGTTTAGCAACGATTCTTCAACATAATGTTCAGCACATATTTTTCCATATAATAATATTGAACCGCTAACAATGGGTTCTCATGTGTAGCAGTGATCTCTGGACTGATCAAGCGATAATACGGGCATCCCTTTTCTCTTCTTGAAAGTCCTACATGTTTTGGTTCCAAGATGGCCCCACTCGTGAACTGTCACTCACGTTTGAATACAGATAATGAATCTGTTCTAAAGTTAGCCATTCATACAACATTTCGTTGCTCTGTAGATTTGGTCATGAACAATAGACTGCATTCTACAGAATATAGTGCTGCTAGGAATCGAAGTCGTTTTTTCATCGAGTCAAATATATTCTCTTAAACATTCAAATCGTAATTATCGACAATGGTGGCTTCGATCGAGAGTTCATAAGAGTATCTTTGATTACCTTGGTAGAGGGAATATGAAACTGCCATTCCTTGGCAAGATGAATAAACACTGGGGTAAAGCATACACGATAGGTCTAGACGACTATCACTTTCCCCAAAACCACTGAGATCACTTTTTCAAGGCATCAAGCCGACATAGCAAAACACACACATTCCCTATCAGGACGAAGCCAAATCACACCACCCAAGCGACACATCCGCCGAATAGCCTTTGACCTCTCTAGAGACAACAGAACATATAGTTCGACTTAGATATGTAAAGATATACAGATATAAGACAGACTTGTCCTACTCAGACAAACAATACACATAAATTCAGGCCATAGATATTCTGAAGCAAGAACAATCTATTATTACCCAAACAACGAATAAATCGCAGTAAAATGTATTTATCCGCGGAGTTCAAGGGAAGTAACTCAATAATGACTTTCCCTTAAGCACTAAAAAATTACCTATGTATAATATTGTAAGATATCAAAGACTGCACGTAACAGTCTTACCACACCTCCCGGGAAAAAAAAAATAGAACATTTTTTTTTTTTTGAAATACATCTAGGAGCAACGTACAATAGGCTCACAACGCATGAATAATGCGCAGATGAAAATATCAGGAATACCTATAACGCCTAATATGAGGCTAAGTCGACTTATGGAGCGACTGGTGAGAATGTGTCTCATAAACTGAGAGAAATTATTTCTCTACAAGTATATTTTTCCAGGAAGGTGTCATCAAAGTATAATACAATTCTGGCAATTACACAATGCCTAAAAAATTCATATCATCACTACGTATTAGATATCTTAAATTTATGATTTATGAAGAAAAAATCATCAAAGCACAGCGGTGAATAAACATACATGAACCGCTATGTAGTGATACAATCATTATATTATTAAATTACAAATGTGTATCTATCATGATATAGAAAAGGAACTACTATAGAACTAGACATATCAAGAAGTCTAAGCCCTAATAGTTATGTGGAATCATGTGGGCATCTTGACAGAATGTCTGCCATCACATTATCTGATCCCCGAATAGCTCGCACAGAGAAATGAAAAGGTTGAAGAGCAATTGCATATCGAGTAGACCTCGAGCTCTTCAAATTCTTACTCTGTATAGCAGTAAGAGCTTTTTGGTCTGTTTCTACTATGAAATGTGCGCCTAGAAGGAATCTCTGTAGTTTGAGGATCGACCAAACCATAGCTAATAGCTCACGGTCTAAAACCGAATAATTCCTTTCTGCCGCATTAAGTTTTCTGGAAATATACATTACAGGATGCAGAGTTCCAGAGTACTCTTGCATTAGTGCCGCTCCAATCCCAGTGGATGAAGCGTCACTACGAAGAACGAATGTCTTATCTTTAGTGGGTAGCACTAAAATAGGTGGTGTTGAAAACAGTGTTTTAATCTTATCCAGAGAGCATTGGCATTCCTGAGACCAGTGGACCACATTAGGCGAACCTTTCTTTAGAAGTGTTGAGAGAGGTGCCATGATAGAGGATAGATTCTGAATGAATCTGCCATAAAATTGAATAAGACCTAACAGACTTCTCACCTGTTTTTTAGTCTTAGGGATTGAGATGTTAAGTATCTTACTAGTATTATGGTCCTCTGTCTTTAGGAAACCATGACCAACTCGGTGGCCTAGGAAAGAAATTTCGCTAAAACCAATATAGGCTTTAGAGGGTTTCGCTGTCAGGTTGTGCTCACGCAAAGTAGACAGCAATTCATCTAACCCTGAATAGTGATCTTCCCAAGTATCGCTGAAAAGACAGATGTCGTCTAGATATGCAATGACATCTGACCGATAAGATAGGATTCGGCGCATCATGCGTACGAACGTAGCTGGTGCGTTCATAAGACCGAAAGGCATAAAATTCCATTGGAACAAACCTCTAGGTGTTGAAAAAGCCGTGAGAGGTTTGGCGCGTTCAGATAAAGGAACTTGCCAATATCCCTTAGACAAATCAAGTTTAGTGAAAAAATGAGATTTGGAGAGTCGAGTAAGTAGCTCTTCCAGTAAAGGCATAGGTTCGGCATCGAACTTCGTTACTTGATTCAATTTTCGATAGTCAACGCAAAGACGTATGTTATTGTCTTTTTTACGCACAATAACCATCGGCGAAGAATACGCAGAGGTGGATGGTTCGATTATTTTCAAATCTATCATCACATCCAACTCTTTCTCGACCTGTGCTTGGAAATGTATAGGTATAGGATAAGGTCTAACCCTAATAGGAGTATGGTCAGTTAGCACAATGTCATGTTGAATGACATTAGTTTGTCCAGGGATGTCAGTGAGTACATCCTGAAATGTTTGCAACATAGTTGAAACTTGTCGCTGTTCTCCTAGAGACAAATCAGGAGAGACAGTAACGTTCTTCCATGATTCACTGGAATGAAGTGGGATCATTGGAAGAGGAAGATTTACATCTGAAAAACTTGTTTCCTCATCCTGTATCACGGACAGTGATGAGTAATGACCATGTGGTACTGGAGAATTGTCCGTTGCTTGGAAAATGGGTTGCAAATAATCCGGACGTTCATGGAATTCAGTAAGCATATTGATGTGGAAGGTTTTATGCTTCCCATCAATATCGACAATATAGTCGACATCGGAAATTTTCGATATTATATCGTACGGACCTTTCCAAGAAATAAGTAATCTTTTTTCCCTACAAGGTAGTAATACAAATGCTTTGTCACCAGGACAAAGTTGTCGTAAGCATCTCTTCTTATTGGCAAATTGCCTTGCCTTCTGTTTCGCAAATTCAGAAGAAGAAGTTGCTAATTTGCATGCTTCGATAATCTTTTGTCTCAACGCGATGACATATTCGTAGGATGACTTTGTGTCATCGTCAATATTGTCAGATGTTATGAGATCGTGAAGCAACGACATAGGGCCACGCGGACGCGCGCCAAAGACGAGTTCAAAGGGAGAAAATCCCGTATGTTCATTGGGTACCTCTCTGTAAGCGAAGAGGGCCGCAGGTAAAACTCTGTCCCAGTCTTGAGGATGATCCTCAGTTATCTTCCCCAGTAAGTTTTTAAGTGTTCTATTAAGGCGTTCGACCATACCATTAGACATTGGATGGTAGATACTACTTAAAGATCTATCTATCTGCAGGGTAGACATTACTTGAGACATGGTATCTGATATTAGTTGGGTGCCATGGTCTGACAATATCTCTCCGGGGAACCCCAGACGAGAAAATATAAGCCAAAGAGCATCTGCAATATCAGCAGTAGTAATGCTCTTCAGAGGAATAGCCTCTGGCCAACGTGTGCACATATCAACACACGTCAAGATAAACTGATGTCCTCTGGCAGACTTGATCTTAAATGGACCAATAATGTCTATGGCCATTTTTTGAAACGGCCGAATAGGAATGTCCGCCGCCTGAATGGGTGCAGCATGCCGTGGACCTTTGGATTTAACTTCCTGACATACTTTACAAGATCGACAATAAATCCGTATGTCCTTGTTTACCAATGGCCAAAAGAAAGCCGCAAGGACTCTTGACTTAGTACGGGAAAAACCCATGTGTCCAGCACACTGAGAGTCGTGAGCGTGCTGCAAAATTTTAACTCTCAAATTCTTGGGAACCAGGATTTGAGAATGACTTGACGTAATGGAGTCTTGAACCATACGTACAAGTACGCCATTCTTCTTTGTAATCCACGATTTACGACTTGTGTCCTTATTCGGATCACCTTTAGTTGCAAGAATGAAGAATTTCTTCAGAGTGGGATCATCTTCTTGCTGTTTTATAAACGAGTCACGAGAAATTACCAAGGGATTATCTTGGTTATGCACTTCATTATCTTCAGTAGATGAAGTTTGAGGCACATTAAGAGCCTGAGCTCTAGTGACTACAGCGTTAGCAATCTGCATGTTTTGCCTTTCCCACGTGGAAATTTGTTGCGGAGTGCATTCCTTGACTCCATGAATGCGACCGATGATGAGGTCAGCGATCGGATTCGGAAGAAGACATGCGTGTACATCTCCTGTAAAGAAAGGAGTAGCAATCCTAATGATAGCGGTAGAGTATTTCTCTAATGTGCCGCCAAATGTTACACATTTGACTACTTGTCCAGTGGCACGGGAAGGATCTACGAGTGACTGCCTAACACCAATTGTGGTGCATCCAGAATCAAATAGCACAGAGACTGGATTGTTATTCACTAAACCCTTATGTAAGACAAGAGACCCTCTTCCATCATGCGCGACTGATGCTGGAAGAGCAGGAAGAGGATGGCCACAGCTTAAAGTAGTCACTGTGGTTGGCTCAAATAACGTTTTGCATTGGGGGCACTGAGATGCTCTCCCAAAATCAAAAGCGGCACATGCCATATTACTAGCATCATTATTATCTTTACTCTGTTTATAGGCTTCATGGGACTCTTGTTGTGCAGAGTTTGCCTGAAAATGTGGTTTATGTCTTTTGTATTGAGATCTACCTCGGTTATTATCACCTCTGTAGTTATTGTTACCTCTATTGTAACCCCTATTTGGGTTTGAGTCATAGTACCCTTGGTTACCATTATCATATTCATTATAATGAGTATCTCTGTAATTAT
Source organism: Oreohelix idahoensis (assembly GCA_024509875.1). Taxonomy (NCBI): domain Eukaryota; kingdom Metazoa; phylum Mollusca; class Gastropoda; order Stylommatophora; family Oreohelicidae; genus Oreohelix; species Oreohelix idahoensis. The sequence goes on along the minus strand of JAMPIV010018886.1, from coordinate 478,205 downwards.
GATCTTGTTGACTCCAAGACGGATAACCCTGATAGTTTCTATAATTACTTCCTCTACGGAAATTCCTATAATTATGACCACCCCTGTGTCGAGAGCTATCAGGTCGTCTCCAGTTCTTTGAAGAAGAACCCTGAAATGATTGGTTACCTTGGTTTTGATAACTATTATGGTTACCTTTTTTATCAAATCTGTTTTGAGGTCCCTGAAATCTGTGTGAATAATTGGGATTGTATGGTGTTGCTGAAGCAACTGGCATACTCTCCTTAATCTTAGTGTTGCCAAAAGTCACGTCGGGGTGTGCAGTGACATATTGGGAACAATATTCTTCCATTTCTTTTAGAGATTTAGGTTTACGCTCATGTATAAATTCAAGGAAAGGTTTGTTCACACATGACATAATCTTATCTCTGAGCAACAAATCCATAAGTCCTTCATACGTTTTTTCTGTTTTGGAAAGCTCAATCCAACGATCAACTGTGAGACGTGCCTTTGCAGTGAATTCTGAGAATTCTACCCCCGTCTCAGGTACCATCGTCTTAAATAAAAGGCGATAGCCTTCCTCACTTAGCTGATATTTTTTTTATCAAAGCCGCCCTAATGACATCATAATTATCCTTATCTGCTTCTCCTACAAGGCATAATCTAGTCAAAGATTCACCTTTCAAGTTTTCTGATAATTGATTAGCGTATTGTGATTTATCCACATTATGTGTACGACAAGAACGTTCAAATCTATCCAGCCAGAATGTAATATCGTCACTGGACTGATTGAACGGTGGAACCTTAACCTTGTAAGTAGAAGGTTTACCATTACCACTAGATGCCTGATTAACATTACTCATACTTGTCAATCTCAATTTCTCCAACTCAAATTCATGTTCTCTTATTGCTTTTTTCTCTTCAGCATCTAATCTTTTTTGTTCAGCCTCCCTGTCTAATCTTTTTTGTTCAGCCGCAGCTTCTCTTTCCAATTTTTTTTGTTCAGCTTCACTGTCTAATCTTTTTTGTTCAGCCGCAGCTTCTCTTTCCAATTTTTTTTGTTCAGCTTCCATGTCTAATCTTTTTTGTTCAGCTTCACTGTCTAATCTTTTTTGTTCAGCCGCAGCTTCTCTTTCCAATTTTTTTTGTTCAGCTTCAAATCTCCTTTCCTCTACCTGCATCTGCAATTTCTTTTTGTTCAGCAGCAGCCTCAGCTTCTTTTTCTAATCTTTTCTCTTCCGCCATAGCTTTTCTTTCTTCTGCAGCTAATCTTTTCTCTTCTGCAGCTAATCTTTTCTCTTCTGCAGCTAATGCTTTGTCATATTGAGCAACTGCCCATTGTTCTAATTGTTGACCAGTCTTATCAAGAGCTTTCCCTTGTGTAATGAAATAATCTAAAGTAGACATGATGCCTAACAATAATACTAATCACCTGAATCAATAATAATACCCCAAGTTCTCAATGACCTGATTAATCAGTATACTATCCCAATATCTGTGGGTCACAAGCCTTTAATAAGGTCTTGTATAATAGTAATAATAATCAGGTACTGGTCTATACCATAATCCAAGTGCAGTGCACAGGCAATTGTGTCTTATGAAATATACCCATATAAAACATATGTCAACCAACAGAATACATAAAGTACAAATAGGACTGACAATACAAGAACGTTTGCAGAAATCAAAATAAATCAAATAGGGAAATCAATGAAGATAATCACTGAATCTGCAAAGAATAACAACACAAATGACGTCACAATATATGAATATAAATTATGAATAGAACTGAAAGATAGAAAAGGTTAGACCAACAAATTACAAACAAATCAAAACAAAACTACAGAACAAAGAAATATTACAAAAATAACAATAATTACAGACTTCACAGCTAACACCAAAGCAACAGTTGTCGCAGCAAATTTCCAATCAAGAAAATTGCACCTATAGAAAACGCCCACAACGGACCCTCTATGACGTGGGATACTCTGTTGTGAGGACGCCGCCCAACCTTAAACACAACCCGCTGACATAGAAACTAACATACTATACAAACAAATAACATGTAAACATAAATATATATAAATTATGTGTATGATAGTATGTGTTGCAAAATAGGCTCAGTCTTACAGTAATGGCAAAGTTATTTTTCATGAAAACAAACAAACTGCCACTTTATTCAATTAAACATTCTGGCCTTAAATATTAAAGTTCATATATGGCAAACAAGAAGATCCATCGATGAAACCAGGACTTCTTAGTTCACAAATACTGTCTTTCTGTTAACACTGACAAGAATTGATCCAACTGTTCTGTGAAACTCTATAATGTCTAATGTAAAAAATGTCAACAACGCTGACCTACATACTGCATTCACTTGACAGGTCACGTGACGAAGCGTTGACAAAGAGCAAACCAATACTGCAAGTGTGTCGTATCAGCCACAGGAAACGGTCTGGTATCGGTAATCTGTTGACTTCTGAATTTCTGCGAGGTCAAACCCAGAAAGCTGGTCCACCAGTTGATAAAGTTGATATTTAGTTGGATATAATATATGTTGATAAAGTACACCAGAACACTCCTAGGCGGGAAGACAGGCGTCTATCATCATCAGTTGACAAGATCCCTATGGTGTTGCCTGCCCCACTGTAGTGTATGGAATGTCAACTTGACCTACGCAGTGTTGTGTAGACATGGATGGAGTGTATAATGTGCGAATGATGATAAGGGTTCGTGTTGTTGACAAATGTTCTCTTCTCACACTCATGTATGACCGGAAGTCATCGACACCAACGACTGTGTACCTTTTCTAAAGTTTAATTGGACGTACACACTCGACAGCACAGATAGTGACAAATCACAGGTTGCCATAATACATCATAGTACAGTGGACAAATGGTCTTGCAATGTTACATGGGCACTCATGTAGAATAATGGTATAATGGACTGCCAATAGCCAAGCACTCAGTATCGCCCATACATATATCATCTGACGTCACTGACTGAGCACGTCAGCTTGTAAACAATATTTCAGATGACTTCTAAACCTAATCTCGTTTAGCAACGATTCTTCAACATAATGTTCAGCACATATTTTTCCATATAATAATATTGAACCGCTAACAATGGGTTCTCATGTGTAGCAGTGATCTCTGGACTGATCAAGCGATAATACGGGCATCCCTTTTCTCTTCTTGAAAGTCCTACATGTTTTGGTTCCAAGATGGCCCCACTCGTGAACTGTCACTCACGTTTGAATACAGATAATGAATCTGTTCTAAAGTTAGCCATTCATACAACATTTCGTTGCTCTGTAGATTTGGTCATGAACAATAGACTGCATTCTACAGAATATAGTGCTGCTAGGAATCGAAGTCGTTTTTCATCGAGTCAAATATATTCTCTTAAACATTCAAATCGTAATTATCGACAATGGTGGCTTCGATCGAGAGTTCATAAGAGTATCTTTGATTACCTTGGTAGAGGGAATATGAAACTGCCATTCCTTGGCAAGATGAATAAACACTGGGGTAAAGCATACACGATAGGTCTAGACGACTATCACTTTCCCCAAAACCACTGAGATCACTTTTTCAAGGCATCAAGCCGACATAGCAAAACACACACATTCCCTATCAGGACGAAGCCAAATCACACCACCCAAGCGACACATCCGCCGAATAGCCTTTGACCTCTCTAGAGACAACAGAACATATAGTTCGACTTAGATATGTAAAGATATACAGATATAAGACAGACTTGTCCTACTCAGACAAACAATACACATAAATTCAGGCCATAGATATTCTGAAGCAAGAACAATCTATTATTACCCAAACAACGAATAAATCGCAGTAAAATGTATTTATCCGCGGAGTTCAAGGGAAGTAACTCAATAATGACTTTCCCTTAAGCACTAAAAAATTACCTATGTATAATATTGTAAGATATCAAAGACTGCACGTAACAGTGACACTTCTTCAAATGCCCACGCCCGGGTTTGAACCTTGAACACCTGATCGCCAGCGCAACGTGATAACCATTACACCAGCGCGGCTCCCGTACCAAGTAATCAGTCAATACCATTTATCTCCTCATGATCGTACGCCTTCAACAAACACATGCCAAGTCTTTCAGTCACGTGCCATCAGCGCATGACCTTTTCACGACTTTCTCATATTTATTTCTGTCTTCAGTTCTCTTGTCCTTGTGTTCTTTGATCTACCTCTACTTCATTTGCTCTGGGGATTCCATAACAAGGTCTGCCTGGTAATACTATCAACAGGTTTCCACAACCATCACCAGCGTCTTCTTCTCATCTCTTGTTTCACTGGCACTTGTCTGGTTCTTATCATCAGTTCCACACACGTGACCTTGTCATACTATAGAAATCTTTCTGTTCTACGCAAGCATCCATTTATGAAAGCCTGTAACTGGTGTTTAGCTAATTCAGTATAACGTAAGCCGCTGTGACGTACTGTATTTCCAACTCACTCCCTCCCTCCTCCCACTTATCATTTATTGCTCACTCTTTCTATCGCCCTCAATTTTTCGTCATGTTCACATTTTCTCTCACCACTTTTTTTCTCTGCATCTTTTTCCGCGTCATTTTTGAATGGCACTTAATTAAACACTAATCAATACAAGTAATTAAGTCGATAGTAATGAGCGCTACATGGACCACAAACGCTGTAAAGCGAACACATGTGACTAGCAGCATGACACTAAATTAACTAAAAACTAACCAATATAAGTGATTATGTCAATAAGAACGAATGCTACATGGACCACAAATGTTGTAAAGCGAACGCATGTGACTAGCAGAATGGCACTAAATTAATTTTGTCAATCACAAACAATGCGACATGGACCACAAATGCAGTAAAGAGAACACATGGGGCTAACAGAATGTCACAGTTGTGAGAATTGACATTTAGCATGCTAGGTAACCTTTTAGCATGTGCCAGGGTGTAATGTATAAAGTTAACATAAGGCCTGTTTACTTGTCGTTACTTGGCTTGATTTCTCGACCACATGGCGAGCTCCTGGCTACGGTTACAGATTGTCATAAATGGGTGCTTGCGTAGAAAAGAAGGATTGAAATGGTATGACAAGGTCACCAATGTCGGACATAACGAAATGGTATGACAAGGTCACCAATGTCGGACATAACGAAATGCTACTTAAAAAAGAGGTGACGAAAAGACGTTGGGTTGGATGGGGCACACATTCAAGAAACATGATGTTAGCATCACGTCAGCCCTTGTTTTTGACCCCCCCCCCCCCCCCCCATTTCCCTCATGGTAACAAAGTAGAGAGATATGTTAAAACATACGTAGAAGGCAATTTGGAGGAACAAAGGATAAAGTCTCGGTCAACCCTGATCAAACAAATTCTCGGTTATAATAAAGGTATTTAGTGTGATTTATATATGTATAAAATAGGAGGACCGCCGAAGTGATTGCGTCATTAATTAGGCTGGATCGCCCTAAGTGCATATCTGGTGTTGCGTGTGAAAAATTGCGCTAGTGACCCCTGTCCAAAAAACACTATTTTATTGTACCTAATTGGCAGGGAGGATAGTGTGATTCGCTTCCATAGCTAGGCGGTGATGACGATCAGATGGTCCTGGGTTCGATTCTTCGGCGAGCCAATCACTTCTGTTGTTTTTCTGTTGTCTATTTTTCTACTTCTTTATTTCTCACAATTGCCTGAAACAAACCTTTATATAATAATAATAGCCCCTTCAGTCATAAATAACTTTGGGAATGTGCCCCTGGGTGACAGCCCTCAGTTGCTTTTTTCCTTAGTGTTCCTCCTTTCGGCGTTTTCTCCTCTCTTCTGCTTGCTGTGAGAGCTTCTTTTCTCCCAGTCTGAGGTGGCTCTGTAGAGAACATCGCCACATGGTGCGATCGGTAGCTTCATCCTCCCAAGTTGCTAGATTTATGTTCAGTGCCCTCATGTCTCTCTTGCACACATCTTTGAATCTCAGCTGCGGTCGCCCAACTGTTCTTTGCCATCTGCCAGTTGTCCGTAGAATATATCTTTCGGGATCCGACCATCTTTTATGCGGCGGACATGGACAAGCCAGCGTAGTCTGCGCTGTCTAAGCAGTGTATGCATGCTTTGAGGGCCAGCACGTGACAAGACCTCGACATTTGTCACTTTATCTTTCCACGAAATTCCGAGGATGTGGCGTAGACACCGTAGATGAAAAGTATTGAGCCTTCTTTCTTGCTTAGCATACTATGTTGTCCATGTCTCGATGCCATATAGAAGTGTGCTGGTGACGCAGGTGTTATATACCGCAGCTTTGGTCTTCGTTATGAGTTTGGAGTGTCCCCAAACACACGTTGTAATACCTTTATGTGTATAATATTTACTGATTTTATTATAAGTTTTGTGATATATTCAAATACATATTGTCGTTTGGGACCTCAAGACGCAGCAATAGAGACCGCAGTCAGCGACTCATAGCTTGACTGCCTGCGTCAGGACCAGCGAACCAGAGCTGGTCAAGACCGCACTCCACCTCCACGTGGTGGTCCTGGAAACAGTCTGCAGCTGTGCAGGCTGGCTGAGAGAGTGTGGATCGAAATGGGAAGGCAAACCCGGTCCTAAAAAATGCCGTGCAGAAGTCGGATGTGTCGACCGAAAGGTGCAGATATCACAGCTACGTTGTAAACAGACACAACGCAACCACCGTCCTTTTCAGGGCGAACGAAGAAGAAGAAGAAGAAGAAGAAATATTGTCGTTTACTATTGATTGCTGTTGGTGTTGACAATTTACATTACAATTTGTTGTTTATTTATTTCTTGTATAACTTTATTGTTTTTTATTAGTTAATCACCTTTCTTTTATCCGAGGCTGAAAGAGGAGCAAGGAATAGTAATACTGTACCCTACCAGGTGTGTTGTAAAAAGCGACTATGGAGGATTGGGAATGGGGCTGGTTACCCCCATTCGGTTAAAAAAAAAACTTTTAGCCACAAAAATGTCAGTAAACAATATGGATAAGTCAAAAATGGAATATAAATCAACTCAGCCGTCCAAGACATGAAGAAGGTCCTCTGGAAATGAAGCGCACGAAACAACCCAGAGAAAGCCGAGAAGATTCTGAGCTACCGGACTCGATTAACCGTTTTTTCGTCTTAGAAAATCTCCAGGGTTGGCACCTGTAACGTTCGCACTACTAGAGACAGAAGTGATCATTATGAGGGGAAACGTAGAAAAAACTTGAGCTGATGGCACGTGACAGGAGGACTTGGCATGTTTTTGTTGAAGGCTAATGCTCATTTGGGAGCTAAAGCGTATTGATTGATTGATTGATTGATTGATTGATTGATTGATTGATTGATTGATTGATTGATTGAGATTAGTTTTAACGTGTTGTTTCTTTTGGTTCCTGATGTGCCTGTTTTTGTTTATTTAGTGTTTCAATGTTTTGACCGTGTATTTTCTTTAGCTTCGTTTACACAGTATTCGTAAAAGCAAACGCAGTTATACAGTCGTAATTTACACACTGTACAACGGTCATTTACGCGCCTTCTTTCATCATCATTAAGACCTCGCGTTATGTAGTATCATCATCACCCATCAGTTCCCCAAAAAGTCTAGGCCTTGTACAAACTTACGCCAAGTCTTCCTGTCACGTGCCATCAGCTCAATGCCTCTCAGGTCTGTCACCAGTTCTCTTCTCCTTGTGTTCCTTGCCCCCCCCCCTACCTCTCTTACCCTGGGGATTACAGAACAAGGACTGCCTGGTAATGCTATCAACATGTTTCCTCAGTGTCAGCACTATCCATCCCCGGCGTCTACTTGTCATCTCTAGCTCCACAGGCGCTTGTCTGGTTCTTGTCATCAGTCCCCACATCAGTGGTCTTGTCATCAGTCCCCACATCAGTGATATTGTCATCAGTCCCCACATCAGTGATATTGTCATCAGTCCCCACATCAGTGATCTTGTCATCAGTCCCCACATCAGTGGTCTTGTCATCAGTCTCCACATCAGTGGTCTTGTCATCAGTCCCCACATCAGTGATCGTGTCATCAGTCCCCACATCAGTGGTCTTGTCATCAGTCCCCACATCAGTGGTCTTGTCATCAGTCTCCACATCAGTGGTCTTGTCATCAGTCCCCACATCAGTGATCGTGTCATCAGTCCCCACATCAGTGATCTTGTCATCAGTCCCCACATCAGGGGTCTTGTCATCAGTCCCCACATCAGTGGTCTTGTCATCAGTCCCCACATCAGTGGTCTTGTCATCAGTCCCCACATCAGTGGTCTTGTCATCAGTCTCCACATCAGTGGTCTTGTCATCAGTCCCCACATCAGTGATCTTGTCATCAGTCCCCACATCAGTGGTCTTGTCATCAGTCTCCACATCAGTGGTCTTGTCATCAGTCCCCACATCAGTGATCGTGTCATCAGTCCCCACATCAGTGATCTTGTCATCAGTCCCCACATCAGGGGTCTTGTCATCAGTCCCCCCATCAGTGGTCTTGTCATCAGTCCCCACATCAGTGGTCTTATCATCAGTCCCCTCATCAGTGATCTAGTCATCAGTCCCCACATCAGTGATCTTGTCATCAGTCCCCTCATCAGTGGTCTTGTCATCAGTCCCCACATCAGTGATCTTGTCATCACTCCCCTCATCAGTGGTCTTGTCATCAGTCCCCACATCAGTGATCTTATCATCAGTCCCCACATCAGTGGTCTTGTCATCAGTCCCCACATCAGTGGTCTTATCATCAGTCCCCACATCAGTGGTCTTGTCATCAGTCCCCACATCAGTGATCTTGTCATCAGTCCCCACATCAGTGATCTTGTCATCAGTCCCCACATCAGTGGTCTTGTCATCAGTCCCCACATCAGTGGTCTTGTCATCAGTCCCCACATCAGTGGTCTTGTCAAACCACTGCAGTCCATCTGTTCTAGGCAAGCATCCATTTATGAAAGTTTGAAGCTTTTTGTTCTTGATTTTCTTCCTTTCTTTTTTTCGTATACAGTATGCAAGCCAATACATTTGTTGTTGTTGTTTCACACAGACAAACAGAAACGGCGAGATAAAACACAAAAACGGATTATCACGTAAAACAGATATTGAATTGTTTGCTTACGTGTTTCCCAGTTAGTCCGGACTACGTAATTTTTTAACCTCAAGAAAAGTCGCTGGCACGGAACTCGGCCAGACGGAGTTCTTTTTTGTTTTAGTCTTGTTACGCAGTGGCGTATAGATAACACCTTCTGTCAGTGGTGGCTCCAATGCGTTTTTTTTTAGTTTTGGCTGGTGAGGTTATCTATCAACAATTTTACACTTACATATGTTCGCACGCGCGCAGTAGCATATAAAACAAAAAGGGTTACATGAAGCAGTGGAGTATCGAGTTGGGGGCAGGGGTGAGCGTCCGCCCTGGGCGCCGCAGAAGGAGACGTCAAAAAGGCGTCGTTTCTCGTCGAACATTTGTGTCCTATTAAACACACTCCGAATCTTGTCTTTCTCAGCCGATTCTATCGTTTTCATTTTCCTCTTGAAATCCAAAACATTCCTCTTCTTCAGTTATATCTTCTTCTTCTTCTTCTTCTTTGATCCTTAGCCGCCGACCGTCAAAGCAGTCAGTGGCCATTACGCCTGGTGGGCGTCTTGTTGGGCAACAACAAATTGATTCCACTTTGCTCGGTCGGTGGCCATCCTTCGTACAGTGCCCCAACTCTGGTTCATTCTTTGCATCTCAGCCTCCACAGTACTCCGCCAAGTTGTTTTTGGTCGGCCTCTCTTTCGTTTTCCTTCAGGGGTCCATAGCATAGCTGTTCTTGTGATGGCATCGGGGTCTCTTCTGAGGACATGGCCAACCCAGCTCCAGCGTCTGCCAGCTATGATGGTGTGCATGTCCTCTTGGTTGCTCCGAGTAAGCAGATCTTGATTGGTGATGGTATTCGGCCAATAATAATACTAAATACTTCAGTTATATGATCACATCTAATGTTAATGACCAGCTGAAGGTCTTCTCGTCAACAGAAAACCTTTATGCTACTTATCTTTCCCGAAACCTATGTTGCACAGAAGCAGTGAATCGCGTTAACGCTACTGGCGCGCTCTGATCCGTCGCAACCTGATTGTTGCGTTCAGTTTCTGCGTTCCTTACTCAAGTTTGCAGCTACAACCAGTCGAACAATATATCTCTGTGTGTTAAGTTTTTTAAAATATCACTGACAAACAACATTTTTCTTTCTTATATAAGAATAAGTGTTCTTAGGTTGGTTTCTTGCGCTGATTTCAAATCTGAAATCCGTTTATCTCTATCACGTCGGGTTCTTAAGATATTTGTGAATAAATATATTTTTGGGAAACCGTTATTTGCTCCGTTTCATTTTTACTATATAGCTTATTAAAAATTAATAAAAAGCAACATAATTCTACTTTTTATACTGCTAAAAGATGCATGACATATGTTACGTGATTTTTCAAATAGTTACTGTATTTTGAAATAATTCTGAGCAAAATATGGCTTCTAGAAGTTGTAGAAATTCGGCTGATCTGTTCTGTTACGTGTGCGGATATTTTACCGATCGTGCTGACCAGAAAAACTGTACACCATTACTAAAGAAAGCATATGAACTTTATTTCGATTCTAAAGTTGATGATGCAAATAAATCTTGGAAGCCAAATGCAGTTTGTTCGATACATTGGCAGGTTGGTTACGAAAATCGCCGAAGCATAAGTCGATGCCTTTTGGAGTGCCAGTAATATGGCGTGAACATACAAATCACACTACTGATTGTTACTTCTGCTTGACAAATATCCATGGTTTCACTTTTAAAACTAGAAAGTCTGTGGTTTATCCAAATATTGAATCGGTTTCGAAACCAGTGCCTCATGATCCAATCACGTGTCCGATCCAAGTACCACCAGAACAATATCCGTTGGACGTAAATGAACCATCAGAAAGTGATAGTTTACCTGCTTTAGAAACTAATTCTGACTCAGATTACATACCGGTGAATGATGGTGTTTACTTAATTAACCATTCAGAACTTTCAGATCTAATACGTGATCTCGCTCTTACCAAAGGACAAGCGGAATTACTCGGTTCGCGACTCAAAGAATGAAATCTTTTAGCGCCCAATACTCCGATATCTAAATTTCGTCATAGACACAGAGAACTTGTTCAATACTTTGAGATGGGTGATGACATTTGCTATTGCAAAGATGTAAACGGTCATGAGCACATAGTCAACGAATGGCGATTTTTTATCGATTCTTCCAAGACTAGTCTAAAAGCCGTGTTATTGCATAACAGAAAATTTTTTTATCAATTCCAGTCGCCTACTCTGTTCATATGAAAGAAACGTATGACAATATGGCTATACGTTTGGAAAAAATAAAGTACAATGACTACCAATGGCGGATTTGTGGAGACCTAAAGGTCATTGCAATTCTCACGGGCATGCAGACTGGGTATACTAAATTTTGTTGCTTCCGATGTGAATGGGACAGCCGCAACAGACAGGAACATTATGCAAGAAAGGTGTGGCCTATCCGGGATCGTATGCAGCTCGGGCATAAAAATGTAATACGCGAGCCATTAGTTAACAAAGACAGCTTCATTTTACCACTGTTACATATAAAGTTGGGGCTCATGAAGAATTTTGTAAAAGCGTTAGATAAAACGAGCAAAGCTTTCACTTATCTTCGAGAAAAGTTTCCGCAAGTTAGCGATGCAAAGATAAAGGAAGGTATCTTTGTAGGACCTCAGATTAGGAAAGTTATTGCAGACAAACAATTCGAGAACTTGTTACATGGTAGTGAACTTCGCGCATGGATGGCATTCAAATCGATCGTCGATAACTTTCTGGAAAATCACAAATCTGTCGACTATGTTGCATATTGTTAAGCAGTGCATAGATGCATACAGAATTATGGGCTGTATCATGTCCCTCAAAATCCCTTTGCTCGATTCGCATCTTGACTTTTTCCTTGACAACCTTGGCGAATTCAGCGATGAACATGGAGAACGATTCCATCAAGATATCGCCATAATGGAGTCACGTTATCAAGGATGGTGGAGTGTGACCATGCTTGCCGATTATTGTTGGATGCTTCATCGCGATGTACCACATGCCATTCACCGACGAAAGTCGACTGCAAAGAAATTCAAGCCTACATAACTGTTATACTTCTTGTACGAATGATGTTGTAATACTGTATGCGTTGTTAAAAAACTTCAATTGCGTATTTCTAGATATCCCGACCTGATAGAGAAAAACGGTTTGCAGATTTAAAAACAGCGCATTAAAATTGACCAGAAAAACATAGAAATGTTAGAGAAAGAAAAAAAAAGTTTTTTTTTTGTTAGTCAGTGTATTTTCTATTAGCGTCGTATGTTTAATCACGGCATCCAGTCATGTATGAACGTCTGAGTAATCTGCCGTTTCTTACCATTGAAAGAGAAACTCTAGAAAATATAGACGTTGATCACGTGATTCATCGATTTGCAGGGAGGAAGGTTACGAAAGATCACTCTTCAGCAGAAACATAGATATCTGCTGTGTGCTGTTTTTTTTTTTCCTTCTGTTAATTAAAATCATATTAAAAAAGAGCGGTTCATTTATTTTCTTTTGTGTGAAATCAATTCTTAAAATTGATATTGTCCTAATAATTCATACAGTTGTTCATAATGTAATTCTAAATTCACGACAGTGAATGTTATTCTTCTTCGTCTGCTTTATTCACTTTCAGACGTCAACTTTAATATGTTCAAAGAACACAGTGGTCAGCTTCAGGCTGTTGGTATTTCTTGAGAGTATTTCTGGTGACGGCCATATGTACGTTCTCTGTTCCTCTTATGTTGTGCACCTGTGAAGCGGATGTTCAGCAGTCATTTTATCAATGCCACAGTCACACTCGTCGGTAGTTCATATCTTGAGCTTGTTGAATAGGTGGTCTCCCAATCTGCATTGCTTGATATAGTCCTTTAACTCTTTGACTCCGCAATTATTCTCCACCCTGTGCCGTAATTTTAATTCATGATAGACTAAAAACAACGCTCAGAGAGTTAAACTTTCTTTTGACTTTTTGCACTGGGGTGTGCTAACAATCTTGGGTAATCTGAACAAACAGGTACAGGACAGAAGGGCGTAGCTTTTCCCGGAGGTGACCTGTAATTAAAGTGATGATTTCCAAAGATCTCCTATGTATATATATATGTGTGTGTTTGTGTGTGTATGTATGTGTATGTGTGTGTGTCAGTGTGTGTCTGTGTCAGTGTGTGTCTGTGTCAGTGTGTGTCTGTGCGCATGCGTGTGTGCGCGTGTGCGTGTGATTTTAAGCGTGGGTGGGTGGGATGGAATAATGGCCATTACAAAGAAAAGATCGCATTCCTATCTCATACAGTTCACGAATGTATCTTAGTAGCCAGCTTGAGAGTTTTCATTGGGAATGTGGAAACAAGTTTTTTTGTTTTGTTTTGTTTTTTTAGTTTGCGGGTTTTGCCTTCTTGTGGCGAGGCACGTTCCTTTCAACCTAGACAAGTCATTTGGTTATATCAGAGCGCAATTTGCCATTCAAAAATAAGTGAACTCTGTTTACTGAAGCGCTGTTGATAAACGGGGGCGGGAGGAAATGGGTTATGCCCGAGGGGGAAGAAACATCATGGAAAAAGCGATTAAACGAGGCAGATAACACGTTAAACGTCCCGGGGGTTAGAGGCGCCCGACTTCTTGTGCCATATTTTTTTGATCATGTAGTGTAAATGAGAGAATTGTTTGACCTAATTTGTGGTAAAAAAAACATGACGGGTGATAAGTGTATAATCTTCTTATCACTGGAAAATGCTGTGTACATGAAGCCACCACACTGATAAATGTAGACTGCAAACTGTACATGCAAAGGCGTCACACTGGTACATTACATTGATAAGGGTGACTGTGGTGCATGTAGTTTGTGTGTACTCGTCATCTTGATGAAGGTTGCTGGTCAACTCGAACCGACACAGTGTTGGATATACCGGTCACCTTGTCCATAAAGTATTGAGGCCCTGGCAAGAGACAGTGTTTATATTGAGTGAGAGTACAGATGGGAGTTACGCGAATGGGTGTACTGTTCTGTAGAGTTGATAGGTAACAATGCACTCATACACTCGTATCTAGAAGTCAATGACTGTTAATTAACAGTTTCATACAGTTTAATGAGACGCACTCTCTGACAACACAGCTACAGTCACTGGAACAGGTTGGCAACAACATCACATGCTTGAAAAAATGGTCTACGACATCAAATATGCATTCGTATAGAATGTGGATACAACAGAACGTTAGTAGCTAGTCACTCAGGGTTCTAGTTGTATTTACTCCCAAGCCTAACTGACTGATCGCGTCAGTTAATGTTAGCAAATGTTTATCATCAATGGCTCCCTGACAGAACCTCTTCTGTCGAGGAATTACAACTCGTAAATCAGTAGGCTTATGTGACGACAATCTTAAACCACAGTAGTGGGTTACCATAGTAGATATCTCTGTATCATCATCAGATAGTAAGGTATCCCTGTTCTCCGAACGATGATCCGCTTAGGCAAAGGCGGGATCCAAAATGGCTTCTATCTCCAGTGAGTGGGAGCCGCGCTGGTGTAATGGCTTCGGCGTTGTACTGGCGACCAGGTGTTCATGGTTCAAACCCGGGCGTCGGCGTTTGAAGAAATGTTTACGGCCGGAAATTTGACTGAATAGCCTGAACGGCTCCTGTGATAAACCCTCTATGGATGGGAAGGAGCGAAGCTCCAGACCGGGTTGGAAGGAAAGTCCTCAGGTTCCCCAGCCTCGCAATGACATGTCATTGGGCCGAAGGGCTGAAAGCCTAAGTGCCGCTGGTTAAGAAAAAAAAAAAAAAAAAAAAAAATCTCCAGTGAGCGTCGCTCACTGCGAAGATGCATAATGAAGCATAAGTAAAGGGTTCTGTTCATAAACATCGATAATGCTGTGTAGATTATATATATATATAATAATGCAATGTACATAATAGATATCGGTGCTGCTAGCACAATGTCGTCAATAAAGAATTCAGCCCACTCATATGCAGACCATATCCCTGGCTGCAGGTCTAGGCATAACGAAAAGTTCAGTAAATGTCTTTCGTTACCTTAACATCCTAGAAAACACTAGAAAAATAGCACACTGTTGCCAGTAATTTTAATGGAAGGGAAGTGATCCGAAAAATGTTAGGTGAGCAGATTAGATTATGAGTTACATTGCTTGATTAGCTATGTTGTTAGGTTAAATTGTAATAGGGGAATTCTCTCGTATGTTCGAGAAGTAAAGTTAGAAAGCGTGTGAACGCTAGTCAGTTCAATTGTGGAGGTGTATTCACTCCAAACGGTTTTGAGCTACGGGTGTTTAGCTATTTGTGGCTAGCCCGTGCAAGTAGGGTTTTTTGAACAGCCGGGTCTCGTATCTTTTTTAGGCGGGAGATGTGTATTCCCGTGGGCAGTGAGTTTGTGGGCAGCGACCGAAGGAGTCGGCCCCTGGATGTGTTTGAAAAAGTATGCCTGTACAGTGCTGAAGATAAGAGGCCATTATTTGTGTAGGCCATTATTTCCTTAGAGAGGATAAATTTTGATATGTGAAGACATGTTGGTTGTGAGATTATTGCAAACTGCCGAGTGTGCAGTATTGTGTGTTTTTTTGAGAGGTAAGGATCCATTAACTTATGTTATTATATAATCGCGCTGAGATTAGTGAAGGCGAGAATATTGCAAACTGCCAGGTGGGCAGTCTTGTGAGAAATTGTCAGTGGGATTCATTATCATATTAATACAGCGCTGATGTGAAGAGTATCTTGAGGATGCCATTTATGTTGTAGCACGGCGATGATGTCCGTTTGCTATCTTTGAGGGGGCCATATTTATGTTGTAGCACGGCGAGGATGTCCGGTTGCTAAAGGATCCATTATTATTATGACAGCGCTGATGTGAGGAGTATCTTGAGGATGCCATTTATGTTGTAGCACGGCGATGATGTCCGTTTGCTATCTCTGAGGAGGCCATATTTATGTTGTAGCACGGCGAGGATGTCCGTTGGCTAAAAGGATCCATGATTATAATATAGCGCTAATGTGAGGAGTATCTTTAAGGAGGCCATTGATATTGTAGTATCTTGATGATTCTGATGTGAGGAGTACTTTATTATTGTATTGCTGTAAACTGTAACTTGACCATATGTGTATTCTATCTTAACGTACTGTGTTGTGGGGTAATAAACCGTCATTAACTTTCACCTGCCGTTACACCATTCCATGCCTCTGATGTGTGTACCTGATGTGAATGTATCTATACACACCTCACTTATGACACCAACACACAACCATATTATTACCAGTGGGAAACAGCTATTTCAGTGCCTGTGTGGCGTGTGCGATTCAAAACTGTTACCTTAACGCTGGTGTGCACTTGAAGCAAGAGTGTTGATAAGAAAACATATACCGCTACATTTCCTGGCCAATATCAATATAATATAGGAGGGAAAGATGGCGTTACATATTTGGAGATCAGCGTTACATATCTGATGGACCAGTCATCAAATTAGAACGAATTCATATAACATTCCACGATAACAATGAATCATAACGTAAATTGACAAGTATCACACACGCCATCCTTTGGCGCTAAGAATATATTCTGGGGAGGAACATAGACATAATAGTCACACAGACGATGTCGCCTTCCCCCAGAATTTCACAGCATAGAACAAATCTTCGGACCTTTGTCCGCACAGCGATCAGGATCCGCCCATCATCACGGAAGTCTCTCTCGACAACCTCAATTCGACACCTGCGCAGAAGCGCGTGACCCCCAGAGTTCAACTAAGATGGGCCGACGTAAATCTTAGTATTCATATAAGACCCAAGAGAAGGTAACAGATATAATAAAATGTACCAACAACTAAATCAAGGGTTATGTACCTTTGACTAACAACAAAAAGTGTTAACAGACAAATAAATATCTTTCTATATATATATATATATATATATATATATATATATATATATATATATCTATATTCATTGCCTACAAAAGAATCTGTGCGTAACAACGGGGCGAAGACAAAAAAAGTTAAAGCCAGATGACTTTGAATACTGCATAATGGAGACAAACGTTGGATATAAGAGCGGTTAATTGAGGATCAGTATTAATGTTGACCAGGAGGTATGTGTTAAGAGGAAGGCAGAGGAAAGGGAACATATCGTAGAACATAATGGGGTCAATGGAGTTAGAGACGAGATAGATTACATGAGGTAATGAGGTAAATTGGCAGCGGCAGAGAAGAATGCTGTCGTTTGGACAGAGAACTAATCATTGAAAAAGAAAGAACGTCGATTCTGAAGAAAATGGGAAAGAGGCTCTCTTTTTTTGCTTTACCCTGCGGGAACACTTGCAAGCAAGCAAGATTGATAGACATAGCTAGATGCAGACAGAAAGACATTAGACGGACATTAGGCAGGCAGATATTAGACAGATTAAAAAATCATTAAGGAGACAGATATTAGGCAGACACATATTAATTAGGTAGAAAGACCTTAGGCAGAATGAAAAACATTAGGCAGACCGAAATTGGACACACAGAAAGAAATTAGATAGATAGATATTAGGCGGATAGAAAGACATTAGGCAGACAGCTATTACGTAGACATAAATACATTAAACAGACATATTTGAGGCACATATAAAACATTAGGCAGACATATAATAGGCAGACAGATATTACACAGATTGAAAAGTGTTAGGAAGACAGATATTAGGCAGATAAAACGACATTACGCAGAAATACATTTGGCAGACATATATTTTGGCGGAAAGAATGACATTAGACAGACAGATATTAAGTAGACAAAAATACATTAGGCAGCGTGATTTTGGGCAGATATAAATACATTAGGCGGACATATATCAGGCAGACAGAAAGGCATTAAGCAGACAGTAATGCAGTAGATAGACACTGCTTATATGTCTATGTGTCTGTCCATCTTACATAGTATGGTAACATAGTATGTCTGTCTAAGCGCCTGACTATCTGTCTTTCTGGTCTGTCATCTATTGATCTATATTTCTAATCTGTCATATATCCATTTGTCTAGTATGTCCATCTATCTGTCGGTTTGTCTGTCTGTCCGAATCCGTGTCTGTCTGTTTTTCTGGTCGGTCATCTATCCATTTGTCTGTCTGTTTGCCTGCCTGTCTTTCTGAGTATCTACCTGTCTGTCTTTCTGGTCTGTCATCTATCCACCAGTCTGTCTGACTGCCTGCTTGTCTGTCTTTCTGAGTGTCTGTCTGTCTTTCTGAGTGTCCGTCTGCATGTATGTCTGTCTGTCTGTCTGTCTGGGCGCCTGTCCAGCTCTCTGTCGTTATGTGTATCTGCCTATGTATCGACTTACCATTCTTTGTTCTATATTTTCACGCATTCTTCAGTTTCTCCTGGTTTGTAGTATTACTATTTTGTTGTTTTGTATGCGAATGGATGTTTTTTTTTTCAGACATATCAACTACGAACCAAGAAACCACAAAGCACATAATTTACACAGCAATGAATTGAATTAATCTCTTCACATTGCGTTAGCGGACTATGAAAAAGCCTTCAACAATTCAAAGAGAGAATCGATTTGGAAATCGTTGAGACGCTATGGAATTCTCCATAAGTTTATTAACCGAATACGGAAGGTATGTCAAGACATGAAATGCAAATATCTTCATCATGAACAACTTACCGAACGCGTTAAGATAAAAACTGGATTGCGGCAGGGATGTCTGTCGTCACAAATTCTCTTTCCACTGGCTATCAGCGCTAGATTGCATTATAAAAATAACATTTACCATCTTAAATGAAATTCAGTGGAGCCTGAAGAAACGGCTCCACGCTCTAGACCAGGGGTCAGCAAACGGTCAATAGCGTCTACTGGTAGACCCCAGGGGATGATATGGTAGATAGTTATGTGGCGGAAGTGGAAGAATAAAGAGTTTTTAAGTTAGAGATTTCGAACTAACTATCGCCCGCTGGCATTTAAAGCACGGTGTTTCCAGGATTGATGAGGAGAACATGGAAAGAACTTGAGATGATGGCACGTGACAGGAGGACTTGGCATGTGTTTGTTGAAGGCCTATGCTCCTTTGGGAGTGGAGGGTTATGAATGTTTCCAGGATTTAAGGAACTTTTTTCTGCATTCCAAGCAAAAAACACTTGAGCTAGCTTATTTAAATTTTCTTCAGTCATAAATTACATAGAAACCGCGGTAGCGCCGTTGTTAGTGCACTGGCTTCTTAGCTCGGTGGTCATTGGCTCGATTCCCAGTTGATGTGGGATTTTTTTAGACCACAAATGGCTCCGCGGTCGACCCAGCGTCATGAATTGGGTACTAGAGCAACTCTAAGAAGGTTAAGGCCGGCCAGCGTGATACTGACCACATTACCCCTAGTCAATAAAATATGAGCCTAACACCCTATTCTCAATATGGGCGTGCAACGGGATCCTTTTTTTAACCATAAACTACATACCATCTGAAAAGCCATATTTTCTTTGAAAAGAAGTTAACATTAAGTGAAATATCACTTATTTTGCCTGTTTCGGTGAAGTTCTGGACCTATATGGTCCGGCATCGACAACTACATCTAGGTTGCATTAACTTAAATTCCAAATGCTCTGAAGCAGAAGAACATACATTATTTTATCAAGGTAGTTCTTTAGAGAGGTCAGTGTTTCTAAGGTAGATTCCAACTTTTTTTAAAAATGTGTTTGCTACTTTTCTTTGTAGCACGCCACTTTCAACCATCTACCATGTACATGGAGCTGTTGGTTATATCAGGACGTGTTTCATTTATTGTAATATTTTTTGGGGGTATTTATTTTATACTACATTATCTTTAGTAGGTATTTTTCCTTTTGTAGCTATAGTTCAAAATGTTTTATTATCCAAAATATGATATTTTCTAAGCTGGTATGTTTTTAATTTTCACTGGACGGTTTATTTGGTTACTCCGTATGTATCTGGGTGGAGTCTCTCACCAGTGTGGACTACTGGCTCGGATCCTTATTTATTTATTTTTTATATGTTAGCTTTTGTTTTTGTAATATAGTGTTTTATTAACTTTTGTACTTCTGATGGGGTCTTAGTGCCTATGAGATTTTGTACACTTATTTCTACCTTGTGGTTACTACAGTATGTCTTAATGTTTTGCCTCTGCTGGTCATATATTTTGCAGTTCTCCAGAAAGTGTCTAATTGTGTTTGGTTCTTGACACTCTTCACATGTGGGTTCCTCAATCATGAAATATCCAGTTCCAAGCTTAAGCCTCAGCAATTTTTTATTACTAGGTATTTTTAGTTCATCTTGTATTTGACATTTTCTGCTTGGTTTTTTTTTAAGGATTTTATATGAGTGTCTTGCTTTTTTACTTTGGTCCCATGCTGTTATCCACTCTTCAGTTATCGCTTGAGAAATTAAGCTCTTAAGTTCAAACTTCCCTAAGCCTACTTCAATTTTGTTATAGCTAGTTCTTCCCCCTTTGGCTTCTTTGTCTGCAAGCTAATTTCCTGCTATCCCCACATGTGATGGTATCCATGTTAGTGTTACACAGCATCCTATAGTGTGCAGATATGTATCGACCTGTAGTATTTCCTCTATAATATCTGGCCTGCTACATTCATTTCTGTTTCTGATAGCTAGTACTGATGAGAGGGAATCTGTGAGAATGGTTACTTTATTTGGTGGGTTCTCTGCAGCTATTTCTAAAGCTTTTAGGATTGCCACTAATTCTGCTGTAAAGATGGATGTATTACCTGTTACTTTGTATCTTTTATCAATTTTTAATTTTGGTATTGCTATTCCTGCTCCTAATTGTCCTTCTTCATCTTTTGACCCATCTGTATATATAGTTAGGCTATTATTTATATACCGTTCTATGTACTCTTGTGCTTTACTTTTTGCTGAGATTATGTCGTTAGATTTGCTTATGATCTTTGATAAGTTGGATTCAGTTTCTGGCACTTTTAATTCCCATGGTGGAATCTTTGCTTTATATTGGGCACTACTGTTTATCATATTAAATAGGTTTGGGTGTTGATCCACTTCATCCATCGTTTTCCACCTTGACGGGTATCTATTATGGTCTAGTGGTATGTGGCCTATGTACTGTTTACCCCATCAAAGGTTTTGTGTGCTGGGTGAGTTGGATCTTTTGCCACTCTTGCCCAGTAGCTGAATCTCAGTTCTTTTCTCCTTAGCTCCAGGGGTATAATGCCTAGCTCTACTTCTAATGCCTCTGCTGATGTTCCCTTTGAGGCACCTGCTATTATTGACAGTGCCTGGTTTTGGACTGTGTCTAGTTTTTTTCTTATTGCTCGGGGCGGCTGATGCATAAACAACTTTGGCATAGTCAAGTGTGCCCCTAATAAATGATTTATAGAAGGTTAACATTGTCTTATTGCAGGCTCCCCATCCACTTCCTTTCATATATCTTAGCATGTTAATAAGTCCCCTACTGCTTTGCACTAATAGGTCTATGTTTTTGTTCCAGTTTAGTTGCTGGTCTAGTACCATTCCCAGAAATCTAGTTGATTTTGCTGTGCATACTTTTTGCTGATTAATACTTGTGTCAGTTATCTCATCTCATCTCATAATCGGAACCTCTTCTACCCCGTGAAACGAAGTGTAGAGGGGACCCAAGTGCACAAGGCCCATGGGCAGGACATGTAATCGAAGTGACTTGGCAAACAGGTGATTAGCCCATTGTGCATGTGTCAGTTATATTATTTTTAATTACACGCCCTCTACTGAAGATCATTCCTACGGTTTTTGTAACGTTTAGATTAAATCCCCACTTGTGCATCCAGTCAGATACTTTATCTATTTTTTTTTTGGTACTGTTTTATAGAGGAATGGGAGATTTCTTCCCGTTCTCCATATCGCACCATCATCTGCAAACTGAGATAGGTCGTTTTTTAAGTCTTTAAACTCGTCGCCAGGTCGTTGACCATAATCGTAAAGATAGATGGTGATATTACTGATCTCTGTGGGATTCCATTCTGTTGTTCATAAACCTCAGATCTATCATTGTTTATTTGTACTGTGAAGTGTCTATCCTGCAGGAAGTTTTCTAAATAATTGTAAGTTCTGCCTACTATACCTAATTTCCTGATCTTATATAGTGCACCCTCCCTCCAACACTCATCATATGCTCTTGCTACATCAAGGAATATTGCTACTGTCTTTTCATTCCTTTTGAAGCCCGCTTTATCATCATGTTTTAGCTTCAACAGTTGCTCTATTGTACTATGTTGGCTTCTAAAGCCTGCCTGGGTTGGACTGTACAAAATATGCTTTTCTAGGTGAAATTTTAGTCTGCTGTTGACTATTGCTTCTAGAATTTTTCCTAGATGCCATGTTAACGATATTGGCCTGTAAGAGCTGACATCATGTGTTTCCTTATCTGGCTTTAGTATGGGGATGACTACTGCTGTCTTCCATGAACAAGGTTTTTTTCCCGTGTGCCAGATTTTGTTGTAGAGGGATGCAATCACCCTTAGAGTTGTATTTGGTACCTTTTTGAGGATTTCATAGCTCAGAATAAGGTAGAAGGAATAAAAACTAAAGAGCAAAAGTTTACTACAGTGGTAGTGCTAAGTATAAAGGGTACAGAAATACCCAAACAGGTCAAACTCCACCAGAGAGTCAAAATGACAGAAATATTCATTCCTAGTATTATACAATGCACAAACTGTCAAGGCTTTAGCCATACGCATCATGTGTGTAAAAGAGCGACAATGTGTAGTTTCTGTGGACTGTACAATGGCTAAAGAGGACACACATTATAAACTAGAAAACAAAACCAGAAAATGCGCAAACTGCCAAGGTAATCCCAGTGCCAGGTATCAGGGGTGCCCAATCTACCAGGAGACAAAATACATATTAAAAGAATCACTAGAAACAAACACACCATTCTGGCAAATAAAAGAAAGACAGTAAACAGACAACCACATCCAAAACTCCCAAGAAAACATCATTAAGAAACAAATAAAACAAATAACCAGCGAAGTGAAAGACATAAAGGAAAAAATCCAGAAAGAAGATAAAATTAAAACACTCATAAACAGTAAAGAAGATGACAACACAGAAGAGACAGAACAAAACCTCATCCAAACCAGACAGGTACTAGAAAAAATAAAAACAGCACAACAGGCAATACAGAGAGACCTCAAAAAATAGCAGAGATAAAAGAATCTAACGAAGAAATTTTTAAAAAAAAATAGAGTTAGAAAGAGCTATTTTGACGGACGAAAAAAAGACAAGAGAATAAAATGATAAAAAAATCAGGACAACAAAGAAAATGTGGAAGGAAAAATTAAGGAAACAGTCGAACAACTCCAACCATACCTCGTAGAAAGAGTTCGGAGTAAAATGGTTACTTGGAATGATGAGTTTGTGGAGAACATGAGAGATAGTGAGCAAAACCCAAAACAGTAGATCCCCTATCAAAGAACCTAATAAAAACAATAACATAACTAAGCTAACCATACTAAATTGGGACCAAAGACTCTAGAGCTATCAAAGTAGTTCAGTGGAACTGTAGGGGTGCCAGGAAGAACCTGGTGTCTCTTATGGGACAGTATAAGGAGGCAAAACCCATCTTTGCAATACAAGAAACCCTCCTGAACCCCAAACAGAAACTGAACTACCCAGGATATAATATACTTAGAAATGATAGACCGGAGGGAAGAGGAGGGGGTGTGGCCTGTCTAGTACATGCAGACTACACAATAAAAAATTGGGAACAATTCAACACAGAAAATATTGAAGGAATAAGTGTAACGATAGACAGTGAACCATGAAACTTAAAAATAATTAACATGTATAGCCCCAAGGGCAAGATAACTGATAAAGACATAAACATTATTAACACACAAAATGACAAAAGAACATTATTAGTAGGTGACCTAAATGCACACCATGAGGCATGGGGTAACAGCAGTAATGATCCAGCAGGAAAAAGACTGTTGGACTACATTGAAAGTGCTGAGCTAATCATACTAAATGATGGCTCAGTGACAAGGGTTAACCCATGCAACAATGGAGTAGATACAGCAATAGACATAAGTATTATAACACCAAACTTAGCCTCTGCTAAATGGGAAGTACTGAATGACTCCAGCTCAGACCACTTACCCATAGAAATAAACCTAAACGACAAATACAGAACTAGTCCAAGAAGCTCCAAACCTACATTCAACTTCAAAAAAGCAAACTGGGAGTCCTTCCAATTGGAACTAAGTAAACTAAGCATAGAACAAATTGTGTCAAACAGTGTTGATACATTTGCAGAAAAACTAACAAATGAGATTTTTAAAATAGCAATAAAGTATATACCAAACAGGAATATGCCTGATCACTTAAAACTAACACAAAAAGGTAAAGATAGGAAAAGAGACAAACATAAAAATCCAGTACCATGGTGGACAGACAGATGCTCAGAACAGCTGAAATTGAGGGAAAGGGCCCTGATAGAATATAGAAAAACAAAAACTGAAGAGAATTACACAAACTATAAAAAGTAAGAAATGAAACAAATAAAATAATATTCATAGCTAAAGAAAAAAGTTGGAGAACATTTTGTCAAACATTAAATCATGTCACAAGTAACTACAGTGTGGAGAAAACTATAAGCAATTAAAGGAGGAAACAACAAGAAATTTAAAATCCCAACAATTAAAATCCCAGCGAGAGCTGAAACAGATAGAGACAAAGCCAACATACTAGCTAAATGTAATTATCTGATTAACCGTCTAACGAATTAATGCCATTTTTTTGCATACGATGTTATATTGGGTTAGACCCAACAAATATATACTTTATATCTGTGCATCTTGTCCAGTTCCCATAAACGGATGAAATCCTTTGATCTTTGTCGGCATACTAATTATTGTGTATCGAGAAAAGAAATTTTACCACTTCATGCACAGATTCTGTGAATTGATTAGGCATAGGCGTGTCTACTATTACAATAATGTGGCCATCACGTTTGCAATTGAATACGTGTTGAAGATGATTTCTTAAATGATCTGCATGCGAGATACTCGTGACATTGTTTGTCATTGACATTTAATGCGCTACCATACTGGACCTTCCTTGATCTAATTATTTCAATGGGTATCATCTCTTTGCGGTTCATAAATATCATAATGGAACGTTGCTCCTCTAATGTGCTTGTAAATAACGGTAAGGTCATCTTTAAAGAAATTAAACTTCATCCGAATCATAATCAGATGTCTCTGAGAAATTGAAAATCAATTTCGGCTGAATGAAGGACAAACCATCATTCTTCCAATAGTCCTCTTCCTCTTGTAACACATGGTTCTCACTTTTCTTCCAATAATCCCTGGCTATATTGGAGATGGCGGCTTTTATAAGTATTTCAACATCTTTTAATTTGAACGTTCTATTTTCTGTTGCTACCTGTTCCTTAATTTTAGCCCATACTAATTCTATTGGGTTTAATTGAGAATGGTAAAGAGGTAATCTTAAACATCTGTGACCATGTTCATGCATTGCCTTGTCTATGTGAAATATCTTTGTATGCTGTGTATTTTTTTACAATTCCAAGTAATTCAGGTTCATGGACATTTCGTTGAATGGAATGTTGTTTATGGTCAGCCAAATCTTTATTACATCTTTAATACTTGGTGAATTAGAAACTTTATCTTCTGGTGCCACAACGTTGTGATATGAGGCATTGTCCATTATCAAACACCACGGTCTATCCAAGGAAGGAAGTACATGATTCACAATCCAATCTTGAAATATCTTGCCATTCATCTCTGCATGGTAATCCCTATTATCTGTGGATTTTGAAACAAATATGAGTTCAGTATTATTTAGAAGCCCATGATGGCTGCTTCCTGGATGTGCAATTATTAGGCGCTGTCCTTTGCTGCTTGGTACTAGTCTCTTAGTTGTTCCATCAGATGATTGCCATTCTCGTTCATTACTGTGGTGCGCATTGATCCAAGTTTCATCTAAATACACAAAATCATAACAATCTCTTCTCATTTCTCTGACCTCGCGTAAATATTTGCTTTTCATTGCAACTATATGAGGCTTCTCACAAATAAGGTTTCTACCACCAACATATTTTCTAAAAGTGAATCCCAAACTCCTAATAGTCCTCCATAGCGTAGATTTGGAAATATCAATGTCATTATTCTTTCTTAACCAAATTTTCAATTTCCTTAAAGTCACTGCCTCATTATTGTGAAACATATTGCAAATTTCTCTGCGGATCAACTCTCTGTCAAAATTATCCACCACTCTTGGCCTAATTTTCGTGTGTAAAACACTGGAATTAGACATTTCAGATGTCGCTATCCAGCGGTGCAATGATCGTTTGCTTATCCCCAAGGCGTGAATAGTACTCTTTTGTGGGTTTGAAATAGAATGATATAGTTTTCCTCGAGTAGCTTCATTGCAGAAATACTTAAAAATCCTATTTGTGATTTGCTGTAATGTCATAAAATGTACTCGCAGACTCATTTTTCCTTCTTAACCACACAATAATTTTTGTAGACACACCTCTGATTGACAATGTGTGCGTTGCACCGGATATAAACTGTTTTATGTTCAAGAAGTGCGATTTCACGCAATTTCACTCAAAAATCATGCCAATTGCTTGATAAACCAAAAATGTGCAAATGAGGTCGTATAATTTACTGTAGACATTTCAATATGTGTGCGTGTGATGTGTGTTGGCAAGTAGGATTTTATATTATATCGCAAAGAAACGAAAATTGAAACCAATGGCCGCATTTTAATGAAAAATTTAATTCATAGGGTCTATACCATTTCAAATTCACACACAAAATTTCACTTATATGCGTTATATATTCGCTGAGATATAGCATTTTGAAGTTGGGCAAAGCTAGTGAAACAGTCTAGATAAGGCAGAAATAAATAGGTGAAAAACACTGTTAACAAATTAAAAGAAGAAAATACGGACAACACACAGGACGCTAATTATTTAAATGCAGATATTACAGTAGTAGATTCCAACAGCTCTTCGGTTGCCTATCCATGCTCTAGACTTAGCCGATGGCCTTGACCTTCTCTTTCATAACCGAAGCAAATGTAAGACAAAATAAGAATGCTGAATGCAAATTTACAGCAATATGGGCTGAAATCAAAAGAGATAAGACAAAGATTATTATAATAAATGCTGCAAATGATAGCTAAATTGCACTGGGAATTATATTCCACATAATGTAGAATCATAGTATGTATTGGCAGCCGTGTAGACAACTTTGAAGCAACATATAATGATATCAGAGCAAGAATAAGATAGGCTAGAGGAGCCTTCATTGCATTGGGAAAAGGTGGAAATCAAAACAAATCAAGTCCAACACAAAAATAAGAATCTTCATCTCAAATGTCAAGCCATTCTTATTGTGTGGCTGTGTAACATGTAGAGCAACAAAAATGATTCACTCATTGTGAATGAGTTCTTGGGCTGAGAAGAAGAATTCAAATGGTATAACACGATCACTGATGTGGACCGGATGGAAAGAACCCGACAAACACCAGAAAAGCATAAGGTGAAGAGAAGACATTGGAATTGGGGGAGGCCAACGCGAAATATAAGAATTTTCAACTCACGCGTCAAAGCTGTACTGTTGTATGTCTGTGAAACTTGGAGAACAACAACAGCGAAATCAAGAAGTTACAGACATAAATGCGTCCTGGCTCAAAATTGAACGATTGAAATTGTGTGATCAATATTGAACTGATGGAACGAACCAGATAACTACCAGAGGAGCTAGAAGGCAAGAATATGAGCCGGCATTGGACATGATGGACACCTAGGACAGCAACTAATAACATTAGAAAGCAATCCTTGTTCTGGAATTCCCGGGATAAATTGTATAGCGACATACCTTTAAAAAGTTAGGCACACGAACATGAGAAAGACGGCGGTAAACGGTGGAGGTTTAGGATGAACAGTTTTTGTTCGTTTGTCCCTGACGAAATCCTTTTGTACTAGTAAGACAAGCTTCCTCGGCCCCCCCCCCCCCCTTTTTTTATTAAAAATATATATTAAAAACCGCAAACTGGCTTTGTATAGTACGGGACAATTCAGTGGTAAAGCCCAGAACCAGCGCACAGTATTCTAGCTCTGCATCCTGAGCCCATTATAATAAGGAACCAGCAGCTGGAACAGACAGACACATTTACATACCTAGGATGCATAGTAACACCAGACGGCGGAACAAGGAAAGACATCAAGAATAGAATGAATAAAGCGACATCAGCCTTTGCTAGTCTCAACAACATTTCCCAGTACAGCACAAACACGAGATTAAGACTATATGAGAGCTGTGTACTTTCTGTGCTTCTCTATGGTGCGGACTGCTGCAGAGTAACAGAGAAGGAAATGTCGAAACTGTCCTCCTTCCACACAATCTGCCCTAAGGAAAGTTCTCCGAATCTTTTGGCCGAATACCATCACCAAACGATAGCTGCTTACTCGGAGTAATCAAGAGGACATGCACATGTACATGGCTGGCAGACGGTGGAGTTAGGTTGGCCACGTCCTTAGAAGAGACCCCGATGCCATCACAAGAACAGTTATGCTATGGACCCCTGAAGGAAAGCGAAGGAGAGGCCGATGTGGTAAAGTTGGATGATATAAATATTATAGGGGACTTAGTGTACTGGCTGAGATCAGCTGTGAAGGTATCTGTATCTAATAAGTGTGGAGTATTACAGATAACCTTACTTTGCTACCACATTTAGACCTCAGTCAGAATTATTCTGGAATATTGTGATGACTACGTTGAATGTCTAGGGTTATGAAAGTGATGAAGTGTATGTTCACAACAACCAACAGACAGATAAACAATTTAGTTTAATCCACAACTCTTTACAACACTGTGACACTCACACACATAGAACACTCTATAAGACTATCTTAATAAGTCAAGTTTTAACTTTAAAAATATGTATTAATTTCTTTCAATAATAGATATCCTGATTCAACTACAAAGTGAACCAGGAATCACAATCAAATGTAATTACAAGTTGTATGTACACTATTTATAGATATGATCTTTGTATTGACATATATTATTATTATCACAATGTGTGTGTAAGTTGTGATGTAGTACTATGAGGTAATACTGGATTTTTCAAGCTAGGTGGTTGTTTATCATCATGACTTCAGGTGTCTGTTTCTGGTGGAAATAGTATTGGAAAAGTTCACAGTTCCTGTCATTGGAAACAATTACTTGTCCCTCTTTATTTAATATACTGTCACTTTTAGAGGGGGGGGGGGGGTACATAAGATTGAGCTGCTCTGGCCAACGAATCTTATCTTCTGTGAGAGCGGCAGGAAACAGTCTCCTCTGCTCGCTTGCTTCACCGTATTCTTGAGAAACAACGCTGGTCGCTATCTTGACCAAGGAGTATGCTATCAGCCTCTGGATTCAGCAAAACTCAGACCAGGTGCTGCTTTAATAGTTTAGTAACACGGTCCCTGAAACAAGAAGGTTGTACCTCCCTTCAGAACTAATTTATAATCTATTTCCACACTGAAACACAATACATAACAAACACCGAGTTCAGCGCTGTAGTCCAACTGCTAGCTTCATCTGAAACAATTTACACCAGTATTCCTCTCCCTAATGGTTACAACGCCTCTGCAATTCCAGCATTATTTCCTTCTATTCAATAAGATAGGTGTCATAGTACTATTTGGCAATCCCATGCAGTTTCACTCCTCTGCGACAAGTTTTGTTCATGTTGGAGCAATATCTAGGTTTTGCCTTTTGTTTATTACTGAACCACACACATACAGACATACATTATCAATTCACATTTAATTTTCATCAAAAAGGGCTAGCTTACAACAATTCATGGAAATAATAAACAAATACGTTGACTGGCGATGAATTATGGCACAATTCCGATCTGCCTCTGTCCCAGGCTTTTATTTAGAAAAATATGAGCTGGATCTCAACGCACTTGCTGTTACAAATTGAATTTTCAAAAAGTGGCACTGAACTGACGCTCCTAATTGACTATATCAAATGGTCTAGCCAATGGGGCCATGTTTACAAAAGCATTTGAAAAAAATGTACTCTTTCTATCGTTTCTATTAACAACCAAAAATAGTATTTGCAATCGACTAATCATGTTTAGCCTTACATATTATTCCCGCCAATCAAATCGGATTTAACATGGTGGCCTCATTTTTTCTAAAACACTGTTCAAACACGCCATTATGAGCAAAAATGATTCTGTGTTGTCTGACAGCACCACTCTAGTATTATGGCTATAATTTGTTAATTATTAGACTAATTGCTTAACACCTAACATATTCTTTGTCAGCAAGTCCTAAGGCACCCAAATATATAAGCTTTAAGGGAGCTAAGTGGCTGCGTTGAAAATATGTATTTTCTTCTAGGATAGTCGTGCTGTTACCACCTCCTCACTTCCATACTATGGGGTGTCTTCTGTACTGTCAGGCTAATGTCAGGATTTTAGACATAAAACAGTAGAATGTCATGTTTCCTAATAAGCATTAAACATGTTTTTTAAAACCTAACCGTGTATTGGTAGTGTTTTTTATCACTGTCTATTTGAAAAGAAAAGTTAGTGCTTCATGCCTTTCGCTTGGGGGTGGCATTATTTTATATCGCGCGACTGCGTGTTAGTGTTGCATGCGTTCCTCAGTACCTCTCTCTCTCTCTCTGTCCTAAGTCCATCTGTCTTTTCGTTTATGTAGTGTATATAATTCATTAATGCTAGTATTTGTGTATCTAGGTCATTAAGCAGATGCGTATCTCAAGGTTTTCTAAGAAACACAGTACTATAGCACGTTTCACTAGCTTTGCCCAACTTCAAAATGCTATATCTCAGCGAATATATAACGCATATAAGTGAAATTTTGTGTGTGAATTTGAAATGGTATAGACCCTATGAATTAAATTTTTCATTAAAATGCGGCCATTGGTTTCAATTTTCGTTTCTTTGCGATATAATATAAAATCCTACTTGCCAACACACATCACACGCACACATATTGAAATGTCTACAGTAAATTATACGACCTCATTTGCACATTTTTGGTTTATCAAGCAATTGGCATGATTTTTGAGTGAAATTGCGTGAAATCGCACTTCTTGAACACAAAACAGTTTATATCCTGTGCAACGCACACATTGTCAATCAGAGGTGTGTCTAAAAAAAGTATTATGTGGTTAAGAAGGAAAAATGAGTCTGCGAGTACATTTTATGACATTGCAGCTAATCACAAATAGGATTTTAAAGTATTTCTGCAATGAAGCTACTCGAGGAAAACTATATCATTCTATTTCAAACCCACAAAAGAGGACTATTCACGCCTTGGGAATAAGCAAACAATCATTGCACCGCTGGATAGCGACATCTGAAATGTCTAATTCCAGTGTTTTACACACGAAAATTAGGCCAAGAGTGGTGGATAATTTTGACAGAGAATTGATCCGCAGAGAAATTTGCAATATGTTTCACAATAATGAGGCAGTGACTTTAAGGAAATTGAAAATTTGGTTAAGAAAGAATAATGACATGATATTTCCAAATCTACCAACGGGCTGATCACCCGTTTGCCAGTCACTTGATTACGGAAACAACAGCAAATGCATTGATTTGCCGTTGCCCTAAAGACGCCAATAGGCGTGATGGGAAACAATGGCAAAGAAAACCTATCTGCTGTTGCCCTAAGACGCCACTAGGCGTAATGGCCACTGACTGCTTTGACGGTCGGTGGCTAAGGACGGAAGAAGAAGAAGATTTCCAAATCTACGCTATGGAGGACTATTATGAGTTTGGGATTCACTTTTAGAAAATATGTTGGTGGTAGAAACCTTATTTGTGAGAAGCCTCATATAGTTGCAATGAGAAGCAAATATTTACGCGAAGTCAGAGAAATGAGAAGAGATTGTTATGATTTTGTGTATTTAGATGAAACTTGGATCAATGCGCACCACAGTAATGAACGAGAATGGCAATCATCTGATGGGACAACTAAGAGACTAGTACCAAGCAGCAAAGGACAGCGCGTAATAGTTGCACATCCACGAAGCAGCCATCATGGGCTTCTAAATAATACTGAACTCATATTTGTTTCAAAACCCACAGATAATAGGGATTATCATACAGAGATGAATGGCAAGATATTTCAAGATTGGATTGTGAATCATGTACTTCCTTCCTTGGATAGACCGTCGTGTTTGATAATGGACAATGCTTCATATCACAACGTTGTGGCACCAGAAGATAAAGTTCCTAATTCATCAAGTACTAAAGATGTAATAAAGATTTGGCTGACCATAAACAACATTCCATTCAACGAAATGTCCCTGAAGACTGAATTACTTGGAATTGTAAAAAAAAAGACACAGCATACAAAGATATTTCACATAGACAAGGCAATCCATGAACATGGTCACAGATGTTTAAGATTGCCTCCTTACCATTCTCACTTAAACCCAATAGAATTAGTCAGGGCTAAAATTAAGGAACAGGTAGCAACAGAAAATAGAACGTTCAAATTAAAAGATGTTGAAATACTTATAAAAGCCGCCATTTCCAATATAGCCAGGGATTATTGGAAGAAATGTGAGAACCATGTGTTACAAGAGGAAGAGGAATATTGGAAGAATGATGGTTTGTCCTTCATTCAGCCGAGATTGATTATCAATTTCTCAGAGACATCTGATTATGATTCGGATGAAGTTTAATTTCTTTAAAGATGACCTTACCGTTATTTACAAGCACATTAGAGGAGCAACGTTCCATTATGATATTTATGTTCCGCAAAGAGGTGATACCTATTGAAATAATTAGATCAAGGAAGGTCCAGTTTGGTAGCGCATTAAATGTCAATGATAAACAATGTCACGCATATCTCCCATGCAAATCATTTAAGAAATCATCTTCAACAGGAAGGAGCAGGCGACCTTTGTCTTTACTGACTGTGTGTGGTACGCCACTCTGAGTGGAGACCTCCCAGTAACAAAGACTGCTGTGCCCGTCTCAGATTTTGCTCTTTCCTCAGACCTACGGGTCTTGAGTGTTCCTCTATAAATGCCTTTGTGCAGATGAGGAAGGACATCCCTCGACACCTTCGGGTATATGAGGCTCTGTCCATTTTGGCTGGAATGACGTCTCGATGGTTCGGAGGTTTTATAGCGAATATGAGTACACATGAGGGCAAGTTCGGGCACAATGGGCTAATCACCTGTTTGCCAAGTCACTTCGATTACATGTCCTGCCCATGGGCCTTGTGCACTTGGGTCCCCTCTACACCTCGTTTCACGGGGTAGAAGAGGTTCCGATTATGAGATGAGATGAGATCTTCAACAGGTATTCATATGCAAACGTGATGGCCACATTATTGTAATAGTAGACACGCCTATGCCTAATCAATTCACAGAATCTGTGCATGAAGTGGTAAAATTTCTTTTCTCGATACACAATAATTAGTATGCCGACAAAGATCAAAGGATTTCAGCCGTTTATGTGAACTGGACAAGATGCACAAATATAAAGTATATATTTGTTGGGTCTAACCCAATATAACATCGTATGCAAAAAATGGCATTAATACGTTGGACGGTTAATCAGATAATTGCATTTGAAGTTGGGCAAAGCTAGTGAAACGTGCTATAGTTGTCTTTTTAGAAACGCGTGTAGTTTTATGCAGACGGAGCAGAAAAAGGGGTTTTCTGGTTCAGCCATTATGGCATTCTACAACGTAGGTGTACGCTATTGGAAAGCACGGGTCTTTAACCATTCTTCTTTCCCTTTTATTGAATTAATGCGTTAGGCTTTACATTACTATTTAATTTAGATATGTGGATTTAGAATGTTTCAAGACAGCCGACCAAAAGCAAAGTTGCGGAAAACTCTGGAGGCCGAGATGCAAAGAATGAACCAGAGCTGCGGCACTGCACGAAGGATGGCCGCTGACCGAGCAAAGTGCAAGCAGTTTGTTGCTGCCGTACAAGACGCCATCAGGCGTGATGGCCACTGACTGGTTTGACAGTCGGCGGCTAAGGATCAAGGAAGAAGGAGAAGCACCGTTAAAAGGGAAAGAAGACATAACAAGAACTTAAACCAGATAGTGCAAGATGGAAAAAAAACTTGACGCAAACTAACTGTAATACTACGCTCACCAAACAACATATTCATTCATTCATTCATAACCCTCCACTCCCAAAGGAGCATAGGCCTTCAACAAACACATGCCAAGTCCTCTTGTCACGTGCCATCATCTCAAGTTCTTTCCACATATGTGGTAGTGGTCATTATTTTTGTCTTATTTCATTTATTTATTTTTACTTCTCTCATTCTTCTGTCACTTTCGATTGTCTGAGGTGTCTACTAGCTTAACAGCACGGGGCCGTCTTTTTGGTCGAAATTCCTCAGGTCTCCTCACATTCTCAGAAGTCGATATCTCTTCGAAATTCCTTAGGTCCCCTCAAACTCCAACAAATCCATATCTCTTCAGCTGTCCAGAGTTTTCTTTTTCAAAGACCAAATCTGGACACGAAAGGCACTTTTTTTTAAATTTTGATTTTTTTTTTTGTTTTTTTCAAGTTTTAAAATTTGGAAAAATAATTTAAATAAAACTGTGACTGTGATAAGATAATTAAATAGGAATTCTTACCCAGAGTCATAGTCATGTCCATGTTCCCTCCTTAAGGAGCATGGAGCCACCACTTTAGCTGTCCCACAAGAAGCCTGCACAGAATATTCTAGTGCTTTTGCAGCGGGGGTTTCTGTAGCGATATGTTTAACATGATGAGATTGCCAGCCTCGTGCACAACTTCATACCAGTCGCCTTGTACGACATGCTACAGGGTATAGTAGTCCTATTCTTTTTGTGCCTTTTCAGAAACTCACGAGAACCCCCGGGGACTGTGAATTTACAATCATCGTTTTTAAAATAAATTCATTCATTCAATAGCTGCCATCTCCACAACGAAGGTTGGCTGTAATGGATCTACAACGTCTTCTGTCTCTTGTCTTGGTGGTGCACGCTGACAGACTCTTTCCTGTCCATCTCTTGATGTTATCTTCCCACTTATAGCGCTGTCTTCCCCTGGCACGTTTGCCTTCAACTCTCCCTTCTGTTATGGTCTTCTGCAAGGTGTTGTGCCTTTTTATGTGGCCAAAGTATTTTAGCTGCTTAATTTTGATCTCCCTCATTAGTTCTCTTCTCATACCTAGATTTTGTAGGACCTCCTTATTTGTTTTCTTCTCTTTCCATGAGATGCACCCCATTCTTCTATATATCCACATCTCAAGCGTCTCAATTCGTTCTTCCAGTTGCTTATTCATTGTCCATGTTTCTACACCATACAGTAGTGCAGAATATATATAACATTTTATGATTCTCAGTTTTAATTTGTGAGTTAACTGTTTAGATGACAGTATATGTTTCATGTTGTTGAATGTAGCTTTGTCCATTCCTATTTTCTTCTTGATTTCTGTTTCACAGCTGCCATCTTCTGTTATTATATCACCAAGATATGAGTAACTCTTGACTTGTTCCAGGATCTTCCCTTTCATGCTTATCTTTAATGTGGGCGTGGGCTTATCGTCTGTTTTGCTAATTATCATAGTTTTTGTTTTCTCAATATTAATGTCCAATCCATATTCATGACTTATAATGTTCACTTGCTTCACTAGTTCTTGCAAATCCTATTTTGCAAAATAAATAAATAAGCTGATCTAAATTTTCTTATTCATATCTTCTTCTTCTTCTTTGTTCGTCCTGAAAAGGACGTTTGTTGCGTTGTGTCCGTTTACAGCAAAGCTGCGATATTTGTTCCTTTCGGCCGACACATCCGACTTCAGCACAGCATTTTTGGGACCGGGTTAGCCTTCCCTCTTCGATCCCTACTCACTCAGCCAGACTGCAGTGATGCAGCTTGTTTCATATAAGTAAGGAGTCATAAATTGTCACATTCAGTATTTCTTGGAATAAATGTTTCGCCGTGTTATGATTGTGTGGCTCGATCTCTTCGCAATCTATAGTAGTTATTCTACGAGATTGTGGCAGGAGGGGTATAGAAGATATTAGTGTAAATGAATTATAATCTACTCAAGATATAATTCTGAGAAAATTAATAAATCCACAGAAGGAAGAGTGCACTTCAATTTAGTGACTTCTGAGGGATATAGGAACGGAATCCGTGGAGAAGATCAGAACAGCTACACAAGCTTGACGTTCCAGCCGCCCGTCCTCAGAGACGTAAAACCACTTTTCTCCAACAGTGCTGGCATAAGTTTCGTGTCTTAGTATTGAATAACTTGATTTCACTTACATAATGCCTGAAGGCGGTCAGAGTTCTCCCTTGGCGATTTCTCAATACGTTCCTACAGCTTGGCGTAAATTGGACACGAACTAACGGATGTCAGAATAATGTCGTTGTGAGTGCTTGAGAGTATATGTATTTCAGAGTATTGTGAGTAGAACTTCAAATATAGTGTGAAATATAAAAAAATACATCACGCCGTGAAGTTCTCTGGGTGTCTGAGGAGACAAAGAAAGAGTAAGGCTACCGCCAGTGGCGTGCTACGGCAGGCGATCCGCCCCGTGTGACAGCCAGCAGGAGGGTGTCATCGCACATTATTATGATGCTAAAAGGTAAAGGTAATCCAATAACAGGTACTGCCGTAGGGTACTGAGGTGTTAGAGACTCCACCATATTAGGTCCGGCATCGAAAGGTGGGGTGACCAGTTCCCTTCCTCGCTGCCTTTTCCTTCCATAACTCAAAAGTCAGGTACCCATTTACAGCTGGGTAGACTGGAGCTTGTCGGTACCGTGATTCGAACCCGGTACATTTGCCACGAGAGACCAACGCTGTAACTACTCTGTCAATCGGACGCTCATTATGATGGTACATACTGTTAAAAAATGTACTTGCAAGTATTAATGTTATTGTTAATCAGAATCGACGTCATTGCACTCCGGGCAAACCCATAGGTGCTCAGTCTCCCTCAGCAAATGTCGAAGTGTATGAATGCTAATTGTTCCTGTTGCGCACCGGTTGTATATGCGGCGGATGCAAGTATGTTTCTTTACTAAAGGTAGGATCCACCCCTGGTACCAGATGCTTTAAGTACGCCCCTGGCTACTGCTTCCTCCTGCATGTTGTATAAGGCAAGAAATGTGAGGTGGTACGTGAGACTGTGTCAATCTCATCGTGTAAAACAGGCTGTTACGGAAACCACAGCTGTAATACCATGTGATTTGACAAAGGCTTCCAGCAACGAGGGCTGTTATGAGGGTGGCTCCGTGCTCAGTAAGGAGCAAAATAAATATATAGAAAAGTATATCAGTTAATGAATGAATGAATGAATGGAAAAACATAAAAAAGTCATATACAGAGCGATTGAAAAGCATGTCCTATATGAAAACGCATGTCCTATATGAAAAAGCATGTCCTATATGAAAACACATGTCCTATATTTACATGTTTATATCCTCGCCTGTATTTGTTGGATATTTGGTAAACAAATAAAAAAAAAACAGAGAGAAGTGGTTGCCACTGTGGTTGACATCAAATGATGTCACGCAGTATTTTCCCTTTTTTCAACACCCCTTCTCCTTTTTTCACTTTTCAGTACAAAAACCCATACCCTCCCTCGTATGAGACGTCACAAATCTCTTAAGCGCCCCCCCCCCCCCCCTTTTTAAGTTCTTCTTTTGTAGTAATGAAAAGAAAGAATGTAATCGAAAGTAAATTAGTTAACTAGAGCAGACATAATAATAATCTTTCAAGTAAAATAGTGTTAAATTAATCAAGCTTTTCTAATAACTGCTTTTCTAGTGAAATATTGCTACATTGATTTTTTTTTTAATTATATTCCTCATTTTGGCAGTTTAATTTCAGACAGTAAAAAAACAAATTAAATGTAAAGTAAACACACTAATACGTTCAGTTATTACTTATCTTAAAGTTTCATACAATAATGGTAAACATGAGCGAAACTTCACGAAAATAACATGCAAGGGTTAAAAAACTAAAGTTTTTATCAATCAATAATTTATCTTCATTATCATTATCCCACTGCAAGAAAGTAAGATGCTGCTGCATTGAAATAACTAGACATGCATTTGCTTCCGAGATCAACATCGTTTAAAAAGAAATGTATAATCAAAAAGCCATTTTAAACAGGTCAAGGTTATAGCAATAATCCGATATTTCAGCTGAGATTATAATATAAAGAAATGTCGTCTGCGAGGGAGTTGTTAGCTATTGTAGATAAATGTGCGTAAAAATGCATCGGACAGGAATGTGCATCAAAATACCTCAGACAAGAATGTGCATCAAAATACATCAGACAGGAATGTGCATCAAAATACCTCAGACAGATAGATGTACTAAACGACATCAGACAGATATGTGCACTATAATACATCAGACAGGAATTGCATCAAAATACATCAGACATGAATGTTCATCAACATGCATAAGACAGGAATGTGAATCAAAATACATCAGACAGGAATGTGCATCAAAATACATCAGACAGATAGATGCATTAAAAGATATCAGACAGATTTGTGCATAAAATACATCAGACAGGAATGTGCATCAAAATACATCAGACAGATAGATGCACTAAAAGACATCAGACAGATATGTGCACTATAATACATCAGACAGATATGTGCACTAAAATGTACCAGACAAAGATGGGTACTGTAATGCATTAGACAAAATGTGCACTTAAAGTGCGTCAGATTAAATGTGTACTGAATTACATCAGATGAAATGTGCACTAAGATTACTAGAAAGATATGTACACTAAAATATTTCAGACACATAAGTGCAATAAAATATAAACAGATAAGTGGAAGTACACTAAAATATATCAAACAGATAAGTATACTATAATATATCAAACAGATAAGTACACTATATCAAACAGATAAGTACACTAAAATATATCAAACAGATAGGTACACTAAAATATATCAAACAGATAAGTACACTATAATATATCAAACAGATAAGTACACTAAAATATATCAAATAGATAAGTACACTAAAATATATCATACAGATAAGTACACTATAATGTATCAAACAGATAAGTACACTAAAATATATCAAACAGATAAGTACACTAAAATATATCAAATAGATAAGTACACTAAAATATATCATACAGATAAGTACACTAAAATGTATCAAACAGATAAGTACACTAAAATATATCAAACAGATAAGTACACTATAATATATCAAACAGATAAGTACACTAAAATATATCAAATAGATAAGTACACTAAAATATATCATACAGATAAGTACACTATAATGTATCAAACAGATAAGTACACTAAAATATATCAAACAGATAAGTACACTAAAATATATCAAATAGATAAGTACACTAAAATATATCGTGCAGATAAGTACACTAAAATGTATCAAACAGATAAGTACACTAAAATATATCAAACAGATAAGTACACTAAAATGTATCAAACAGATAAGTACACTAAAATATATCAAATAGATAAGTACACTAAAATATATCATACAGATAAGTGCACTAAAATGTATCAAACAGATAAGTACACTAAAATATATCAAACAGATAAGTACACTAAAATATATCAAATAGATAAGTACACTAAAATATATCAAACAGATAAGTACACTAAAATATATCATACAGATAAGTACACTATAATATTTCAAACAGATAAGTACACTATATCAAATAGATAAGTACACTAAAATATATCAAACAGATAAGTACACTAAAATATATCAAATAGATAAGTACACTAAAATATATCAAACAGATAAGTACACTAAAATATATCATACAGATAAGTACACTATAATGTATCAAACAGATAAATACACTAAAATATATCAAACAGATAAGTACACTAAAATATATCATACAGATAAGTACACTATAATGTATCAAACAGATAAGTACACTAAAATATATCAAACAGATAAGTACACTAAAATATATCAAATAGATAAGTACACTAAAATATATCATACAGATAAGTACACTAAAATGTATCAAACAGATAAGTACACTAAAATATATCAAATAGATAAGTACACTAAAATATATCAAACAGATAAGTACACTATATCAAACAGATAAGTACACTAAAATGTATCAAACAGATAAGTACACTAAAATATATCAAATAGATAAGTACACTAAAATATATCATACAGATATGTACACTAAAATGTATCAAACGGATAAGTACACTAAAATATATCATACAGATAAGTACACTAAAATATATCAAACAGATAAGTACACTAAAATATATCAAACAGATAAGTACACTAAAATATATCAAACAGATAAGTACACTAAAATATATCAAACAGATAAGAACACTAAAATGTATCAAACAGATAAGTATACTATATAATATCAAACAGATAAGTACACTATATCAAACAGATAAGTACACTAAAACGTATCAAACAGATAAGTACACTAAAATATATCAAACAGATAAGTACACTATATCAAACAGATAAGTACACTAAAATATATCAAACAGATAAGTACACTAAAATATATCAAACAGATAAGTATACTATAATATATCAAACAGATAAGTACACTATATCAAACAGATAAGTACACTAAAATATATCAAACAGATAGGTACACTAAAATATATCAATCAGATAAGTACACTAAAATATATCAAACAGATAAGTACACTAAAATATATCAAACAGATAAGTACACTAAAATATATCAAACAGATAAGTACACTATATCAAACAGATAAGTACACTAAAATATATCAGACAGATAAGTACACTAAAATATATCAAACAGATAAGTATACTATAATATATCAAACAGATAAGTACACTATATCAAACAGATAAGTACACTAAAACGTATCAAACAGATAAGTACACTAAAATATATCAAATAGATAAGTACACTATAATGTATCAAACAGATCAGTACACTAAAATATATCAAACAGATAAGTACACTATATCAAACAGATAAGTACACTAAAATATATCAAACAGATAAGTACACTAAAATATATCAAATAGATAAGTACACTATAATGTATCAAATAGATAAGTACACTAAAATATATCAAACAGATAAGTACACTATATCAAACAGATAAGTACACTAAAATGTATCAAACAGACAAGTACACTAAAATATATCATACAGATAAGTACACTAAAATATATCAAATAAATAAGTACACTAAAATATATCATACAGATAAGTACACTAAAATATATCAAGCATATAAGTACACTAAAATATATCAAATAGATAAGTACACTAAAATATATCATACAGATAAGTACACTAAAATATATCATACAGATAAGTACACTAAAATATATCAAATAGATAAGTACACTAAATATATATCATACAGATAAGTACACTAAAATGTATCAAACAGATAAGTACACTAAAATATATCAAATAGATAAGTACACTAAAATATATCATACAGATAAGTACACTAAAATATATCAAACAGATAAGTACACTAAAATATATCAAATAGATAAGTACACTAAAATATATCATACAGATAAGTACACTAAAATATATCATACAGATAAGTACACTAAAATATATCAAACAGATAAGTACACTATATCAAACAGATAGGTACACTAAAATATATCAAATAGATAAGTACACTAAAATATATCATAGAGATAAGTACACTAAAATATATCAAACAGATAAGTACACTAAAATATATCAAATAAATAAGTACACTAAAATATATCATACAGATAAGTACACTAAAATATATCATACAGATAAGTACACTAAAATATATCAAACAGATAAGTACACTAAAATATATCAAATAGATAAGTACACTAAAATATATCATACAGATAAGTACACTAAAATATATCAAACAGATAAGTACACTAAAATGTATCAAACAGATAAGTACACTAAAATGTATCAAACAGATAAGTACACTAAAATATATCAAATAGATAAGTACACTAAAATATATCATACAGATAAGTACACTAAAATATATCATACAGATAAGTACACTAAAATATATCAAACAGATAAGTACACTATAATATATCAATTAGATAAGTACACTAAAATATATCAAACAGATAGGTACACTATAATATATCAAATAGATAAGTACACTAAAATGTATCAAACAGATAAGTACACTAAAATATATCAAACAGATAAGTACACTAAAATATATCAATTAGATAAGTACACTAAAATATATCAAACAGATAGGTACACTATAATATATCAAATAGATAAGTACACTAAAATGTATCAAACAGATAAGTACACTAAAATATATCAAACAGATAAGTACACTAAAATATATCAAATAGATAAATACACTAAAATGTATCAAACAGATAAGTACACTAAAATATATCAAATAGATAAATACACTAAAATGTATCAAACAGATAAGTACACTAAAATATATCAAACAGATAAGTACACTATAATATATCAAACAGATAAATACACTAAAATGTATCAAACAGATAAGTACACTAAAATGTATCAAACAGATAAGTACACTAAAATATATCAAACAGATAAGTACACTATAATATATCAAACAGATAAATACACTAAAATGTATCAAACAGATAAGTACACTATAATATATCAAATAGATAAATACACTAAAATGTATCACATTGATAAGTACACTGTAATACATCAGACAGAAATGTGCATAAAAATACATCAAATAGATAAGTGCACTAAAATACATGAGAAAGAAAACCAGTGCACTATAAACCATCAGGCTTATATTGGCACTAAATTACACCTGATAGATAAGTGCACTTAAATACGTCAGACAGATATGTACACTTACTTACATCACAATAAATGAGCATTATAACACAACAGACATATTCCTAAAAATACATCTGATGGACAAATACATTTCTTAATTAAAAAAAGGTAGTCCCATAGCAGACAACTGTCCTAGGGGAGTGAAATGTTAGAGACTTTACGAGATTGCATCAAGAGATGGGGTGACCAGTTCAAGGGGAGTAAATCCCGTCACAGATGGTCCAACAGTGGACAAAATTCAGAGTATCTACTGAGTTTCTTCAAAGGTTACCTTTCGTTCAAGATTACTCTTGGCATGAATTTGAGTTGAAGAATGATGCTTCAGTTCTTGGGCGCCTCGTAGGAGTTTAAGAAATCAAGCACCACAGCTTGTCGTAGATTTTGATAGGTATTTAAGATAGATTCTGGTCCCATCTGAATAGAACTGAAAGGGGGTAACTCAGTGAGAGATAAGGTAAAGAAATAGATTTCACGAGTGAATAGTTAAAGGTAGAATCTGTCCCTGGATTGAGAAGATACTCTAGTCCAGCCTATCTTTACGGCTGTAATTTGTTTATCAGACAATTCTCCTTTCCATATATATTAACATATACACTATTAACCACTCACATACACACACACAGATAAGTGACGACAACCAGATGCACACGCGTGAAACTATAGTAAATGGAGTAGGGATCTTGGGCCGAGCTGACTGTTGCGATGATTGTTGCAACGTTTTTCGTCTATGTATTTATTTTCTAATGCATGGGAAATAACTCATGTAATTGTAGTCACTTTTTTTATATTTCTACTAGTTGTCTAATCGTGTGACGATAGTTGCCGATAGTTTGTGTGAACGATTATGAGTCATGTCCATATACGGAGCGCTCAGGTCGTCAGTTCTTATAAACAGTTGGCAATCGCAATGTTTCAAGATTCATTTCCTTATTAGGTTCGAATCTGTACGATTGTTCTCCAGAATATTCTTTGGTTCGTAAGTTGGCTAAACACCGTTCGAGTCGCGCTTGTCTGCGCATGTCTGGTCTTGATCGCTTTTTTGCACGGGTTCCGTCCCGACATGCAGAGTGTGGGCAGATGCGTGATAAGCAAGACGCGTTTGGTTTGCCAGCGTCTGTGCTTAAACTGTTCAGGAAATAATGTCCTATTCATATTGTTCCTTTGGAGATGATATATCTGTGGTGATTCTAAGTGCTGGGAAGCCTGTGAGTTATATGTTTATTTCCTGAAGTAAAGGTAATGACATTTTTGACACTTATCGATATCTTTCGAGATTGACATTTTGTGTGTAGCCCGATTATAGGAGGGTCTACGCTATGAGAAGTTTTTCGTCAGCTCACGAATCATGTTCGCTGTTACTGCATCGATGGATGCATGTCCTAAGAACTATCTGCCTGCT
Organism: Oreohelix idahoensis; assembly: GCA_024509875.1. NCBI lineage: Eukaryota > Metazoa > Mollusca > Gastropoda > Stylommatophora > Oreohelicidae > Oreohelix > Oreohelix idahoensis. The sequence continues at coordinate 433,870 of JAMPIV010018886.1, read as the reverse complement.
AAACTTTACTGCTTGTTTCCAGATTTGATATCTTGGATAACTAAAGGAACTTGGAGGATTTTTGAGGACATTATTGATACACTTCAGAAGACGTCCCTGTCTTGCTGAGGTTAGATTTAGGAGAGAGGATTTGATCTCCTATCATATTGATATCTTCCAGCTGTTATAGAAAGGGATGGAGATTTCCGCCTGAATACATTTACAGCCCTATGATGTACTGATATGCATGTGATTCATCTTTACTATGATGCTGTCTACCGTCCATTGCTGTACTGACTATGTTGCTGTAACAATGACTGTTTGATTGTACCTATGATGTACCTACTTGTTTATGTCTACGCATTTTCGTCAACGTGGCGTCTTCATTAAATAATATAAACGTCACAAGGATTTTACAACATTTATTGACTCCATACGTCGTGATTTGGTGTGGCGTTCCTGTTGGAACTGTACCTGTATGACTGTGCAACTATTTTACACATGTACACCAGTCCTAAGTCTACACCATACTTTAAGTGCCAACACTACCTGCCCTTGGCAACAGGAGTTATATCATCACACAACATTCGGACCTTCTACATATTTGGTGGCCAGTCAAAAGGCATTCTATAAGCCCACCACATCTCAACATTGATTTGGTGAGCAGACTCGGGGTCCCTTACCCATTACATTCAATACTACAAGTCAACAAACTACAAGACATCAACAAAGAATTTTGAAACTACTCGGCGTTGCCCGGTAAATGTGGAAATTACATCTTTTTGCCAGAAGCAAGAAATTTGACAGTACCCGGCGTTGTTACATATTGCCGGATATCACAGACTGTTGCTGTCTTTAACTCAAGTGAAGCCAGTCGCTGCTGTCATTGTATGAAGGTCAAGTGCCGGTTGTTTCGAGTTCGTTTTCAGAAGGCCAAGTACCGAATTCAAACATATTTACTATAGGATTCAGAAGGTCAAGTGCCGAAACAACCCTACATTCAATATATCAGGAGCTCAAGTACCATCGTCATGGCAGTTGGAGCAGTTCAGATGTACCATCATCGTTGGATCTTCATTCCTTAGGACGCTGATTGTCATCTGTTTTTTCTGCTGGGCTGACGTTGGATTACCATAAGTTAAGTGGCTTGATTTGTTTGTGAACTGTGCCCTTATACTTCTACTGAGTCTTCTGTGTTTCATCTCATTCTTTTGTTATATGTTATATGTTTATATGTTATTTGTATATTTATATTTATATGTTTATGTGTCTGCGGGTTTTCGGTTGGGCGGTGTCTCCCTTAGATCATACCACGTCATAGAGGTTGTCTATCGTGAGCGTTTTCTGTAGGGTGTGCAAATTTCCGATACTGGAATTTGCAAAGCAACTTCTGTTGCTATTTTTTGTTAGTTGTGATGACATGTGTTAGTATTGTTTTCGTTATTTTTCGCACTCTTTAGTTTTGTTTTGATTTGTTTGTATTTGCTAGCCTACTCTTTCCTATTGTTTAGTTTCATACACCATTTTTGTTTATACACTGTTGTGTCTTGTATTTGTAATATCTTCTCGCAGATATCATCACATTTTTTGTGATATTTCTTTACTTTTCGCTTTATTTTTTGTTGATTTCTGCGAATGTTTTCGTATTGTTGCTAAACCTTTGTTAATGTTTACATTGGTATTGTTTACATTGTTAATGTTTACATTGCTAGTGTTTACATGGTTGATGTTTACATTGTAGTTGTGTTTACATAGTCATTGGTTACACTAATGGTATTTGAATAATGGATTATGCTGATGCACTACTACTACACTGATGACAAATAAATGATGAATAGTATTGTGCACTATTGAATGGGAAGTGCACCTATGATCAAGAGTTGATTGATGATATTTCAACAAGGTCTATACACAAGTTCTTTGATATAAGACTTGTTTCCCATAGAGATTGGGATAATAATATAGTGTTGTGAGTAAGCAAGTGCTTCATTTAAGACTTGTTATAATTAAATTTGAAATAAGATAATTAATTATTTCAGGTTGTGGACTCATATTATTACTCATCATGTCTACATTTGAGCACTTTATTGAGCAGGGTAAATTGCTTGGGAAGACTGGTGATAAGTTAGAAGAGTTTGCAACTACTCAATATGATAAAGCATTAAAAATGGAAGCTGAACAAAAGAAACTGCAGATGCAGGTGGATGAAAAAAGATTCCAAATGGAAATGGAAAAACAAAAAAGAGAAGCAGAAGCAAAAGCTGAAGAGAAAAGACTTGAAAGAGAAGCTGAAGAGAAAAGACTTGAAAGAGAAGCTGAGAATAAAAGACTTGAAAAAGAAGCTGACAATAAAAGACTAGAAATAGAGGCTGAAAATAAGAGACTTCAGGCTGAGGCTGAGGAAAAAAGTTACAAAGAGAGGCTGAGGCTGAAGAAAAAAAGTTACAAAGAGAGGCTGATGAGAGAATAGCAAAAATGCAGCATGAAGAAAAACTCTTAGCTTTGGAAGTTGAGAAATTAAAGGTGATGAACATGGCTAATGCTAATGATGCAAATGAGGTCTCAGATAAGACTAGTGCAAGCACTTTCAAGCTTAATCTACCACCATTCAATGCTTCCATCGACGATATAACATTCTATCTGGACAGATTTGAAACTTCATGTAAAGTACATAACATAGATACATCACTGCATGTTTATCATTTGTCCAAGATACTTAAAGGTGATGCTTTGAGTATGTTAAGTATGGTAGATGAGCCTGACAAGAACAACTATGAGGTTGTCAGGGCTATATTGTTAAAGAAATACCAATTTGACGAAGACGGCTATCGTCTTCAATTTAAAAATATGTTGCCAGAAACTGGAGTGCAATTCTCTGAATTCATTTCAAAGATACGTCTTACTTTTTCACGTTGGGTGGAGCTGCCTAAGACAGAAAAAACTTATGAAGGACTTATGGACTTAATACTTAGAGACAAAGTCATGTCTTCTGTCAATGAGTCTTTCCTTGCTTTCCTTCATGAACGTAAACCTAAAACAATAAAAGAAATGGAAGATTTCTGTTGCCAGTATATAACTGCGCATCCTCACGTAACCATTGGTAACGCTAAAGTAAAAGAAGGTCTGCCAGTTGCTTCGACAGCACCTTATGGTCAAAACTCTAGTCATAGATTCCAACAAAATTTTGATAGGAAAAGTAACCGTAGTTACGGTCAAAATTATGGAAATCAATTTCAGGGTGATTCTTCGAAGAATTGGAGACGAGCTGACAGTCCTCGTTACTTCCAACCTAATAATTTTAGGCATTTCAGAAAAGGATATGATAACAGAGGGTTTTTCTCGCGTAGACCTCAAAACCAAACAAATAGATGTTCGCATCAATGTGGACATGATAATAATCATGGAAACTGTAGTTCAAAACAGGATAACAGTTATAACAGAGGCACTAATAACTACAGAGATAATAACAACAGTGATAACTTCAGAGGTAATAGTAGTCGCGGTAGATCTCAATACAAAAAAAAAAGAGATATCAGCAGGCTAACTCTGTTCAACAAGAATCTCAGGGAGCTTGTAATCAGGTTTCTGATAATAAAAACTCTGACGCTGTCACTTGTTCTTCTTTTGACTTTGGGAGGGCAAATAAATGCCCCTAATGCAATACTCTGTTTGAACCGACTACAATATCGACTTTGAGTTGTGGTCACCCTCTCCCCGCTCTTCCTGCTTCGGTTGCGCATGACGGGAGAGGTTCTCTAATCCTACATAAGGGTCTTGTTAATAATACTCCGGTCTCACTACTTTTCGATTCCGGATGCACCACTATTGGTGTTAGACAATCGCTTGTAGAACCATCCTGTGCTACAGGAAAGGTTATCAAATGTGTCACATTTGGCGGCACTCTAGAGAAATATCCTACTGCTGTAATTCACATTGCCACTCCTTTCTTTACGGGAGATGTGCATGCCTGTCTCTTACCTAATCCTATTGCGGACCTTATTATTGGTCGTATCCACGGAGTTAGGGAATGTACCCCACAGCAGATTGCTGCTTGGGAAGATGATAATATGCAAGCTACCAATGCAGTGGTTACAAGAGCACAAGCTCTACAAACACCACAAACTTCGTTGAATAATGATAATGAAGTTCATAGCCAAGATAGTACCTTGGTTATTTCTCGTGACTCGTTCATAAAATTACAAGAAGAAGATCCTACGCTAAAAAAATTCTTCATTCTTGCGAAGAAAGGTGATCCAAATAAGGATACACAAAGAAAATCTTGGATAGCAATGAAAAACGGCGTACTTGTACGTATGGTACAAGACTCGGCTACGTCAGCACATTCGCAAATTCTTGTTCCCAAGAGTATGAGAGTGCAAATATTGCAACATGCTCATGACTCGCAATGTGCTGGACACATGGGATTTTCCCGTACAAAGTCGAGAGTCCTTGCGGCTTTCTTTTGGCCCTTTGTTAACAAGGACATTCGTATATACTGCCGATCATGTCAGGTATGTCAGGAGGTCAAATCTAGAGGACCACGACATGCTGCGCCTATCCAGGCTGCTGACATCCCTATTCGGCCATTTCAGAAAATGGCCATAGATATTATTGGCCCTTTTAAGATAAAGTCGGCCAGAGGACATCAGTTTATCCTTACATGTGTCGATATGTGCACACGTTGGCCAGAGGCTATCCCTCTAAAGAGCATATCTACTACAGATATCGCAGATTCTATTTGGCTGATATTTTCTCGCTTGGGGTTCCCCAGAGAAATACTGTCAGACCATGGCACTCAACTCATATCTGATACTATGTCTCAAGTAATGTCTACCTTACACATTAAAAGATCTCTCAGTAGCATCTATCATCCTATGTCTAATGGGTTAGTTGAGCGTCTGAATAGAACGCTCAAGACTTTACTTGGTAAGATAACTGAAGATCATCCTCAAGATTGGGACAGGGTTTTACCCGCGGCTCTCTTTGCCTATAGAGAGGTCCCAAACGAACACACAGGATTTTCTCCATTTGAACTAGTCTTTGGCGCGCGTCCGCGCGGCCCTATGTCTTTGTTACACGATCTCATCACTGCCGATGATATTAGTGATGACACTCAATCCTCATATGAGTATGTCATTGCTCTTAGGCAAAAGATCATTGAGACATGCAAACTAGCGACTGCTTCGTCAGAAATTGCTAAAGAAAAAGCAAGGCAGTTTGCTAACAAGAACAGATGTCTACGACAACTTTGTCCAGGTGACAAAGCATTCGTCCTACTCCCCAGTAGGGAAAATAGACTTCTGATTGCATGGAAAGGTCCATATGCAATAGTCTCACGAATTTCCGATGTTGACTATGTGGTCGATATAGATGGAAAGCATAAAACTTTCCATATCAACATGCTGACGGAATTTCATGAGCGTCCAGACTATTTGCTGCCTATTTTCCAGGCAACGGACGAATCTTCTGTACCTCATGGTCATTACTCATCCCTGTCTGTCATACAAGATGAGGAATCTGTTTTTTCCGATGTTAATCTCCCTCTTCCAGTGGTTCCACTACATTCCATGGAATCTTGGAAAGATGTCTCCATTTCTCCTAATCTTTCTGTTGATGAACATCGTCAAGTCTCATCGATGTACAGACATTTAAGGATGTTCTAACCGACATCCCTGGTCACACGCATGTCATAGAACATGACATAATTCTTACCGACAATAATCCTATTAGGGTTAGGCCTTATCCTATCCCTATACACTTTCAGTCGCAAGTGGAAAAGGAATTGGATGAAATGATTCAATTAAATATAATTGAACCATCGACTTCACCATATTCTTCTTCCATGGTTATTGTTCGGAAGAAAGATAAGAACATACGAATTTGCGATCGCAAATTAAATCAAGTCACAAAGTTCGATGCTGAACATATGCCTTTACTAGAAGATCTACTTATTAGACTTTCTAATTCTAGATTCTTCACTAAACTTGACTTGTCTAAAGGTTATTGGCAAGTGCCTCTAGCAGATCATGCCAAACCTCTTACTGCTTTCTCAACACCTAGGGGTCTATTTTAATGGAATGTTATGCCTTTCGGTCTTATGAACGCCCCTGCTACTTTCGTTCGCATGATGCGTCGAATTCTTTCTCATCGTTCAGATGTCATCGCATACTTAGATGATATCTGTCTCTTCAGTGATTCCTGGGAAGATCACTATTTGGGTTTATATGACCTACTGTCCACTCTACGTGAGTTTAATTTGACAGCAAAACCCTCTAAAGCCTATATTGGTTTTGGTGAAATCTCTTTCCTGGGTCATCGTGTTGGTCATGGTCTCTTGAAGACAGAAGACCACAATACTTCGAAAATATTGAACATCTCTGTACCTAAAACGAAGAAACAATTCCGTAGTCTCTTGGGTTTAATTCAATTCTATGGGAGATTTATTCCGAATCTATCTTCGATCATGGCACCTCTCTCAACTTTGTTGAAGAAAGGGTCGCCTAATCTGGTTCGTTGGTCTCAGGAATGTCAATCTTCCTTAGACCAGATCAAGAAAATATTTTCTTCTCCTCCCATCCTAAGATTACCTACTCTTGATAGGACTTTTGTGCTTCGAAGTGATGCTTCATCCACTGGGATCGGAGCAGCACTTATGCAGGAATATTCAAAAATTCTGCATCCTGTTATGTACATTTCTAGAAAACTAAATGCGGCAGAGAGGAACTACTCGGTTTTAGACCGTGAATTGTTGGCTATGGTTTGGGCAATTCTCAAACTACAAAGATTCCTCCTGGGCGCACATTTCATTCTAGAAACTGATCAAAAAGCTCTTACAGCTATTCAGACTAAGAACTTGAAGAGTTCGAGATCAACTCGATATGCTATTGCTCTTCAACCTTTTCACTTCACGGTACGAGCTATCCGTGGTTCGGATAATGTGATGGCTGACATTCTGTCTAGATGCCCACATGATTCCAACTAATACTTCTGTCTTATATTCCTATATATATTACAGAGTAATAACACATCTATATTACTACAATACATTAGCACATCTGTCCTCACTTTAGATGAACACATACTATTGTGCTTTGTTATCATCTTCTTCTGTTCCCATCGTTAATATAAGAGGAAGACTGAGTAGTTAATATAAGGGCCGAAAGTTTACTCGGCCACAATTAGTAATAATAATGTATTGTATATTATGAAACATAATGGTTGTTAAATAGAATTATATTGTTTGTATTTTCTCAGTATGTCATTGATTGATCTGAGAATCTACCTTTCGGTTGTCAAACATGGAGAGTTCCCACTTTATTTGCTTACCTTAGGAACGACAGGAGATGAGTCCTGGATCTTCATGTAGTTAATTTCATTATATACTCATATTATTACACGTTTTGGATAATGTACTATTTAATATTTACTATCAGATGTGTACATCCATTCTAAAGCGGTATTAGAGTATGACACCGCAATTTAATAATGATAGTATTGCACTTGCATATGTATGTTGTATTTACATGCTAACGTAGTGTGTGTTGGTGGCACCTCCCCGATATATTTTTTGAATCAGATTTTTTATCTGTTGAGAAATATTCTCACCAGACACTCTATGTGTCAATTTAGCCTCATATTAGGCAATTTAATCCATTATCCGCGCATAATTCGTGCGTTGTTAGGCCACTTTTGGCTTTACTCTTGGATATTAATAAAAAAAATGTTGCACATTTTTTTTTATCGGGAGGTTGCGGTAATGTTGCGATGATTGTTGCAACGTTTTTCGTCTATGTATTTATTTTCTAATGCATGGGAAATAACTCATGTAATTGTAGTCACTTTTTTTATATTTCTACTAGTTGTCTAATCGTGTGACGATAGTTGCCGATAGTTTGTGTGAACGATTATGAGTCATGTCCATATACGGAGCGCTCAGGTCGTCAGTTCTTATAAACAGTTGGCAATCGCAATGTTTCAAGATTCATTTCCTTATTAGGTTCGAATCTGTACGATTGTTCTCCAGAATATTCTTTGGTTCGTAAGTTGGCTAAACACCGTTCGAGTCGCGCTTGTCTGCGCATGTCTGGTCTTGATCGCTTTTTTGCACGGGTTCCGTCCCGACATGCAGAGTGTGGGCAGATGCGTGATAAGCAAGACGCGTTTGGTTTGCCAGCGTCTGTGCTTAAACTGTTCAGGAAATAATGTCCTATTCATATTGTTCCTTTGGAGATGATATATCTGTGGTGATTCTAAGTGCTGGGAAGCCTGTGAGTTATATGTTTATTTCCTGAAGTAAAGGTAATGACATTTTTGACACTTATCGATATCTTTCGAGATTGACATTTTGTGTGTAGGATGGTCTACGCTATGAGAAGTTTTTCGTCAGCTCACGAATCATGTTCGCTGTTACTGCATCGATGGATGCATGTCCTAAGAACTATCTGCCTGCTAAACTTTACTGCTTGTTTCCAGATTTGATATCTTGGATAACTAAAGGAACTTGGAGGATTTTTGAGGACATTATTGATACACTTCAGAAGACGTCCCTGTCTTGCTGAGGTTAGATTTAGGAGAGAGGATTTGATCTCCTATCATATTGATATCTTCCAGCTGTTATAGAAAGGGATGGAGATTTCCGCCTGAATACATTTACAGCCCTATGATGTACTGATATGCATGTGATTCATCTTTACTATGATGCTGTCTACCGTCCATTGCTGTACTGACTATGTTGCTGTAACAATGACTGTTTGATTGTACCTATGATGTACCTACTTGTTTATGTCTACGCATTTTCGTCAACGTGGCGTCTTCATTAAATAATATAAACGTCACAAGGATTTTACAACATTTATTGACTCCATACGTCGTGATTTGGTGTGGCGTTCCTGTTGGAACTGTACCTGTATGACTGTGCAACTATTTTACACATGTACACCAGTCCTAAGTCTACACCATACTTTAAGTGCCAACACTACCTGCCCTTGGCAACAGGAGTTATATCATCACACAACATTTGGACCTTCTACACTGACCAACACAGGTAATTACGTTTTTGTTAAAGTTTATTATCAAAAATAAAACTTCACAACATCCAATATACCAATAGCAATAGAAATCATAGGTTACAGAAATTAAACAAAATAAACCCATAAGTGCAATCCCCTCTGTTGAGACAAGATCCCGCAAGAAGAAGTTAATAACCCCAAAAGGTCAAAAGGTTTGCGCTATGGTATAGAATTTGACTATACTGTAGAGAACAGAATTCCTAATTAATCTATCCTGAAAAAATAACAGTATTAGCAAACAAATGGAAGAAAAACAAAGTGAGTACAATGATTATATAATAGAAGAACCATTCACTCCTCTTTCTCTCGCTTTGCAATAGGGCGTGTAACGGGATCCTTTACCTTTACCTTTTCTTTCTCTCGCTTCTGACAACCCTGTGGCCACATTGAGTCTCGCTTACCTAATAGTTGTTTAACAACATCATGAACATATCTCCATGATATAAGTAACAAATCCAGTGTTGGATTGTTCGCCGAAATAAGCCGCAGTTCCTCCAAGACTGATTAATCCTCCTATTGGGGAACGCTTACTTTTGTGCTGATAGTAAAAGAGAATGTAGTGCAGGTAAATCTCTCTGGATAAATCCTCGCCACAACACAGTGGTCGGTAGTTGGGTAGTGTTAAGTTTGATATTTTCGCCACAGCGGGTTCAATGTAAATGAAAACAATGAAAAAAGAAATCTGGGTCGCTATATGTCCAGTTATAGTTATTCTTATTGTCATATGTTTGTACTCTCTCTCTCTCTCTCTCTCTCTCTCTCTCTCTCTCTGGGTGAAACAAGAGGGCCGAACAGGTATCGAAGACCCGATATTACATAAGAATGTTTTTGGTACTATTTGACTTAGACTCCTTTTCTCAGATTTAGGCTGCTGGTAGGTTTGGTTTGTGATCCGTACTAGATTTAGGAAGAAAATACAAAACATTTAACCACAATATCAGTATTCTATCCTAACCTGCGTAAAGGTATGATCTATTATCCACTCGGTTATTAAATTTGATTAGAAACAACAAGTGTCTAGCTTATCTTATCGTTTTTAACCCGTGAAATAAACGCTAGTCATTTACAAAATTATACATAATGAATTAGAAATAAATGTATATTTCGTCAGTACTCAATCGCCTAGTGCATTTACTAGTCAATTAAAATATCTCTTTCTGAGTGATAGCGAGTAATTAAATTTACGTTACAGCTGGAAAAATTAGCTATATGTTATTTAATACGCTATTCAATTTACAAAGAAAATCCTAGTGAAATACAATGACGAACTTTAACAATTAAATCACTCAAAATGTTAGTATATATGTTTACCGCAACACAAAAACTGAAACTATCTCCAACGAAATACTAAGTAATCCACTTTGTACAATGGCTCTAGGATTCGAGCTAGATATTCCGAAAATTTCTGAGGCTACTAGATAATTGATTTTAAAGGATGGGTTATTTATATAAAATTGGTATACTTTCGCTAGCTAGTGCGAGATATCGCGCCTTAGTCCGCATTTTGTGAAAATCTGCTATTCGATTCCCGAATTAAATCTTTATTTCTCACCTATGCCGACAACATAGACGTTTGCCAACGAGCAAACCGTCTTTTGATCTCGCCTACCCCTATAGTTAATTACGTCCCCTGGGATCACGAACAAACGGATGGGGTCGGTAACTGTGGTTATCGCCCCTTTCTTTTCTTCATTCGCTTAAGTCCCCTGAGAAAATTTAACCATCAAAGGTACGTCTATTTTCTTATCACCCTTGATTCTACAAATAGACGACCCGTTCTCTTTCTACGCGCGTTCTTGTCATTATTCAACAATTGCCCAATCGCTCGCGTGATAATTCAGTGAACGGCTCGTACTCTCTGGCTGTTACCTGTCCGGGCGTGGACTAGCTAATAGGTCTGTTTGTAAATATTCACTAGTGCCTGTAAGACAGAGAGAGAAAAAATAGGCGTGGCTAAATTATGTTTTAGGCAGATATCGAAGTGCATGGGTTCTGCGTTAACAAAACGTGAATACTATTAAGGAAGCAAAGGTGGGAAGTTAGGTGGTAGGAAAGACGTGCGGACTCATGTAATTTATTTACATAACCTGTCACACAGCTGATATTATCAAAGCCGTAATGAACTTTAGTATCTTCCCAGATCTTCTATAAGGAAAAGAGAATTTCGCACGTTTGATTAGCCTCCAACTAATTTAATTCAGTAAAATATTATTTCAATAGCTCTTTTTATGTGTATTTTAAGTGACTGAGGCATACGGGCGCGGTTCACTCAAACTGCGGTGGCATCTCCGCTTTTACATTTTAATCTGTGCGCTCCAGTTCATTGTCGTTATTTTCTTATTAACACCTGGTATCACTATACGAAATTGACCATCATGACTTAAGGCCAATATCCCCCCCCCCCCCCCCCCCCCAACCATGATGTCTAATCTAACAAAGGTTGTTCAATTAGGCCCATACGTTACATGAATTGAAGCAGGAGAGTGTAAACAATTAATCGTAAATAACAAATACTGTCAAAGGTGGTAGAAAAGGAAGGGAAGAGCACAGAATGAATTAAAGAGTGGCACAAGAAAATGTGACGATCGAGGTTATTTCGTCACAAGATTCCAGAACAAAGACTGCCTTGTAATGTTATGAGCTTTCCTTAATGAGTGTGTGTGTCATATCCATCCGCCAGCGCCTTCTATTCATCTTATGTTCCAATGGCATCTGCCTGGTTCTACATTTGTGACCTTATCACACCATCGGGGAAAGACGAAGACTACGACAATTAACGTCATTATTTTCCTTTGCGCTCCATACGGAACATGGCGTCGCCATTGTATCTGGTCAGGAAGCTAGTACCAAACATGCTATTGTAGCTGTGATTATTTTTTACATAAGTTGATCGTGACAGTATTTTAATCAATCAATTTGTTATATAAGTTGATCGTGACAGTATTTCAATCAATCAATTTGTTACATAAGTTGATCGTGACAGTATTTCAATTAATCAATACTTTAAGCTTCTTGATTATGGGTGCCACTCATGCGCAATGACTACAACCCTCAAATGTCAGCTCTAAACCTCAGACATTAGGTATCTGAGAAAGGTGATTGAAGTAACAAGAAGAGACATGGGCTTCAAAACACAGCCCCTGCAGATCCTAGTAGAACGGTCCTTACTACGATGGTTGGCAATGTCTGTAGAATGGGAGAGGATCGGCTACCACGACAAATATGGGAAACTAAGAGCCAGGGATCCAGATCACCAGGACGACCAAGAGTCCTCTAGGAGGACAAAATTAGACAATCTATGAAGGACCAAGGACTAGATTGGAACCAGGCCAGGAGGAAGAGAACCGCTAAGATAGTATGGCGCTCTCTCTGACACACCTCTACACGCCGAGGTTGAAGAGGAACGACTAAGTAAGTAAGTAATACTTTAAGCTTTCCAAGGAGCATAGGCTTTCAAAAAACACACGCCGTCCTCCCTCCCGTCAGCTCAAGTTATTTCAACGTTTTCGTCATCAACCCCACTTCTGTCTCCAGTTCTCTTCTCCGTGTATTATTTGATCTACCTCTGCCTCTATTTCCCTGGCGATTCCAGAACAAGAACTGCCTTGTAATGCTATCAACAGGTTTCCTTAATATGTGTCCTATCCAGCGTCCTCTCCTCATGTCTTGTTCCAACAAAATTTGAACAAAAGATATTCCTCACTTCGCCGGACTTTAGCTCAGAGCTTAGTCACGTGGACATGAAGTAAATGTCGTTATCCGTATTTCTAGTCCGTTGCTTTACCGAATCTGGAACGTATGCGCTGGGTTGGAAAAGGCAACTGAAGTTAGCTTTTGGATATTTTCTTTATTAATTCCCAAATTTACCAGAAAGTGATTGAATTTGGCGCTGAATTTACTGATATTATTGTGTCTTCATCTCTTTCGTATTATTTATACGGTTCTCATGTTCAGTATAAACAAAAAGGATTGTCTTGTGTAGTTCCTGGGTATATCAGGGGAGACAACGGAAGAATAGGACTACTGATCGAGGAATTACATAATCCTACGTCTTAGCTTTAGTTACAACCGGCGTACGTCTGATATTCACCCGCATCAGAACTAGATCGCCTTGTTCGTAAGTAAGGAAAGAATGTCGCTCCAATAGTTGGAAATTAAATTGAAATTTAGTCAAAATTAAGAATGAATAATCTTATGGGCTCGTTCCTATCGGTGGGTTGCCGTAAAACGAGACCGCCGTAACAGGAGACCTTCATGTACCGCATTCGTACAACTGCTTCCCTTTCCTGTTCCAACTTGAGCTTGGCTGTGTATCAGTTTTTAGAGACTTTTCTTTGTTCTAAAACTCTTAAACGATTACCGAGGTAATTTCTCACATTCGAGTACTATTCATTCATTCATAACCCTCCACTCCCAAAGGAGCATAGACCTTCAACAAACACATGCCAACTCCTCCTGTCACGTGCCATCATCTCAAGTTCTTTCCACGTTCTCCTCATCATTTTCACCTCTGTTTCCAGCTCTCTTCTCCATGTGCTTCTTGGTCTACCTCTGCTTCTCTTGCCCTGGGGATTCCAGAACAAGTTCTGCCTTGTAATGCTATCAACAGGTTTCCTCAGTGTGTGTCCTATCCATCGCCATCGTCTTCTTCTCAGCTCTTGTTCCACTGGCACTTGTCTAGTTCTTGTCATCAGTTCCACGTTGGTAACCTTGTCATACCATTTTAATCCCTCTATTCTACGCAAGCACCCATTTATGAAAGTCTGTAGCTTTTTGGTTGTTGTCTTTGTTGTTCGAGTACTATGCCAGTAGGCAAATGTGATCATGTATTTCTACAACCCTAGTAACTTTTTATCACTGCTTTTATTGGCTTCTTTTCTTGTCACGATGTTAAACTCTCCATATTTTTTTTAAATCTTTGTCATCCTGTATGTCTTTTCCTTCAATTTAATTCCTGTTGTAGCAGCAATATATTTCAGTTTTCGTCTCATAACTTGTACAACAAACGTGGATTGCTTCCTTATAATATAAGTAAATTCTGATCGCCTGATTGGGTCAAACAAACAAAAAGGGCGGGGGAGAGAGAGAGAGAGAGAAATTTCATCTTGTGGCACAATTACCGGGTTGCGGAATCAAACCCTGATAGCTTCATGCTCCGTTCTACCCAACTCTAAATGACTACCTGAATTAGAAAAAGAAAAAGCAGCGTCACCATTCTTCATATAAAAAACTAGACCTAATAGGAAGGCTCTTTCACTTCACTCCCTTACAGCAGACTCTGATAACAGACTACAACCTTTATCTTTAAGGAAATCCCGTTTTATCTGCTTATTTGTGTGTCTGTTTACGTAGATTGATTAGATACTTTTTTTCAGCAATCTTTCTTTTTTAAATCTAGTTTAGTTCATTAAGGTAAAATTGTAACTTATCTTCCTGGTCTTCTCAAGTTTTGTGCTTTAGCAGCAGGAAATTTACTTCTGATTGGTCTGGTCTGTCCTCAGGCACAAGATTCCCATTTCCTGGTGACCTTTCTGGGTGACACAGACTGACCTGTGTGACTACAAAGCAATCCACCATCCCGCCATACTGTTGTGTATTTTTAATTAATAAACAAGAATATCCTTTTCAACCTTTGATAGGTTGTAATTGGGACATATGGTGTCAATAATTGTAGATAATCAAAACAACGTTTGATAGGTTGTAATTGGGACATATGGTGTCAATAATTGTAGATAATCAAAACAACGTTTGATAGGTTGTAATTGGGACATATGGTGTCAATAATTGTAGATAATCAAAACAACCTTTGATCGGTTGTAATTGGGACATATGTTGTCAATAAGTGTAGATAATCAAAACAACCTTTGATAGGTTGTAATTGGGACATATGGTGTCAATAATTTTAGATAATCAAAACAACCTTTGATAGGTTGTAATTGGGATATATGGTGTTGTAAAGACGTTATTTCTTACTACACCTGTAGTACACCACTGTAAAGTATCAGTCTGTCTGCTCTGTAAGGAAGAGTGGTGTGTTGTTGAGATCAGGCATGCTCCAGTCTACCCAGCTGTAAATGGGTAACTCACCCTAGTCCTGAGTTAGGGAAGGCAAAGGCTCCAGGGGAAGCAGGCCCTAAACTTGGTCACTTCAGCCGACGCAGGATGGTGTATGTATGAAGTAGTAGTGTAGAGTGTGATTACCGCGAATGGTGTACTGTTCGTGTGCTGACCAATATAATCACTCATACACATGTGTCTACAAGGCACCAATGCAGACTGCTGGAATCTTAGTTTACTCAATTTATTCAGACGTACACACTGGGACATACGAGTACATCAGGCTTTGTTGACATAACAATTTGTAGGTATACATAGCAGATCTGAAGTCATGACACATGCAGAAATAATGGGTAGTACATCAAAGTTCAATGTCATGATACATCATCTTATGAAACCACGAAAAGGGGGTTTCTAGCAGGATTGAGATCTCTCTGTCACTGTCCGATAATAAGATAAATAATCTGTTCTCTTGGCAGTGATCAAAACAGACGATGACCGAAATCCAACATGGCTACCTTCCTGAGTTGTCGTTCACTCATTCATAGGAAGAATATCAGCCAAAGTTAATTTACAATGGATATATAAAGGATTTCATGAATGGTTCCATGCAGCACTACGGTGATCAGGTTAGTTCACGTAGCCATAACCGCTGCAGGAAAATCTGTCATCTTCGTCGATACAAAACACGACACTAGCATATCGAAGCACCCAAAAGTCAAGCTAGGCCTAACCGACGAGAGATCATCAAAAATACGAGCTGGGTTTACCTGGAGTCCGAATCATCTATATACTGACATAAGGAGAGTCTCTAACACAAACTATCGTAGAGACACTATCTCCTCCAGAAGAAAAAACCACTTCGTAAGACATTTTTTCTTGACGAAGGGACCAGCTCTTGAAAAACGTACCCCGCCATTCTTAGCAGTACATCGGAACTCATCACGACTTGTTAAGACAACTCATACTTCCGCTAACAAGAATCTAGTCCCTCATACCCATCCAAAATATACAATATAGGACTGATTCTACTTGTACTAATAATATGTAATACATATGAATTCAGGCCATAAACACAATAAGCAAATTAATATATTTTCTGGCCCTAAAATTAAGTACAAACGCAAGCGTACTATTCTTGCGCTGGATCGATATCCAGACCGATTACTCCTATAATCAAAAGTGTGAATCAAACATGGATTATCTCGCTTTTACAATAAACAGCATTTTCATACACAGATGGATGCATGACTATATTTTTCCCATATTAAATAACCATATCGATTTTTTTGTAATATGTGCGTCAAAAATATGCACGCAACAGATTACCACACCCCTCGGGAAAAAAAAAAATGGTACATTTTTTTTTTGAAATACATCTAGGAGCAACATACAATAGGCTCACAACGCACCAATAACAATGCGCAGATGATAAGCATAAGTTTTATGACCTTAGAGAAAGCACTTCTCTAAGTATTAATATTTCCAGAGAGGTGTCACCAACGCATACTACAATATTAGCAATGACACAATTTCCACATTAGTTTATACATAAATTCCATCTAAGATATCTTAACATCATGATCATCAAAGACGAAAAACATTGAAAAAATCAGCGGTGAATAAATATCCATGAACCGCTAAGTAGTGTTACAATCAATATATGATATATTACATATGTGTACACATTTCAACATAGAAACAATTGTATCAAAGCTGTATAACAGTTATGAATCATGTGGGCATCTAGACAAAATATCTGCCATCACATTTTCTGACCCACGGATAGCTCGCACCGAAAAATGAAATGGCTGTAGAGCAATCGCGTATCGCGTTGATCTCGCGCTCTTCAGATTTTTACTCTGAATAGCCGTAAGAGCTTTCTGGTCAGTTTCCACAATGAAATGCGCGCCCAGAAGAAATCTTTGTAGTTTAAGGATTGACCAAACCATAGCCAATAATTCACGGTCTAGGACCGAGTAATTCTTCTCTGCGGCATTTAATTTCCGAGAAATATACATCACAGGATGCAGAGTTCCAGAGTACTCTTGCATTAGTGCAGCTCCAATCCCGGTGGATGAAGCGTCACTACGAAGAATAAATGTCTTATCCTTAGAAGGTAATACTAGGATAGGTGAAGTAGAAAACATAGTTTTAACCTTATCCAAAGAGGATTGACATTCTTGAGTCCAATGGACTACATTAGGAGACCCTTTCTTTAGCAAGGAAGAAAGAGGTGACATAATGGAGGACAGATTCGGTATGAATCGTCCATAAAATTGTATTAGACCTAAGAGACTTCGTACTTGCTTTTTAGTCTTAGGAATAGAAATGTTAAGTATCTTACTTGTATTATGGTCTTCTGTTTTTAGGAACCCATGACCAACACGGTGTCCTAAGAAAGATATTTCGCTAAAACCAATACATGCTTTCGATGGTTTCGCTGTCAGGTTATGCTCGCGTAAGATAGACAATAGTTCATTTATACCATTATAGTGATCGTTCCAAGTATCACTGAAAAGACAGATGTCATCAAGATACGCAATGACATCTGAGCGATGAGATAGGATTCGACGCATCATGCGTACAAATGTAGCAGGGGCGTTCATAAGACCGAAAGGCATGAAATTCCATTGGAATAGACCCCTAGGCGTCGAAAAAGCAGTAAACGGTTTGGCGTGTTCGGATAGTGGAACTTGCCAATATCCCTTAGACAAATCGAGTTTAGTAAAGAAGTGAGAATTCGATAGTCTCGTAAGTAGCTCTTCTAGTAAAGGCATAGGTTCAGCATCGAATTTAGTCACTTGATTCAATTTGCGATAATCCACGCAAAGACGTATGTTATTGTCTTTTTTCCGTACTATAACCATCGGCGAAGAATATGCTGATGTGGATGGTTCAATAATTTTTAACTCTATCATCTCATCTAACTCTTTCTCTACCTGTGCTTGGAAATGTATCGGGATAGGATACGGTCTGACTCTTATAGGACTATGGTCAGTAAGAATAATGTCATGTTGAATGACATCCGTTTGACCAGGAATGTCAGTAAGGACATCCTGAAATTGTTCTAACATAGTAGAAACTTGTTTCTGCTCTCCTGGAGATAATTCTGGAGAAATTGCAACATCTTTCCATGATTCATTAGAGTGAAGAGGAATCATTGGAAAAGGTAAATTTACATCCGAGAAACTCGTTTCCTCATCCTGTATTACTGACAGAGATGAGTACTGTCCATGTTGGACTGGAAAATCGTCCGTTGCCTGGAAAACAGGTTGTAAATAATCAGGACGTTCATGGAATTCCGTGAGCATGTTGATGTGGAAGGTTTTACGCTTCCCGTCAATATCGACGATATAGTCAACATCGGAAACCTTTGATATTATATCGTACGGACCTTTCCAAGAAATGAGAAGTCTATTTTCCCTACAAGGTAGCAAGACAAATGCTTTGTCACCTGGACAAAGTTGACGCAAACATCTCTTTTTATTGGCAAATTCCCTTGCCTTCTGTTTCGCAAATTCAGAAGAAGCAGTTGCCAATTTGCATGCTTCAATAATCTTGTGTCTAAGTGCGATGACATATTCATAAGAGGATTTTGTGTCATCGACAATATTATCAGCAGTTATAAGATCATGAAGTAAGGACATAGGACCTCGCGGTTTCGCGCCAAAGACAAGTTCAAAGGGAGAAAATCCTGTATGTTCGTTGGCGACCTCTCTATATGCAAAGAGAGCCGCGGGTAAAACCCTATCCCAATCCTGAGGATGATCTTCTGTTATCTTACCTAGTAGGTTTTTCAGAGTTCTATTCAAACGTTCCACCATCCCATTGGACATAGGATGATAAATACTACTCAGCGATCTCTCTATCTTCAGAGTCGACATTACTTGAGACATGGTATCCGATATAAGTTGGGTACCATGGTCGGATAATATTTCTGCTGGAAACCCCAGACGAGAAAATATTAACCAAAGAGCATCTGCGACATCAGCAGTAGTTATGCTCTTTAGAGGAACAGCCTCCGGCCAACGTGTGCACATATCAACACACGTCAGAATAAATTGGTGTCCTCTAGCAGACTTTATCTTAAATGGACCAATGATGTCTATCGCCATTTTTTGAAATGGCCGAATGGGAATGTCTGCAGCCTGAATAGGTGCATCATGGCGTGGACCTCTGGATTTAATCTCTTGACATACTTTACAAGATCGACAATAGATTCGTATGTCCTTATTCACAGCAGGCCAAAAGAAAGATTGAAGAACTCTAGCTTTAGTACGGGAAAAACCCATATGTCCAGCACACTGCGAATCATGAGCGTGCTGTAAAATTTTAACTCTCATATTTTTAGGCACAAGGATTTGAGAATGAATGGACTTAGCGGAGTCTTGTACCATACGTACAAGTACGCCATTCTTCATCGTAATCCAAGATTTACGATTTGTATCCTTATTCGGATCACCTTTTGTTGCCAGAGTAAAGAATTTCTTTAGAGTAGGATCATCTTCCTGCTGTTTAATAAAGGAATCGTGTGAAATCTCCAAGGGATCATCTTGGATCTGCGCATCATTATCTTCAGAATGTGAAGATTGTGGCATATTGAGAGCTTGAGCCCTAGTGATTACTGCATTAGCAGATTGCATATTAACATTTTCCCAATTAGAGATTTGCTGTGGAGTGCATTCTTTCACTCCATGAATGCGACCGATGATAAGATCAGCGATCGGATTCGGCAAGAGACATGCTTGCACCTCTCCTGTAAAGAACGGTGTAGCAATATTGATAATGGCAGTGGAGTACTTCTCCAATGTGCCACCAAATGTTACACATTTGACTATATTGCCCGTAGCTCGAGAAGGATTTACGAGTGATTGCCTCACTCCAATGGTAGTGCACCCCGAGTCGAAAAGAATTGATACCGGAGTACCATCTATTAGGCCCCTATTAAAGACAAGAGCACCCCTTCCATTATGCGCAATTGACGCATGGAGAGCGGGAAGTGGGTGACCGCAGCTTAAAGTAGAAACTGTGGTTGGATCGAATAATGTTTTGCATTGCGAACACTCAGATGCTCTAGCAAAATCGAAAGCGGAATTTGCTACACTATTGGAGTCTTTTTTTATCATTATTCTGATTATCGGTGTCGTGGAACTCCTGTTGTGCAGAGTTAGCCTGGTAATAAGATTTACCATGTCTTTTGTGTTGTGATCTACCTCGGTTATAATTGTCTCTATAATTATTATTGCCTCTGTTATAACCCCTATTTGGGTTTGAATCATAATATTCATGATCATAATCATCATGCTCGTTATATTGAGTATCCCTGTAATATTGTTTCTTTTGTCTCCATGAAGCACTTGGGTAGTTCCTATAGCTACTCCCTTTCCGAGAATTTCTAACATTATGGGTACCCCTCGCGTGTCGAGGACTATCAGCCCGATTCCAGTTCTTCGAAGAAGAACCCTGATTTGAGTGGTTATCTTGGTTTTGATACTTATTCCAATTAACCTTTTTATCAAATTTATTTTTAGCTCCTTGGAATTTGTGTGAGTAATTCTGATTATATTCTGTTGCCGAAGCAACTGGCATACTCTCTTTAATGTTAGAGTTACTAAGAATCATGTCAGGGTGTGCCGTGGCATACTGGTCACAATATTCTTCCATTTGCTTTATTGTACTAGGTTTACGCTCATGTAAGAACTCTAGGAATGATTTATTTACAGAAGACATGACCTTGTCTCTTAGCAATAAATCTGTAAGACCATCAAATGTTTTCTCTGTTTTGGATAATTCAATCCATCGTGAAAGTGTAATTCGTGCTTTTGAGATGAAATCTGAGAATTCTACACCTACCTCAGGTCTCATTGTTTTAAACAAAAGACGGTAACCTTCCTCAGACAGCTGATATCTCTTTATCAAAGCTGCCCTAACAGCATCATAATTGTCTTTGTCGGCCTCTTCAACAAAATATAACTTACTCAGAGACTCCCCTTTTAGATTTTCAGACAACTGATTCACATACTGTGATTTGTCAACATTATGAGATCGACAAGCCCGTTCAAATCTAGAAAGCCAAAATGTTATGTCATCACTGGTAGGGTTAAACGCTGGTACTTTGACCTTGTACACAAAGGGTTTACCATTACCACCAGATGCCTGATTAACATTACTCATACATGTCAATTTTAATTTCTCTAATTCAAACTCATGTTCTCTTATTGCTTTCTCTCTTCAGCTTCTCTATCTAATCTTTTCTGTTCTGCAGCAGCTTCTAGTTTTTTCTGTTCTGCAGCAGCAGCAACTTCTAGTTTTTTCTGTTCTGCAGCAGCTTCTAGTTTTTTCTGTTCTGCAGCAGCAGCAACTTCTAGTTTTTTCTGTTCTGCAGCAGCAGCAACTTCTTTTTTTTTCTGTTCTGCAGCAGCAGCAGCAACTTCTAGTTTTTTCTGTTCTGCAGCAGCTTCTAATTTCTTCTGTTCTGCCTCAAATCTCCTTTCCTCCACTTGCATCTGCAATTTCTTAAGTTCAGCAGCAGTATCAGCTTCTTTTTCTAATCTTTTTTCTTCAGCTAAGGCTTTCCTTTCTTCTGCAGCAGCTTTTTTTTTCTTCTATTTGAAGTCTTCTCTCCTCAGCCGCAGCTTTTTTTTCCTCAGCAGCAATTTTTTTTTTCTTCAACAGCAGCAGCAATTTTTTTCTCTTCTGCAGCTAATGCTTTGTCATATTGAGCAACAGCCCATTGTTCTAAGTCTTTTCCAGTCTTATCAAAAGATTTTCCTAGTGTAATGAAATAATCTAAGGTAGACATATTGTCTTCTTAAATCAGAAACCTGAAAAAGTAAATAAATTACTCTCTTTGTTAATGGGAGACAAGTCTATACCTTAGACTTAGTCTTAGTCCAAACTTGTATGGTTTACAATAACCAATGATAACTTGAGTACCTGTGGACAACAATAATTGTATCTCAAATACTGTGGGGACAAGCCTTACAAAGGTCTTGTATACCTCACTGTAATCAAAGATCACTTGAGTACCTGTGGAAAAAAATATTTCCCTTTACCAATAACTTTGGGAGACAAGCCTTACAAAGGTCTTGTATATCTCAATGTAATCAAAGATCACTTGAGTACCTGTGGAAAAAAAAAATATTTCCCTTTTCCAATAACTTTGGGAGACAAGCCTTACAAAGGTCTTGTATACCTCAATGTAATCAAAGATCACTTGAGTACCTGTGGAAAAAAAATATTTCCCTTTTCCAATAACAATCAGAAAGTACTGATCTGTACTATACTATCAGTGTATACCACTATACGTCATATGTCAACTAAAGACATTACAAATGACAAACAAGAAAAGACAATCTGAAAACATTTGCAGAGATCAAATTAAATTAAATAGGGGAAATGAAAAAAAATGATCACAGAACCTGTGATGATAACTGCCATAAGATAACAAGACAAATAACGCTACAGTGTATAAACATAAGGGTGTAAAAAACTGAAATGAAAGGAAAGATGAGACCTACAATTATACAAACAAATCAAACAAAACTAAGGAACATTGGCCACCACTGTAAAGACGTTATTTCTTACTACACCTGTAGTACACCACTGTAAAGTATCAGTCTGTCTGCTCTGTAAGGAAGAGTGGTGTGTTGTTGAGATCAGGCATGCTCCAGTCTACCCAGCTGTAAATGGGTAACTCACCCTAGTCCTGAGTTAGGGAAGGCAAAGGCTCCAGGGGAAGCAGGCCCTAAACTTGGTCACTTCAGCCGACGCAGGATGGTGTATGTATGAAGTAGTAGTGTAGAGTGTGATTACCGCGAATGGTGTACTGTTCGTGTGCTGACCAATATAATCACTCATACACATGTGTCTACAAGGCACCAATGCAGACTGCTGGAATCTTAGTTTACTCAATTTATTCAGACGTACACACTGGGACATACGAGTACATCAAGCTTTGTTGACATAACAATTTGTAGGTATACATAGCAGATCTGAAGTCATGACACATGCAGAAATAATGGGTAGTACATCAAAGTTCAATGTCATGATACATCATCTTATGAAACCACGAAAAGGGGGTTTCTAGCAGGATTGAGATCTCTCTGTCACTGTCCGATAATAAGATAAATAATCTGTTCTCTTGGCAGTGATCAAAACAGACGATGACCGAAATCCAACATGGCTACCTTCCTGAGTTGTCGTTCACTCATTCATAGGAAGAATATCAGCCAAAGTTAATTTACAATGGATATATAAAGGATTTCATGAATGGTTCCATGCAGCACTACGGTGATCAGGTTAGTTCACGTAGCCATAACCGCTGCAGGAAAATCTGTCATCTTCGTCGATACAAAACACGACACTAGCATATCGAAGCACCCAAAAGTCAAGCTAGGCCTAACCGACGAGAGATCATCAAAAATACGAGCTGGGTTTACCTGGAGTCCGAATCATCTATATACTGACATAAGGAGAGTCTCTAACACAAACTATCGTAGAGACACTATCTCCTCCAGAAGAAAAAACCACTTCGTAAGACATTTTTTCTTGACGAAGGGACCAGCTCTTGAAAAACGTACCCGCCATTCTTAGCAGTACATCGGAACTCATCACGACTTGTTAAGACAACTCATACTTCCGCTAACAAGAATCTAGTCCCTCATACCCATCCAAAATATACAATATAGGACTGATTCTACTTGTACTAATAATATGTAATACATATGAATTCAGGCCATAAACACAATAAGCAAATTAATATATTTTCTGGCCCTAAAATTAAGTACAAACGCAAGCGTACTATTCTTGCGCTGGATCGATATCCAGACCGATTACTCCTATAATCAAAAGTGTGAATCAAACATGGATTATCTCGCTTTTACAATAAACAGCATTTTCATACACAGATGGATGCATGACTATATTTTTCCCATATTAAATAACCATATCGATTTTTTTGTAATATGTGCGTCAAAAATATGCATGCAACAGGTGTCAATAATTGTAGATAATCATCATCATCGATTTCCTTGTGAAGCTAGGAGCCACCATTGCAGCCGGTCCCCATGCAAGAAACCTGCACAAAGCATTCACATGCAACAGTGATTTGTGTAGTAATGTGTTTTAAATAATGAGGTTGCAATCCTAATACACAGCCTCATAATAGTCCATGCGACTTATTTGAGGGAACATAAGTCCTGTTCTTTCTTTAATAACACACATCTTTCGTTTTGGTATCGAAAAATATATATTTGTGTGCAAGGACCCAAAAGACGCGAGGTCCTAGTCAAAAGCCTAGGTTGCTCTACCCTAAAACTGTCACTGTTTTTATGACTAATTTGTCTACTTCTCCCCGGCGATCATAAATATTTCTCTCCCCAATCTTCTATCACTGGTACAAACTCTAGGCCCTTACAAAAAGCCTACAAATTTATCTGGCATATAAAGGAAAAAGAAAGGTGGGGGAAACTAAAAACTGGGGAAGGCGGGTCAAATGATAACTGTGCCTAGGGTGCCTATCCACCCAGGAACACAATAGGCCAATCATGTCTCGTCTAAGTTATTTGATCGCTATTTTAAGGTCTTCATTCATTCATTCATTCATTTATCACCTTTCCACTTCCCAAGGATCGTAGGCCTTCAATAAACGTTTGCCATGTCTTCCTGTCCCGTGCCATATGCTCGAGTTCTGTCTATGTCTTTGTTCAATCCCTTCATGTATGTCTCTAGTTCACTTCTCTATGTATTTTTTTCCACCCTCTATCTTTCTTACCTTGGGGTTTCCCCAACAAGGACTGCCTGTTAATGCTATTAATAGTCATATCTCCTCAGCGTCTTATCTCGTTTCTTGCTCCACGGGTGTTTGACTGGTTCTTGTCATCCGTTCCACGGTGGTGATCTTGTCATCCGTTCCACGGTGGTGATCTTGTCATCCGTTCCACGGTGGTGATCTTGTCATCCGTTCCACGGTGGTGATCTTGTCATCCGTTCCACGGTGGTCATCTTGTCATACCACTTCAGTCCTTCCAAGGTCTAAATTACCTCAAATTTATTCACATTTCACTGATCCTATAAAACTACTTTGAGAGGACTATTGGTACCTCGAAATCAAAGCATTCATACCCTTCGACATTTGCTGCGGGAGACTGAGCACCTATGGGTTTGACCGGAGTGCAATGACGTCGATTCTGATTACCAATAACAATAACAAAGCTAGAAAACTTGCTACGCCTCTGTCAAGCTATCAGTCAAAAAAGCATTTTCAATCACGACACATCTACAGTCTCACAAGATATCAGTCGTGATTTCTAAAAGGGACGCATGCGGGATCACAACATGCAGCTAACAATAAATAAAGATAAAATAAGAAAAGACAGAATTTGAGGCTCTGGAAAAATGTCGGAGTTGTCATCTATTTAAAACCGCTTATTCTCTGAATAAACTCTAGCTACGCCACTGCTTGCCAGAAGAACTTGGGGCTCCGGAGAAATATTGGCGTTGTCATTTATTTAAAACCGCTTCTTCTCTGAATAAACTCTAGTTACGCCACTGCTCGGCAGCTTTATTACAGTAAACAAAGGTAAAGATAGTACCATAACAGATACTGCCTTAGAGGCGGGAAGTGTTAGAGACTACACTTTACTAAGTCCATCTTTATGAGACGTGGTGATCAGTTCCCTTGCTCGCTGTCTTTGTCTTCCCTAACTGAAGAGCAGTCAGGTACCCATTTACAACTGGGTATACTTGATTGTGATACTACCAAGTTTCGATCCAGGAACCCGGTAAATTTTCCACGAAAGGTTGGCACTCTGTTAGCCAATCGGAAGATCTCTTGCTCGGTAGAATCATATTTTAAAGATATTTTTATATGAACATTATAATGCAATTGCTAATCCACACTTTCATTATGTTTTATTTTCCCAGCGCCACACGGCTTTCTTTTTACATAAAAAGCAATCATAATATTTGTAAAGGAGCGCGTGGTTAACGTATTGCGAAAGAAAATACGAAATCAAAATCTGGTCCCAATTTACTTTGGCTAATTTAACTAATTAAAATAATCCACCGTTCACGAGGACAATGTCATCTGTGTCATTTCTAATTATGGACGCTGGAGGACTGCCAATAAAATCTGGGAACTATATTGATTTTCTATTGTTTCACTACTCACCGAAACAACTGAAGCTGATTCGCGTGGTCATTTTTCCGCTATTAGCCTTTCCCAACTGTTTTTCAATCAAGGCAACAGTGGCCACCAGCTGATACGTTTAATATATTCAGTCTGTAGAAGACGGGATGCGAAATGGAAGCTCACGCCACGCCCGTACATATAATATTTTCTCCAAGGCAAAACTCTACTTTTCAGCCAATCAAAACCTTCCACCTCCCAGGGCAGTACAAGTTATCAAAAACATGACACTTCCTCCTTTTTGCCAAGCTTTCAAGATCGGTCTATATTTTCGTTATCCCTTTCACGCCTTCCCCGAATTCTCTTCTCCTTGTGTTGTGTAGTCTCTACTATTTTAAAATAAATATTAGTAGAGCGGCGTAGCATCAATGGAGCTTCATTCGCTTTCCCTTATCCCCCCTCTCAGAAGAGTCTACCCTGTTCAATCTAAATTGGGAACTAAGACGCGTCAATAATGAGGAATGCAGTCAGCGACCCATAGCTTGACTGCTTGCGTCAGGGTCAGCGAACCAGAGCTGACCAAGACCCTACTCCACTTCCAAGTGGTGATCCTGGAAACAGGCTGCATCACTGCAGTCTGGCTGAGTGAGTAGGGATCAAAGAGGGAAGGCTAACCCGGTCCCAAAAATGCCGTGCTGAAGTCGGATGTGTCAGCCGAAAGCCACAAATATCGCAGCTTTGCTGTAAACGGACACAACGCAACCAGCGTCCTTTTCAGGATGAACAAAGAAGTTCAATCTAATTGTCAGTTATAATTAGGGTAATTGTAATAGTATTCCCACTTTTGTTTGATATTTACACCATAAAGTTATATACAAATGATAGTACATGGTGTGGTGTGTTTAAATCATAATTATTGTCTTATTTTCATATATTTTTCTTTTGAGTGTTTACAGTATATTTGGAGCCGCGGTAACGCAGTGGTTAGTACACTGGCATCCTAGCTCAGTGGTCATGGTTCGATCCCCAGATGAGGTGGGATTTTTTAGACCGCAGACGGCTCCGGGGTCAACCCAACCTCATGAATTGCGTCCCAGAGCAACTCTGGGAAGGTTAAGGCGGCCGGCGTGATGCTGACCACATCACCCCTAGTGTGCCGCTGGTCAAGAAAATATGAGCCTAACACTATATTCCCAATATGCCTTAATGGACGTGTAACAGTATCCTTTATCTTTACCCTTATTTACAGTATATTTGATTTAGTTATTAGAGTTTCCAAGTGTTAATCTTTTGTAATAACAAAAAATTGTATTTAATTTGTATTAGTTTATGTTGCTAATGTTCGTATGAATTTTTTTACTTTTAGTTATTATAATTTCTCATATACATTTCTTAGGGCTGGGTTTGATTCTAAAAATCTTACTCAATTAATCGAATTTCTTTCATCGAAGATTAATCGATCAATGTCGAACAATTTGATAAATTATTTTTTTTAAAACATAACACGTTTCTTGAAATCACTAAAGACTTTATTTACTTTATTTGTCATAAGGCAACATTGTCCTGAAAATATAATGAAAATACTGAATGTTACAACTAAAAATATATTATTATTGACCATACTTACCATATTCCATATCACAAATCTTCAACATAGCAAATTCCCTGACACTTAAGCAAAAAAAAAAAATGTAATAATTGATTTAAATTTGTTTTATCAATTAATCGATTTAAAAAATTTAGCCGACTAATCGATTAATTAATTGTTAAAGATCCCGGCCCTAATATACATAACCATATATAGTATACAAATTATGTGATGGGGGCAATCGGTAAAATATAAAGATTACAAAAAAACCACAAATGCAAAAGCTCGTCGCTTCCCAGTTGTTTATAACGTCTGAAATATTTGTAGAGATCCCATGTTTTTCTATATCCTTTCAATCCTTCTACGCTTTTATGTATTGGTCTCGGGTGTAACCGGACCAAATTAATGCCCGAACTTGTAACACCAATCCAGCGAGAAAATATGTCCTGGGATACTCACGAAATAGACTTATTGACAGATGTACTTAATCAAACGTATAGTGAAGCCTGTTCAGTGATCATCCAGGTCACTGTGTTTATTGAAGATAGCTATGGAAATGGTTTTTTTTTCTACCACGCTTAACTCTTTCTGTCTTTTTTTGTATTTTAACCCATTGACCAAAATGGATGCCATTTTCCCCCCACAGTTTGTGTTTTAAAAACAAACGGTAAATATGTATATGTGTTTGAAAATATTTCTGAATATAGGGTGATCCAGATGGCTACAACATTTTATACCTTCTTAATTCTTTCTGTCTTAGACTGTTTTTACGTTTTAACCCACAAACCAAAATGAGTGCCAAATCAAACCCCCCCCCCCCCCCCCTTTCTTTTCTACAGTTGGTGCTTTAAAAACACGCAGGAAACATGCTTGTGTTTTTTTTTTTATGACTGAATATAGGGTGCTCAAGATGGCAACTAAATTTATACTATCTTAATTCTTTTTGTTTCAGACTGTTTTTAATTTTTAACCCACTCACCAAAATGAATGCTGTAACAAACTAAATTGCGTTGGTTTACGGTAGGAAGACAGACATACTAAATACAAATTTAACGTCGGGGATAATCATTTTGGATGTACTGCATGTTTGTCTCAGTCAGTTTACTAAATACACGCTAAACAGAGCAGTAATAAGAAAAATTCCACTGAGTAAAACAGGGTGGGGACTTGAACGAGCTGAAATTAATAATTGCTTAAATCTTCATAAAAGGCGGCGGATCAGATATAAGTTAACAATTGCCCGGCCCAACGCAGCATTGTTCTTGACTTCTGAAATATCTTATGAATACTACCTTGAGATAGAAGCATCATTATCTTGCTATCTCAAACTCTGCCAAGAGTAATCTTGTGCGAAGGTAGACACCTTTGAAGACCCATATTAGATATTCTTGAGTTTTGGCCACTGTTGGACCACTACTGCAAAGCAGGGGAGGCAATTCCGTGACAGTTCAGAAAGAAAGAAGATCGCATCTCGATGAAATATGTGCGTATATGATACTGGAATTGTCGAAGTGCCAATAAACGTGCAGCTATTATGCAAACAATCATCTACATTTTCAATATCCTCATGATCCAGGCGACAAATTTAAAAGCCAATAGTGTTATCAATTGCCCAGGCTACAGCTGTTACTCCAGTCCATGTGGGCCTGGTAGACGAGGGCAAGCTATATATGTAAAACATGAGCTCCCTCATACATGGCTGGATACAAGTTCCCAAACTCGTGAGGATGCGGAATTGCAGGGGATTGCTGTGAATATAGGCGGTCAGGTTGTTGTTGTTGTTGTTTTCGTTAACTATGTTGCTGTAATACCCTGTTCAACCTGAAAGTTTGGTTATAATTGGGGTATATAGGGTGTTATCGTCTTCACTGGTATCTCGTTCGTAGTCCTGGAGGTGATCGGTCCTGAAAAGGACCACTAGCTGGCTGTCTGGGTTCCTCTTTGTCCGTTCGTGGTGCCGTGTCGCGCTCATGGTGTTTTTTATGTCCTGCCTCAACTATCTGGCTCGTTTTGTTTTGTGTATTTCTACGCTCATAGTTTCTGTTGCTTTTGTCTTCTTGCTCTCCTGTATCTGTGACAGTGCTTTTTCAATTATCGTAGGTAGTAGCTGTTCTAGCGTTTCTTGGATGATTTCTTTTACTGCTTGGTTGTTCGTTTTAGTTTCTCGCGTGCTGTTTGATGATATTTCCTCAATGGCTATTCTTTCTGCTTCTATTCTTTTGAGTATTTTTGTGTTTTCTTCTGTCAGCTCTTTCAGTTTCTTGACATCTGTTTCTACTTGTTGCTGGATTCTTTTCATTTCTTCCATCACGTGTTTTTTGTTCTGCATGTTTATCGCATCTTCTCCACTGTCGGTTGGTTCTTCGGCGGCCTGCTTGCTGTTTTTTTCGATTCGCAGCTTCATTTTCATTTCTCTGACTTCAGCGGTCAGCTTGTGTAACTGTCGTCTGTCTATCGTGCGTTGTTTTTCTGCAACATCCGCAGCCACTCTGTGTTTTGCCTCCTTGAAGGGAATGTTTTTGGAAACCGCTTCCTTCAGGATGCTCTTTGTTTCCTGGAACATTGGGCAGCCTCGGTATCTAGCCCCATGGTTTCCGAGGCAGTTTGCACATGTGCGGTTTGAGTTTATTGTTTTGTAGTTGTTGTCCTCCTTCGCCTTGGGACAATCGCGGTATAGGTGGCCACCCGCACAATATCGACAGACTGCATTCCTCCTGCACGTCTTTTTTGTGTGCGAGAACTGCTGGCAGTTGGAGCACTGCATCACCGGAGGGATATAGGCTTCTGTCTTTTTGGTTGTGGTTTCGAGCGTCAGTCTCTCGGGTCTTGTCGATCCTTCTACCGTAACTATCATCAGATTGGTATCTTTCTTGGCCCAGGTTTTTAGTCTCTCGACCTGCTTGATTTTTAGATTTGCGTTTTCATCCTGAAGGCGTCTGTGGACCTCGGCTTCGGAACAACTGGTATCCACCCCTCTGATGACCAACTTCTTTGTTGTTATGTATTTCTCCACCACCACTTTTATTTGGTGGGGCAACTGGACTTCTTTTGGACCGGATTCCAGTTCGATCATCAGCGAGGTGGTTTTGTCTGTTTTGTTGAGTGAAAGCACGACTCCCTTTTCGTGCCTCCCTACTTTAGCGATACCTCTTCTTCCAGTTATCACCTCGAGGATGTTGATCACTTTGTTGTCGGGTAGGGCCCTGAGAGAGGCCTCGCTTCCTGACGTCTGGGTGATCTTTACGATTCTCTCCCGTATCGTTTCTGCGTTATTGGTCCCTTTGGTGTTTGATCTTTGTTCCCCTCCACAGTCTTGGCTCGAATCTTTCTCCCGTTCTTTGTTATAAGGTGTTATATCTTGCTTCTGGGCCCTTGGGTTGTCTGCTGTTGTTTCCTTAGGACCAGGAATGGTAGCTTGCTTCTCAGTGTTTTCGATGTTCAGCACTCCTGGGTCTACTTCTTCTATCGCTTCTTGAAGAGCGAGCCTAAGGAACTCGTCTCCGTCGTCAATTCTTCGAAGTGTATCTATATTGGTCTCTTCGATATCTTCCTCTTGTATCTGTCTTTGCTGAGGAGCTGTCTCTGTCAGTTCTTTCATGGTGCTTGCAGGTGGGTCGGCTGTCATCTCGGCATCGTGTGGTGGTGTCAACGGTATTTGGTGCAGCATCTCTGTGGTAGATAGGGTTTCTGCTGACGATTCGGGTATGTGCGGTGGTGGCCCCATGGATTCAGGCTCCTGTCTTCTTTTCTCTCGTCTTTCCTGCATCTGCTTTATCTGTTGATGCGCTCTCAACATGTCTTTATATTCTGGGTCTTTATAATATTGGCCAGAGACGTGTGCTTCTGCCCTTTTCTGTATTCTTTCAGTCATCTGCTCCAACTGTTGTAACGCTCTCAATATTTCTGTACGTTCTGGGTCTTCATCATCATCTTCTTCCACGCTAGCACTTGGGGCCGCACTGCTCTCCGGCAGTCTGCTCTTGTCCTTTTCCTTCGAAGCTTTGGGTCGCTCATCGGTTGTAGTATCAACGGTTGCTTTGTTTGCCTTCTGAGAAGGACTGGCCACGAAGTTGGTAGTTGGAGTATTCTTGCTCTCTGGTTGACTTTGTTTGATGCTGCTGACAAGTGTTTGAGGGCTTGTATATACTTTCCTCTTTTTCGCTTGTTGCTTGGTACGAGTCATTTTGGTATACTGCTAACGTATAATGATCTGTTGGGTGAGCGCTGTGTACGTCCTGAAAAGGTCGCTGGTTATAGTGCTGTCTTGATCGTCCTGAAAAGGACGCTGGTTATAGTTCTTTGCCGCGTAACCACCTTGATAAATAAACCTTCAAGTATCCTCCTACTGGCCCATTCGACTGTAACAACCCTTTACACACATTGCGTCAAAATGCCAAACAAATAACAGCGAGAACACCTTTCACCCAGCCTCCCTGGTGGAATAAAACAGTGGAGGAAGCATGGATAGAAAAGGAAAGAGCAACAAATGAATGGCGTAAAGCACGAAACACAAGAATAATGAATGAGGGAGAGGTTGAAGAGATGAAGAAGAAAAAGCAAAGAGCCGTTAATAGATTCAAGAGCTTGGTAAGGGAGGCCAAGGATAACGTGTGGGAGGACTTTGTGACACAGGTGGACACAGAAAAAAACTCTACAGAGGTTCTGGTCCATACATCGATGAATGAATAGGAAAAGTGCAAGTCAACTTATCCCTAATATCAAAAGCTCTACAGGACTAAGCGTGAAGCCTGAAGAGAAGAGAACAGCCGTATTCAATCGATATGCACTACGTCACGTGACTCGGGTTCACCAAAACTGACAAACGTTCTGAGTTGTAAATAACAGAATGCCGGTTTTACCCCCAGTGGATCATCCGCCTATTACAGTAGTCTTAAAACATACCGTGACAGATGCCAAATTTTTCCACAGCTTATGTTTTAAAAACGAAGCAGTAAATTGTTGACATGAATATGAAAATAGTTCTTAAAGCAAAGTGTTGATAAAATCATTGCGGGACCACGTGCTCGACTTCGTGTTATTCGCTTTGTACGACATACCTGATGGTAAGGATCCCGTTACACGCCCATTGAGGCATATTGGTAATATGATGTTAGGCACATGTTTTCTTGACCATCGGCATACTAGGGGTGATGTGGTCGGCACCACGCCGGCCGCCTTAACCTTCCGAGAGTTGGTATCCAATTCATGAGGCTGGGTCGACGCAGGAGACGTTTGCGGTCTAAAAAAAATCCCACCCTAACTGGGGATCGAACCATGGACCACCGAGCTAGGAAGGCAGTGCACTAACCACTGTGCTACCGCGGCTCCATACCTGATGGTGCTATAGTCCTAATTTTTCTTTGTTTTTCAGAGACTCCGGAACTACGTGGGGCAGCTTTGGTATACTTTATATTGTTGTTTATTCTATGTAGTATATTTCATTTGTTGTTTCTCTTGCATAGGTTCTTGCAGGCTGCAAATTATGACGTTCGATATAGTGTTTCATAATGTCTGTAGTGTATGTGGTGAACCTCTTTCCACACCGCTCTTTAATATGGTAAAGATAGTCCCCATTGTAGAAATTGCCGTAGGGGAGTGAAGTGTTAGAGACTTCACCATATTAGTAGCCTCCTTCAGTCATAACTGACTATGCACATACACCCTCGATGTGATAGCCCTCAGCTGCTATATTCCAAGGCACCTGCTTGGGCGCAGTTATATGGAGATCAAGCTGTTGCCAATGCAGCATGTTCTCTCTCTTTCTCTCTCTCTCTCTCTACGTAGCAAGTAGGTTCAAAGGAACGGCAGTATCCAATACCGTTTGGTACCAGCGACGCCGCAGAAGTGCCAGAATAATGTTGAATCAACATTAGGTTGCCTTAGGGACTTAAACTCCGGATTTATCCTCAGGTTTTACTCCCGAAGCCTTTTCCCTTAAACGGATATTCCCGGAGGTCAGCGTAGGTTTGAAGTCAGACATTTACTTTCTCCTAGACAAGGCTACCGACCAAGGATCACGAGCCTTCACCTCTTCTCCAGTCAGTGGAAACAGTTCTGTTTGGCTCAACTTGAGTCACACGTGAAGGCCGGGAGCTGGGCTTTGTTGTTTACGGCTATTTCAGACGCGCGCCGTAGAAGCATTTATCTGCAGTGGGATCTTATTCCCACTACAACTCCCAGTTATGACAACCTTTTTGAACCATATTAGGTCCAGCTATATGAGGTAGGGTGACAAGTTCATATCCATGCTGCCTTTGCTGACCCTAACTCAAGAGCAGAGTCAGGTACCCATTTACAGCTAGGGAGACTGGAACGTAATGATACCCAGATTTCTATCCCACAACCCGCTAACGGTACTGCGAGAGAAATCGAAGTTACCAAGTAGTCAATCATACGCTCGCTCTTGTATATGTCTCTGTATATTGGTGGTTTTGTCTTATAAAGCTGAGATGATTTGCGATTTATTTATAATTCTAGAAAAATATATAGAGTAAGTATGTTGCCAAGGTGGCTGCCGTTCAATTAAGAGGCTAAACGTGTCTTCGTTTAAATGAATTCTTGTTGCTTGTTTCAGTGTAACATTCATTATCCTGTTCTCGTTGAACTGAAGTGGAGCTCGGGTCTACTTGTGATGGTAGAGAGGATAAAAATTAGATTCAGCTCATACTTTGTCCGTCTTTAATATTCCCATCTCAAAAGCCAATACTTTTTTTCGTTTGGCTAAAAAAAAATTTTTTTTTTAATCTGTAACAGTTACAGAATAAGAGAGGCAAGTGGCTCTTTCTTTTATTGATATATATTGCTTCTGTTTTCTTCAAAATAAAGTATGTCGGGGAACAAACATGTTATATTTATGAGGAAGATTAAAAAGGGCAGAAAGGTAACGAGATATAAAGAAGAGGACGAGGTGAAGGAAGCACAGAAGAGGTAAAGGAGGTACACAACAGACGGAGGTGAAAAAGGTAAGTGTGGATGTGGTACTAAAGATGTGGGGGAGATGCAATGGGTGTGAAGGATGTGCAAAAGAAGTGATGTAGGTGCAAGAAGTAGAGGATGTAAATAAGGTGGATGATACGCAAAAGATATGGTGGAGCCATAAAAGAGATGGAGGAGGTACAAAAGAGACAGAAGAGGGACGAATGGCATGAAGGAGATATAAAAGGGGTGGATGCATCCCACAGGAGGCGTTTGAGGCTCAAAAGAGGTGGAGGAGGTACAAAAGAAGTGGAGAAAGTACAAAAGAAGTATAGGAAGTACAAACGAAGTGGAGGAAGTACAAAAGAAGTGGAGGAAGTACAAAAGAAGTGAAGGAAGTACAAAAGAAGTGGAGGAAGTACAAAAGAAGTGGAGGAAGTACAAAAGAGGTGAAGAAAGTACAAAAGAAGTGGAAGAAGTACAAAAGAAGAGGAAGTACAAAAGAAGTGGAGGAAGTACAAAAGAGGTGGAGGAAGTTCAAAAGAGGTGGAGGAAGTACAAAAGAAGTGAAAGAAGTACAAAAGAAGGGGAAGTACAAAAGAAGTGGAGGAAGTACACAAGAAGTGGAGGAAGTACACAAGAAGTGGAGGAAGTACCAAAGAAGTGGAGGAAGTACAAAAGAAGTGGAGGAAGTACAAAAGAAGTGGAAGAAGTACAAAAGAAGTGGAAGAGCTACAAAAGAAATGGAGAAGTACAAAAGAAGTGGAAGAGCTACGAGAGAAGTGGATGAAGTACAAAAGAAGTGGAAGAGCTACAAAAGAAGTGGAGGAAGTACAAAAGAAGTGGAAGAGCTACAAAAGAAGTGGAGGAAATACAAAAGAAGTGGAAGAGCTACAAAAGAAGTGGAGGAGGCACAAAAGATACGACTGAAGAAGGACCAGGGAAATAAATATTGTACGGAGAAGAAATTAATTTAAGACAACGGAACCGAGCAGATGAGATACCTGTCGTAAAACGTGTGTGTAAACCCACTTCATTGTTAACAAATATGCCCAGCCAATCCACGTTCAACAGACTCTGAACCAGAATAAATTACACGAAGTATACGCCATCTTGTTCCCCCAAGATGGAGGCAGGCAGAATAAAATTAGGCATAAGCCCTGTATTTCGGGACTCGGTCACGGAATGTACGAAACCGTCGAGAACCAATCAAAAGAGTTCCTTACGCACTGGCAGATTCCTTGCGTCTACCTATATAAACGGGCGCGTTTTATTCAAAAAATACACACACAAACACGAAGGCCAGCACGACCGACTGGGGAAAGAGAAAGCTGTCAACATTGAGTTATTGCTTACCTGCGTGACCGGGCACTCTTGCTTCACTAAAGTCGAGTCCAAATCTGGCTTGTATTAATCTTAGAGGGTAGGTAAACTTACTATACACTTGAAGGAGAATAGGCGTACATTAGGTATAATGATTATATTTCCTGGTATGATTGCTGAAGACGATAACCAACCTGAAATATAACCTATCAGTCCTTTTTAGGGCTCATATAACTCCAACCTGAAATATAACCTATCATTCCTTTTTAGGGCTCATATAACTCCAACCTAAAATATAACCTATCAGTCCTTGTTAGGACTCATATAACTCCAACCTGAATATAAGACTATATCATGTATAATGATTGTATGTTACAGTATCATGTATAATGATTGT
This sequence comes from Oreohelix idahoensis, assembly GCA_024509875.1. NCBI lineage: Eukaryota > Metazoa > Mollusca > Gastropoda > Stylommatophora > Oreohelicidae > Oreohelix > Oreohelix idahoensis. Next base: position 397,409 of record JAMPIV010018886.1, on the reverse strand, counting down.
GTATGACTGTTGAAGAAGGAAACCTACACCTGTATATATTTAATATAACTTTAGATTTTGTTTTACTATGAATGTATCAGGTATACTGATTATATCTTGGGGAATTAGGTATAATGATTGTATTTCCTGGTATGATTGTAGAAGAAGAAAACCAACCTGAATATAACCTTTAGGACTCATATGTTAGGATATATTTTACCAGCCAGTATAGCACTTATCAGAGATGGCCTGGTATATTATGGGTGGAAGGAAAACTTAAACCTAGCTGTACAAATTATTGGATGTATCAATGTATTGAATTATTAGAAAGAACGTTTTGCAAGTAGACACCTGTCTTGTCTCGCTATTGCTAAATCATACTGAGCCATGTTGTCATTCATCCTACATGCAGACACCTGAGACACGCTCATCTCATATACACTAGAAATTGGTGGGCTTGATGACAGAAATTAGCCCCTATTTTTGCCTTGTTACAGGTTTATTCGTGTCATCCAACCTGAGGTCGTATTTTCGAGTCAATCCAGCTGCCTGGAACTTCGCAGGAGCACAGTGATTGTACCGAAGCTACATCCTTAGTCCCCCTCAGTCTTGGGTGGGCTAAAGGAACGATCATCAGCGGGTGTTGTGTTCCACAAATTAGGAAGGACAGAACTGTTCTAAGAGATGAGTACACATTAGTACCATTTCCGTCGGCAATTGTGAGCAATTAACGGTCAAGGAAGAAAAAGTGATTTAGCGTAGTGAGAAACAAGATTAACAGCACAGCTGATACATTTTCTATAATTAATTAACAGCACAGCTGATATCTATAATTTTGTTCCTGTTACGGTGTTATTTTAAATGACGGCGTCTGCTGGGGTTTACCCATGCGCAACGTTTAGGGGTCATTAATATTTATAGAATATGTCGATATTTTACGGTATAGTGAACGCAAAATATATGCGGAGATTATGACGCATTCGCGTTGGGAAGGTCACGCCGGGTGACTTGGTTACAGGGCCTTTGTTACGCTATCCGTCAAGCAAGAAGGTCGTGTCTTGTATTTCTTCCAAGGAAATAAGGCTGAGTATATAGCCTATATTATATAGATGAATCGATGTAGACTTCAGGGTCAGTTCGGAAATTAATCTAAGCATGAGATTAATTAAATTAAACTAATAATGGAAGGAGAATCGTATTATGATTCAAATTGTAGATGTCAAGAACTCATGTGCTCATTTCTGGCTGTTGACTACAACAGCGCACGTATATAGCCACGATGTTCATCTGACATATTGTTTTGACACGGACGGACATGAATACTATGCATGTAATTCCTAATGAACTATATATGAACTATATATGAACGTGTACCTACGTGAATGTCTTATGTGTGAACTGTAAATAAATTCATGGACTCTGAATTGAGGACTTTATCACATCGATACGTTACAGCTATTTGCTGCATTTGCCAATGTTGATGATTATGCAAATGAAGAACTCTTCTGATAGGAAAAATATGTACCTATAATGATGAGCTCCGAAGGGAACGAATGTATTCTTGGACATTCAACTAATGATTAATCAATATAACGTTGACCCTTACTCCAAGATGATAACCGGACGAAGCACGCATTCGCGATTGAACAAAATACATAACCAGCTCTAAACCAGCTCGGCCTTATCAATCCCCGCCCTTTATCAGCTGGCGGCCAGATGTGGCGTGGATAATTTCAAATATTAACGAGTTGAAAGAACTAAATTCCTTTCGATCGAAATGGACATTATTTGCAAATACACCGGTGACGTCATGCCCTTGACGACAGCATGAACGGTTGGAAAAGCCAGCAGCTGACAATGTCCATCAAAAAAAATTTATTTGAAGCTTTCAAACATCAAATGAAACCTATTGCTGACTTTCTCAATGATACAAACAAGCTCTCGAGTCTGTCGGCGAAGCATATAATGTACGATATTACCGCCAAAACAAGATAAGTCACTGATTTTAAAGGTTAAAATATTTCGTCCTGTTCGTCCAATAACGCCATGTTCTTTTTTCGTTGTATCCATGTTAAATATTGTTCCTGTCCTTTTCATGTAGCGGGTATGGATGGGCGGCGGTTCGGAATGAATAAAATGGCTCTGAGGATGCCGATATTCATTCTGAATGTTCCTAAGGCTGTGAATTAATAGCACCTCGCGAAGAAAGCGTCGAATTATCATTATCGGTGATCGTTTCGTTCGGACTTGCATTAATTCACTTTGCATGTTAGGTGTATAGTCATGTTATAACTGGTGTTTTCTGGTGTATTTGGTTCTTATTTTTATTCATTTACAGTCTTATGTTCGTAATCTATCTTGTTTATTCTGATCTAGCTATCTTTAATTTTAATTAAATGTATTGTATTAACGTCAAATGAGTCCTGTGACGTCACTATTTGTTACGTACACAGCTTAACTTTCTATTCAGTTCATTCTTAATCTCTCACTTCCGTTTTATACCACTTAGTTATTAATGCATTTTTTATTGTGAAAATGTCTTGTCGTATGGTAATACTGTTTCGTAATCCTTGGTTAACCCATTGTATTGTTTGTCTTCATTTCATCCTTTTATAATTTAATATTAATGCTGTAATTTCTTCATTAATAATAGTGTAGATGAATATGATTAAATTTTTATCAGCTTTGATGAGGAATTAGGGACTTTGCACATATTTGCAGTAGTGGTCCTAGAAATGGGCAATGCACTTTATAGCTCATGATTATGGCATAAAATATAATGATTAATTATTAAAACTTTATAACATATTAATACATATTTAATATAAATTAGTACACTTTCTCAGTACTATATTGTGAACTTAGTGACAATTAAGACTAATTATTTAGGGATAATACACATAATTATTAAATATTAATATTAAGTGCTTGATATAATTTCAGCATCTTATATAACTAATTATCATAACTATTTATGATAGATATCAGTGAGTATATATATATAATATTTTTACAAAATATTATAGATTGTGGAACTTATACATAACAATACAGGAATATTACAATTTCTTGTATTAATTATTCATTCGTTGAGTAATTATAATTATCGACATAGATTCTATTGTTGATTACAATACATAAGTAATTAAATACTTAAATAATTAAACTCCAAGAATGCTTACCTTGGATCATTTCATTAAAATTGGAAAAGATTGTAATAAAAAGGGAGAGGCACTCCTTGAATTTGCTGAACAACAACTGGCAAGATATAAGGCAGAGATGGAAGAACTTGAAAGAAAAGAGGCTGAAAAGAAAGGAGGCTGAAAGAAAGCTATTATTGATGGAAGAACTTGAAAGCAGAAAAGAAGAATTAAGACAAGAAGAAGAAAGAAAGATAGCAAGAGATGAAATCCTACGGATTGAAGAAGAGAATAAATTGAAACGACAAGAAATCATACTACAGCAAGAAATGGAATTGCAACGGCTTAAATTGGAAACAGCAAAACTTAATTCGCAGAGTGCTGCAGCAAGCCAAAATGATAATGCTCAATCTGGATCTTCATCCACCCGACTTAAGGGCAATTATTACTTTAAATTACCACCATTCAAATTACACGTGGACGACCTTTCATCGTGGCTGGCGCGCTTTGAGGATATATGTAAGGTCAATAACCTTGACAAAACTGCATGGGCACTTAAACTTAAGGAATTTCTGGATGGCGAACCTGCAAGTGCAGCACAAAACATTGATCCTACATTAGCCACAGATTATGAGGCCATTAAGACGTTGTTATTACGTCGTTTCCACTTGAACGAAGAGGCATGTAGATTACGTTTCAAAAGTTTGTTGCCAGATAACAATAAAGATTTCACAGGTTTTATTGCTAACATACGCAATACTTTTAACAGATGGGTTGAACTGGCAGGTGTCAACAAATCTTACGACAAATTAGTTGATTTATTATTGAGGGATAAAGTATTATCTTCTGTCAGCTCACCATTCTTTGCTTATCTGCAAGAAAGAAAACCAGAAACTATTGATGATTTAGAAAAAATTTCTTTAAATTACTGCACAGCACATCCGAATGCTAATATTTCTGGCTCGTTGATAAGAGAACCTCTTCCTGTAGCCTCCAATATGGCATATCATAATCATAACAAACCTAGAACACACAGTGTGGACAGAGGTAGGTTCAAAGGAAACTATGACATTAATTTTCATAAGGGACAGAATAACTTTAACAATAACTTTAATAGAGGAAGACAACAAACCAGAAATTATTCACCTCAGTCAAGATACAACAGTAATCCACGTAACTCAAGTTATAATCGGTCATATCAATATAATAATGGTAACAATTGGAAGAATAGCGATAATTATAACTCGAGACATCGAGATAACAATTATAATAGACGTCAACGAGATAATTCAAATAATTATTCTCGTAATCGTTCTCATTCTCGTGGATCTTCACATTATAACCATAATACCGGGGCAGCAGTGACAAATGATATCACCCCTAAGGTTCAGGTTCCACCTAACGATAATACAATGAATTCTTCTGCTGCATGCTTTGCTATAAATTATAACGTGGCAAATAGTTGCCCACAATGCAATCTTATTTTTCAGAAGGCAAAGGAGACAGTGCTAAACTGCGGACACATTACACCAGAAGTAGGTCTTGCAGCCAATGATGGAACAGGCTCTCTGATTTTTAACAGAGGGATAGTAAACGGTTCTATAGTTTCTGTATTGAGAGACTCGGGGTCCACAACCATTGGAGTGCGACAGTCGCTAGTACATCCTAGCTGTGCAACGGGGGAATATGTCCGTTGCATGACTTTTGGGGGAACTATTGAGTTTTACCCCACAGCTATTATCCATGTTAACACACCTTTTTTCACAGGTAACGTGAAGGTATGCATGCTGAAAAAGCCAATAGCAGACCTTATGGTGGGTCGCATACACGGCAGCAAGGATTGTTCACCAGAAGATATTATTGAATGGGAGAGACACAATCTATGCACTGGAAACGCCGTGACAACTAGAGCTCAGACTATGCTCATGGAGAGTGTCAATGATAATAAGATGGATGCAGAAAAACAGGAGGATATTGAGGTCAATTCACCTATTGACAGGGAATCATTTGCTAACAAACAAAAAAATGACAAATCTCTAAATAAATTTTTTAACCTAGTTAATAAGGTTGATAATTTAACTTCAGGTAATAAGAACAAACATTGGTTTATTATGAAAAATGATATACTAATTAGATGTTTTAGTGATAAATCACTGGTAAAACAACAAGTGATGGTACCGGCTGCTTTTAGACGGTACATTCTTCAACACGCGCATGACTCGCAGTGTGCAGGACATATGGGATATACTCGAACACGATCTCGAGTATTATCTTCATTCTTTTGGCCAGGAGTGTCACGTGATATTTCGCAGTATGTACGTTCTTGTACTACGTGCCAGGAAGTGAAAGCACGTGGAGCTTTTCACACGGCGCCTATTCAGGCTTGCGATATCTCAGTACGACCTTTTGACAAGATGGCCATAGATATAATTGGTCCACTTCTACCATCTGCGAGAGGACATAGATTTGTTCTCACGTGCATTGATTTATGCACACGATGGCAAGAAGCCAATCCATTGAAGACAACCACTACCACAGATGTAGCTGATGCATTACATCTAATTTTCTCTAGAATAGGGTTTCCTAGAAAATTATTATCTGACCATGGGTCGCAGTTTATATCCGATACCATGAAGGAGGTAATGAAAACCTGGAACATTGATAGGAATTTGAGTAGTATTTATCATCCCATGAGTAACGGTGCAGTTGAAAGACTTAACCGTACGCTTAAGCAACTTTTACATAAGGTTACTGTTAAACACCCTCAGGACTGGGACAGAGCACTCCCAGCTGTCCTATTTGCTTACCGAGAGGTGCCACATGAACAAACTGGCTTCTCTCCCTTTGAGTTAATTTTTGGTGCCCCTCCGAGAGGTCCTATGGGACTAATAAAAGATTTATTAATTGATGCAGAGATGACTCAGGACACTCAGTCATCTTATGAGTATGTGATTAATCTTCGAAATAATATTATTGAGTCTTGCCAATTGGCAACAGCTTCTTCTGAGGCTGCAAAAGCTAAGGCTCGATCTATACAAAACCGATCTAGACGATTACGCCAATTATTCCCAGGCGATGAGGCTTATGTATTACTCCCTCACAATAACAATAAGTTATTGATCTCATGGACTGGTCCTTATAAGGTTACTGATAAAATTTCAGACGTTGATTACGTCTTAGATATCAAGGGACACAGAAAGATATTCCATATTAATATGCTCAAGCAATTTCATACACGTCCTATACACTTACAGTCAATTTTTCATGAATTAGATGACAATACTTGTCATTATTCTAATCTATCTGTTATACAGGAGGAAGAATCTTCTTTTCCTGAAGTGCAGATGCCTTTACCTGTACTTACTGTCCAATCTACTGAATCTTGGCGTGATGTGACCATTTCTTCTACGGTTACACCGCAACAGCATCAACGCGTTGCTGATCTTCTACAATCTTTCCCAGATGTGTTAACTGATGTACCGGGTTGCACATCTGTAATTAGTCACGATATTATTCTTAACGATGATACACCAATTCGTGTTCATCCTTATTCTGTACCTCTACATTTTCTGAGTAAGACATCTCAGGAACTCGAACAGATGATATCATTAGGTATTATTGAGACTAGTACATCTCCATTTTCTTCTCCTTTAGTCATTGTCCGGAAAAAGGACAACAACATACGTTTATGTGTTGACTATAGGAAACTTAATGCGCAGACAGTACCGGATAGCGAACCACATCCTATCCTTGACGATTTACTTCCTCGTCTATCCAATGCTACACTTTTCACTAAAATTGACTTAACTAAAGGTTATTGGCAGATTCCACTAACCGAAAGAGCCAAATACTACACAGCATTCTCAACTCCACAAGGTCTTTACCAGTGGAACGTGATGCCTTTTGGGCTAATGAATGCTCCAGCTACCTTTATTCGCATGATGCGAAAAATTTTAGCAGGTAGATCAGATATAATTACCTATATTGACGACATATGTTTGTTTAGTTCATCATTTGAGGAACATTTTTTGGGTCTTAAATCAGTTTTGGAAATATTGCGGGATAACCATTTAACCGCTAAACCAACTAAAATTCAAATAGCGTGTAATGAGATAACATTCCTGGGGCACATTATTGGATCGGGACGTATCCAAACAATTCCCAGTACGGTTTCTAAAATATTAAATTTATCTGTTCCTCAAACGAAGAAACAGGTTAGGAGTCTGTTAGGTTTAATCCAATACTATAGCAGATTTGTACCTCACCTATCATCCATCACGGCTGTCCTGTCTTCGTTACTAAAGAAGAACATGCCTTTAAGGATAAATTGGACCGACGAATGTGACAAAACTTTTCGCACTATCTTAAAAATATTTTCATGCCCACCTGTTTTAAGATTACCAGATGCTTCTAAAAAGTTTGTTCTACGTACAGATGCGAGTAATTACGGACTCGGGGCGTGTCTACTGCAATATCATGATGATGTCCTTCACCCTGTACTGTATATCTCACGCAAACTGAAACCTCCGGAGACGAAATATTCCACTGTGGACCGAGAATTGCTCTCCGTAATCTGGGCAATTACCAAGTTGGAAAAGTTTTTGCTGGGATCTCCATTCCTGATCCAGACTGATCAGAAATCAGTGGCAGCATTACGTCGCTCAAACCATAAAAGTGCTAAACTTGCACGATTTGCTATTACGTTGCAACCCTACGAGTTCGAGATACAGTCGATACCTGGAACTGAAAACGTCATAGCCGACACGTTGTCCAGACATCCTACGGATTCTGAATGAATATTACAATTTCAAGAAAATTTTCTGACTAGTCAAGCATTACATTTGCAATAAACGTTATTGATATCAAGTCAGAATATACAACAATTCAGTTGGACTTCCTACCTAAATAAGGACATTTCGAAATAAACTATTGTGATCAAAATATCAAGTTTTACGGATCGTTTGAAAATTTGAACTTCAATTCCACTTTGAGTATCACTCATTTCGATTGAAAACTGTTAAAAAGGAACAATCTCTGATGAAGAAGGGACAGATACGCTGATGACTTAGTCAATTTACTTTCAAAAGTTTAATTAAGGAACTAACGATGAATGGATAATCAAATCATAATTTGATAATAGGAACCTTGTGTCTTAATGAACTTTCATACAAGTCAACAGGATATAACAACGATTGGATCTTCATGTCCAATATTATTAAATTTTCTATTTATTAAATTAGTATATAATATATAATAAAGTCAAAGTGTGTTGAAATAAAAAAATAAAATATACTAAGAAAAGATGGAACAAAAGAATATCACACCAATTAAACCTTTTAATTAGTGTAATTATTAAGGTAATGGATATTACATTATGACATTTCATATATATAGTTAAATTGTATGAATTTTTTCTGCTCTTTTCTTCTGATTGCGTTAATTTAATTAGGTATCTATCCTTACACTTCATTTTCACACGCATGCTAATTTAATGTATACTTTAATATTTGGTTTTAATTGTCCGTACTTCTCAATTTTTATTTCTTTTACTCTCTTATTCTATTTCTCATTTTCTTCAATTAAATATTAATTAGTTAGTACCATACGTACATACTATAATTAATTATTTCAATTTTAGTTAGTTAGAATAATTTTAATAACACCTCACATTATTAATTAGTCTATACATACAACAAATTAATTAGTTAATTAGTTAGTGACAGTGACATTTCCTTGTTTAATATAAGGTATATGTATGATATGACGTTGATTTTATTATAATATATTACTGACATGACCGCGACACTGTTCTAGATAGAACATCGTAGGTCATACGTCGGGTTTTGTTAAATTTTTGATAATTTGATTAATTAATATTGTTCAAAAAAAAAATCTATTTAATAGATTTTTTTTGCCCCCGTCTGACAGGAAATCTGTTACGGTGTTATTTTAAATGACGGCGTCTGCTGGGGTTTACCCATGCGCAACGTTTAGAGGTCATTAATATTTATAGAATATGTCGATATTTTACGGTATAGTGAACGCGAAATATATGCGGAGATTATGACGCATTCGCGTTGGGAAGGTCACGCCGGGTGACTTGGTTACAGTGCCTTTGTTACGCTATCCGTCAAGCAAGAAGGTCGTGTCTTGTATTTCTTCCAAGGAAATAAGGCTGAGTATATAGCCTATATTATATAGATGAGTCGATGTAGACTTCAGGGTCAGTTCGGAAATTAATCTAAGCATGAGATTAATTAAATTAAACTAATAATGGAAGGAGAATCGTATTATGATTCAAATTGTAGATGTCAAGAACTCATGTGCTCATTTCTGGCTGTTGACTACAACAGCGCACGTATATAGCCACGATGTTCATCTGACATATTGTTTTGACACGGACGGACATGAATACTATGCATGTAATTCCTAATGAACTATATGTGAACTATATATGAACGTGTACCTACGTGAATGTCTTATGTGTGAATTGTAAATAAATTCATGGACTCTGAATTTGCTGCATTTGCCAATGTTGATGATTATGCAAATGAAGAACTCTTCTGATAGAAAAAATATGTACCTATAATGATGAGCTCCGAAGGGAACGAATGTATTCTTGGAAATTCAACTAATGATTAATCAATATAACGTTGACCCTTACTCCAAGATGATAACCGGACGAAGCACGCATTCGCGATTGAACAAAATACATAACCAGCTCTAAACCAGCTCGGCCTTATCAATCCCCGCCCTTTATCAGTTCCTATAATTGGAAGACTTGTTTTATATATATATATATATATATATATATATATATATATATATATATATATATATATATATATATATATATATATATATATATATATATATATATATATATATATATATATATATATATATATATATATATATATATATATATATATATATATATATATATATATATATATATATATATATATATATATATATATATATATATATATATATATATATATATATATATATATATATATATATATATATATATATATATATATATATATATATATATATATATATATATATATATATATATATATATATATATATATATATATATATATATATATATATATATATATATATATATATATATATATATATATATATATATATATATATATATATATATATATATATATATGTGCCACCACATCATCATCATCCTCATCATTGCCACCACATCATCATCACCCTCATCAGTGCCACCACATCATCATCATCCTCATCATTGCCACCACATCATCATCATCCTCATCATTGTCACCACATCATCATCATCCTTATCATTGCCACCACATCATCATCATTATCATTGCCACCACATTATCATCATCTTCATCATTGCCACCACATCATCATCATCCTCATTGCCACCACATCATCATCATCCTCATCATTGCCACCACATCATCATTATCCTCATTGCCACCACATCATCATCATCCTCATCATTGCCACCACATCATCATCATCCTCATCATTGCCACCACCTCATCATCATCCTCATCATTGCCACCACCTCATCATCATCCTCATCATTGCCACCACATCATCATAATCCTCATAATTGCCACATTATCATCACCCTCATCAGTGCCACCACATCATCATCACCCTCATCAGTGCCACCACATCATCATCATCCTCATCATTGCCACCACATCATCATCTTCATCGCTACATCATCATCATCCTCATCATCATTGCCACATCATCATCATCCTCATCATTGCCACATCATCATCATCACCATCATCAGTGCCACATCATCATCATCCTCATCATTGCCCAATCACCTTCATCCTCATCATTGCCACGACATCATCATCATCTTCATCGCCACATCATCATCATCCTCATCATCATTGCCACATCATCATCATCCTCATCATTGCCACATTATCATCACCCTCATCAGTGCCACCACATCATCATCACCCTCATCAGTGCCATTACATCATCATCATCCTCATCATTGCCACCACATCATCATCATCCTCATCATTGGCACATCACTATCATCATCCTCATCATTGCCACCACATCATCATCATCCTCATCATTGGCACATCACCATCATCATCCTCATCATTGCCACCACATCATCATCATCATCCTCATCATTGCCACCACATCATCATCATCCTCATCATTGCCCCACATCATCATCATCCTCATCATTGCCACCACATCATCATCATCCTCATCATTGCCACCACATCATCATCATCCTCATCATTGGCACATCACCATCATCATCCTCATCATCGTCACATCACCATCATCATCCTCATCATTGCCACCACATCATCATCATCCTCATCATTGCCACCACATCATCATCATCCTCATCATTGCCACCACATCATCATCATCCTCATCATTGGCACATCACCATCATCATCCTCATCATTGGCACATCACCATCATCATCCTCATTATTGCCACCACATCATCATCATCATCATCATTGGCACATCACCATCATCATCCTCATCATTGCCATCACATCATCATCATCCTCATCATTGGCACATCACCATCATCATCCTCATCATTGGCACATCACCATCATCATCCTCATCATTGCCACCACATCATCATCATCCTCATCATTGGCACATCACTATCATCATCCTCATCATTGGCACATCACTATCATCATCCTCATCATTGTCACCACATCATCATCATCCTCATCATTGGCACATCACCATCATCATCCTCATCATTGGCACATCACCATCATCATCCTCATCATTGCCACCACATCATCATCATCCTCATCATTGGCACATCACCATCATCATCCTCATCGTTGGCACATCACCATCATCATCCTCATCATTGGCACATCACCATCATCATCCTCATCATTGGCACATCACCATCATCATCCTCATCATTGGCACATCATTGGCACATCACCATCATCATCCTCATCATTGCCACCACATCATCATCATCCTCATCATTGGCACATCACCATCATCATCCTCATCGTTGGCACATCACCATCATCATCCTCATCATTGCCACCACATCATCATCATCATCATCATCATTGGCACATCACAATCATCATCCTCATCATCTCCTTTTTTGTTTTGCTCAATGGAACCACCATTACAGATTTCCCATTTGAGGTAGCCTACGCCAAAAACCCAACTCTTGCTGTGGTAGTTTCTGTCACAATGATGCTTTACGTGATGAGATTACCAACCCCCACTTATTCGCCCTTTACGACTTGCTTGAGTAGGAGTAGTAGGCATATTCTTTCTTTGTCTCCTCAAACCCCCGCCCCCCCCCCTCCCCCCATATATATATAAAACACAAGGTGGACCCACTGGGGGCTAGTTATAACTTATCATTTATTCGTCATATCGTTCACAAAAAAAGATAATTGTATCCCTATAAAACATGTTTTGAGCGGTTCTGGTGAAACATCAAAACATAATTTCATTATCATCTCATCTCATCATCTCAACCCGTAACCCGTCATGGGTCGTAGGGATGGCATGGTGGAAGCATCAGCAGACATGGTCCTCCACTGCTCTCTATTCTCAGCAATGCGTACAAGTGTGGAAAAACCGTGTCCTGCCCATTCTTTGATGTTATCAGCCCAGGATTTTCTTTGCTTTCCTCTTCTCCGTTTACCTTCGACTGTTCCCTGGAGGATCGTTTTCGAAAGGGAGTCATGACGAGTTACATGCCCAAACCTGGCAAGCTTTCGACGTTTCACTATTGACAAAAGTGGTTCTTGGTGGCCTGCATAGGTGTTTATCTTCTCTCTAACATAGACATTTGTTTTGTGCTCTTTATAGCAAATGCGCAAAATTCTTCTATAACATTTATGCTCGAAAGCCTGAATCCTTCGCTCCGTATCTGCAGTGAGTGTCCAGCCCTCACACCCATACAAGAGAATAGATAATACAAGTGATTTGTATAATTTGATCTTCACAGGAAAACTGATGTTACTTTTCCAGATCACATTCAACCTTGTCATGGCAGCTGAGGCCATCTCAAGTCTTGTCTTGATTTCTTTACTTGATCTTCCATCACTACATATAGTGGACCCGAGATATTTAAATTTCATTATACCTACTTTTTTTCCGAATGATTACTTTGGACCCCCCACCCAAATCATGTATCGGTAAAGTTCACTAAGGCCGTACTTTAAGTATTTGGCACCCGGGGCGGACGCTTCTTCTGGCACCCCCCTGTAAATAAGCACACAGAAAAATATATTATGGATACAAATAATACAGCACTGTTAAAATAGTATCCGAAGGCACCCCCTCCTGGTTGTCACCCGGGGCGCCCCCCTCGCACCCCCTCTTAGTACGCCACTGAAGGTCTGTCTGTCTGTCTGTCTATCTGCCTGTCACTACGTTCATCCGTCAGTCTGTCTGCCCATGTATATATCTATCTATTTCCCACTCTGTTTATCCTGCAGTTTGTGTCGACGTATTCTGCTTGCATGTCCTAATTTCCAGCTTGTTTGTCCCTCGCCCAGACAACATGTATTTATCTGAAATCAAAAACGTATTATTATTCCTTTCTTACTTCCAACACTGTGACTGTATTTCTCCAGTACTTCCTTTCTTCCTCCCCTTTAACCAATCAAAACTGTCCACCATCAGGCCAGATTGACTGTCAGACAATCGACAAGATCTAGTTATCCCAGTGGCGCACGCGCAAATACGAGGATTTTAACCTGTGCTCATATCTGATTCTCTGCTTATCGATCCGCGCTATTTTTAGGACCAGAAAAATGAGACATGTTATTCTTGGAAACATACAAGGACTACGCACGAAGGTCGTGTCTACAGCGAGGACATTTCATAATGGCTGAAAGCGAATACTGTTTCTGTAGTCTAATTAATGTGCCTTTAAAATTGTGAGAATAGCCGCGCACAACATGTGTGTCTAATTAAATTACAATTTTTAAAAAAAACAATAAACAGGTAAAATAATGGACGCGATCTCAAGTTTTTCAAAAATATGATATTCTGTAAAATACAGATGGAAGCACCCAAGAAATTATCATCACAATCCATAATTCTCGCTGTTTGTACGTCGGTCACATCTAAGGGATGCAACTGTGGTTGAAAGTTAGACATTAATTGTAGGGTTTCCCTTATATGCACTCTCCCGAAAATAGTAAAACAACGAAAAAAAGTCGGTGTAGAACCAAGTTTCATCCCGGAAACGAATTTAACTCATCATTTTGTTAAAAATAACTTTAAAATGTAAGTTAATGATTGTTTCTTCAAGACAACATTTTAATTTAAAGTATTGCAGACTTATTATTATGGATCAAAATGATAAGATGGCTGCAAAACGAGCTGCAGATGCTAAGAGGAAGAGACGATCGCGTCAATCACAACGAGCAAGCGAGACTCTAGCAGAAGCAGCAAAACGACGACAACATGAAGCGGCACAAAGACAAGCACAGCGTCAGTCACAACGAGCAAATCAGTCTGCAGAAGAGCATGAATCTTAACGCGCTGCAGAAGCTTTTCCCATTCGTCATTATTGACGGGGTTATTGCTAGTGGATCAATATTGCTGGCGGTGAAAATAACACATATTTAGGGAAATTATTGATAGTATTACAAGGCAGTCCTAATTCTAGAATCGTCAGGATAAGACAGCCAGGAGGGAAACCGAAAACAACACGGAGAAGAAAACTGAAGACAAATAATAAAGACATGAGGAAGATATGACAAGACCTGGAACTGATGGCGCGAGACAGTAGAACCTGACATGACCTGACATGACCTCATTAGAGCTTGTTTGGGGCCTGTGCGCCTTGGGGAGCTAAAGAGCAATTGTGATAATAATAATGATGATGATGATGATGATGATGATGATGATGATGATTGAACGTCGTTTTCTTTTTCTTCCAGTAACATGCCATCTGGTATAGGCGATACTGTCTTGCCACAACTTCTTGTCCACAGTGCTGTTAAAAAATTCTGTTGTTGACTTCTGTCCTTGTCACGATGTCAAACTGTTGAGTATCTCCTCTCTTTGTTGTCAGGTATCTATCTACACGGGCCATTTTACCACAGAGGAGATGACAATGTAAATAATAATTTTCCAAGGGCTGACAATGAATCTGCTTCTTCTTTGGTCCTTGGCCGTTGATTGGCAAAGTAATCAGTGGCCATCACGCCTAGTGGCGTCTCTTAGGGCAGCAACAAACTATCTCCACTTTGCTCGGTCGCCAGCCATTCTTCGTGTGGCGCCCCAGCTCTGGTTTATGCTTAGCATCTCTGCCTCCGCAGTTCTCCGCTAGGTGGCTTTTTGCCGGCTTTGCTTTCGCTTTCTTTCTGGCAGTCTATAGCATGGTAGTCTATAGCATGGCAGTCTATAGCATGGCAGTCTATAGCGTGGCAGTCTATAGCATGGCAGTTCTGGTCGTGGTGTCATGACAACGATGAGTATGACGATGGTAAAGATGGTGCAGCGGATAATGATGTTTCTACTGATGAGCGTGTAATGGTGGTAGATGTGCGGATTTCATTGTTTCGTTTCATGTTTGTTGGACGTTTTAATTCTCCATGGAATTTTATAAATTCTTCAGTAGTAGAAATATTCTGGAAAGAAGTGTCATATTTTTTGTTCATTTGTTTATTTTCTCAATCAGTCAATAAATCAATCAGTATCTTTCAGCTCTCCGTGGAGCACATCATCTCCTTTTTCGCTCCATATGCGAACGACTGCAAATGACTCACTTGAGGAAGCCTATGCCAAAGTTTCACATAATGGGTTGGGGCGACCCCTTCTTTTTCCTAATCTCTGTTTCACTACGGCAGTAATCGGTACATTTGTGGTACGAATTTTATTGCGTGCTTTCAATTGGCGCACTTTCTTTCTTTCTCTGCAAAGTAGCAGATATTTTGTATCTACATTCTTTCGCTACTTTCAGTATATTGTGTCTTGTCTGTTTATCTGACACTCCTGGTGGATGATAATACTAAACATTTGCAGGAGCGGCGGAGAGAACATTATCGACAACCAGTTGGTTAATCGCAGGCGCGGCCGATATCAGTACACATCGCCCAGTGCAATCTGCTTAATCAATGATAAGGTTGTAAAGAGACGAATTTTGGGTGTGCTCAAGCAACAGATAAGACATTACTTTAGCGAAAGTAATAATTTGTTACATCTTACACACATTGTCGTGTGAGGTTACCGATTTGTCTGTGAGTTCGCCTGCCCAGCAATCGGATGTTTACAGCCCATTTTCAGAAAAGTAATGTTTGAAATTTTGCACTAGATGAGGCATGCAACATATTCAAATCAGATTGGCTGATCAATTGAGCTCCATAACAGAGTGGGGTAAGACAGTGAATATAACCTGACATATTTCAGTGTTTTTTTCACTGTGAGATTCACACTTGCCAAAGACACCAGACGTGCCAGTAGTTAGAACTCAGAATTTCCATTTATCAGACCGGACACCTTTTATTGGAGTATTGATCAGGACTTACAATTCAGCCCAGGAAATCTCTATCATTTTAATAAGGAAAGCCGCTGTCTGAGGAAGCTGAAGGAAACACACGGAGTCAGAAAAAAAGATTAACGTCAAAATTAACGACCCCAAGTGCCCGTATAAAAAGGCATCGGCTTCATCTGAGCAAAACGTCTGTGAGCCAGGATTGGCGTAAATTGTGATTTTACATTCTATATTTCATTACTAGCATGTGAACTAACATATATATGTATATTGCCATGTACATTTTAATATGTGAAAATCTCTAGTGGATGTCCCAGTCATTCGAGGCTGGCAACCGCAGCATATAGAATGATGATTCATGAACCACCACTGCACGGGCTGGTGGTTGCTTTATTGCTAGTTTCGTAAAGAGAACTAAAAGCATAAAGTAGTCCCAGGTTCCATATGGAGCAGGGAGGAATAGATGAAGAGATGATGTACATTCTAATTATAATACTTACAGTTTCATACCAGTGTAAATGTTTATGTGAAAATATTCATTTTAAAATTAATGGAAGTTTCAAACTTCAAATCAGTGTAAACATATATGAAAACATATTCAATTTATATTGTGAACACTTTTCAATCAGTGGAGATGTAAATGTAAACATATTCCATCTGAGGTATTAACCTTTTCATTTAAATGTAATGTAAAGCTAAAGCTATTCAATTTAAATGTAAAAGAAAGCTTTATTCCGAAGGATTAAATTTAATTCTCATCGAGGGTAAATTCTGAGTTAAATGAGATGGTGGAATGGGAAGATAAGGACCCATAACCATGGGTTGGAAAACGCAATACTCAAGAGAGCGTTTCGTTTCTATTCTTCACCATAGTTATTGGTGGTACCAGCAGAAAGTACTATCTCTGGAACAAGAAAGGGTCAGTGGCCTAAGCTTTAAGACGAGGGACCATCTTTGTAGACTCTCCCTGATATTTCTGGGAAACGAGCTACACCCGACAACCTTGACCAGCGACGAGTGTGAGCAGTGTAAAAAGAACCAACCCATCAGAAGGAGCAGAACCGTCATTGGCAGCTAAGTTCAATATATGCAGCCACTTGATTTTCTTGTAACAATCTACCTCCTATCACGACCGTGATGATAACTTTGTCTTGATCCATAACTATTAAAATTATTTTCAAACTGTTAAAACTTAAGTGATTTTTAAATTTTGTTATTTGTATTGTTTATAAATTTAACTTCGATTTAATCCTTTAAATGTACTGCATTTTTGTCTCAGTCAATTTACTACACACATTCTAAATAGAGCTATACCAGAATAATTACAATTCCACTGTGTAAATCAGAGTGGGGGCTTAACGAGCTAAAACTAATCATTGCTTAATTCTTCACAAAAGTGGTCGGCAGATTCTAGAATTAACGTGCTCAGCCAAAGTAGCATTGTTTTCGCTTATCTGAATATCTTTGTGATAGAAGTGTCATTACCCTTCTATCTACATCTCTGTCAAGAGTAATCTTGTGCGAAGGTAGACACCTTTGAAGACCCATATTAGATACTCTTGAGTTTTGGCCACTGTTGGACCACTACTGCAAAGCAGGGGAGGCAATACCGCCACACAAAGCACAAACTCTTGCAGCTGTGGTTTTTATACCAATTTGTTTGACATGATGATGTTGCTAGCGACTAGCTGAAAATAACTGAAACACATGTAAACTATAACTTCCTCAGAGAAATGTGTTCCATATACTTTGGATAATTATAACAAAACTAGTGTAAAAGCCCGTCATAAGACGGGAATTAAATTCAAAAGCACCAATACCTAACGGCAATTTTATTTATTCAAAAAGGATTTTTTTAAAACCACTGTGCATCACCACAGTACACGAACTACGTAGCAGCAGCGAGGATCCCAATGTGTGTATACGGGATCATACATTCTATAAATATATTTTTGTGCACACCGTCATTTGCGCATTCTTCTTTGGTAAGTGTTACTATTTTCGGGAGAGTACATATAAGGGAAACAATACAATTAATGTCTAACTTTCAACCAAAGTTGCATCCCTTAGCGTTACGCACTGACAGAAAAAGCTGGGATTTTATATATATAGGATGTTATGTGTAACTAGGTGTAATGCACTTGGTAACGATATGTTTCTATCAGTATTTAAAGAGCAATCTAGTTTTGTTAAAGAAGATTTTTATCATCATAAAAATATCAATAAAGATCATTTTATAAACCTATTGCCCTTGCTTTCCATACTGTTTGCACATCACAACATATTAATGTGTCCTCTTTTATGTCCTCTTTTATGTCCTCTTGTATGTCCTCTTTTTCATAGTGTCCTTCTTTTGTCCTACTTTTTAGTCAAAACCAATCAGAAAAAACCCTCCTTTGTAAACAAAATAATCTGGTAACCTTATGCCAGTCCCAGGAGCAACCTCATGTTAGCCGCACTTTACGATTAGCCTGGGGGGAGCACTATACACTGGAAGTCCTCCATATTTATTTATTTATATTCGGAGTTGCCCGTTTATATTACTTCTTAAAATCTTGTTATAAAGTATAATTTTGTTATTCTACTTCGATCTAAAGAGACCAAGACAGAGCCTCATTTCAAATCAGGTTCGAGAAACCAGTACCGGTATTTGTGTGTGAGGATTTGTTAACTCGACGGCGAAATGGGGAAAACAGGAAGTATTCGATACTGATAGAAATTTCTAGAACAACCTAATCTTGTACTGCGAGAGCCGCGTTTAGTTCCGGGGGGGCGGGGCGTGGGGGCGCGGGGCCTCAAAGGAGACACAGAAAATATGACAACTGCTCCCTGAAGTCACCCTCATGCATGTCGTACAAAGTGACTAAAATGAGATGCATGGGGGGTGTGCAACCTCATCGTGTAAGACTAATTACGAAGGAAACCAGTGCTGTAAGAGCATGTGAATTATTAATGCAGGTTTCCTGCAATGGCTCCTTGCTCCATCAGGAGTAGACAAAGGAAGAATAAGATGCTACCTCAAGAAATTCCTATGAGGCGACTGACATGAGTTTATTCATGTGTTGTATCTTCTTTTGCGCACCACGGCGTGTTCAATAGCAACTCCGTTTGAGCATACCAACGATTCACACAAGTGAACACGCCGTGGTGTAGGAGGCAGGAAAGACGTACCCGGCAACACGCACTGTACAGTGCTTCCTGCCGTCAGGTAGGGAACTCTGGACAAGTGATTCTTGCCTAGGTAGCAGACAATTAACTCAGGCAGGAAGCACTGTACAGTAGGAGGTAGGAAGGACGTACCAGGCAACCCGCACTGTACAGTAATTCTTGTTAAAAAAAAAAAAATTGGTAAATCGCACTGCGTTGTAGTTATTATAATCCATTAGGCAGATATTTCCACCTTTCCTTCCTTTATAGGGCAAAAGACTGGAGAGAGAAAGAGTAAAGATGTTTTTATGTTTCAGTCATATGTTATTCATTTATAGTGTGTAAACAAATTTTATGAAATGTTTCTTATTTCGTCTAAAATATAAGGTGGGAAATTATTATTTTAATATTTATTCCAAACAGGTATCGGTATGGTGCGTGTCTTTTTCTTTGATCCCTAGCCGCCGACCGTCAGAGCAGTCAGTGGATATCACGCCTGGTGACGTCTTGTAGGGCAACAACAAATTGATTCCACTTTGCTCGGTCGGTGGCCATCCTTCGTACAGTGCCCCAATTCGGGTTCATTCTTTGCATCTCAGCCTCCACAGTCCTCTGCCAAGTTGTTGTTGGTCGGCCTCTCTTTCGTTTTATTTCAGGGGTCCATAGCATAGCTGTTCTTGTGATGGCATCGGGGTCTCTTCTGAGGACATGGCCAACCCAGCTCCAGCATCTGCCAGCTATGATGGTGTGCATGTCCTCTTGCTTGCTCCGAGTAAGCAGATCTTGGTTGGTGATGGTATTGTCGTAAATTTATTTTGAGAGAGAAGAGTCTTAGAAATAGTGGTCCGGTTTAGAGTGAAAAATGATGATGGAAAGCTCAGTGATAGAAAATGTAGAGATTTAATAGTTGCTTCACAGCGAGCTGGAGGAGAGTAAAGACAGACTTATTTACGACAAATCGTTTCTCTCAATCTTCTCTTTCACTCTCCTGGTCAACCAATTAGTTGCCAGTTTTCCAGACCCGCATCTGCGCGCACACCGATTTGGTGTTTTTCACACACACAGGCGACGTTGATACAAACTATATTAAACGAATAAGGGGAAAAGTTGGGCTTTGGGTATATCCAACACACAGAACTAAATGAGTTTATGTGATTTTATTCACTTTAAACATCAATCACTAAAAAATATCAGATATTACATAAATTATCATAAGTACACAAATGCAAATAACAAATTTGGGAGGGGTGAAGAAGATTGGTATCGACTAAGCCCTTCCCGCTTATTAGACAAAGATAAACCCAGTCCAGAGATAGATAATATCAGGAACATAGGTACGTTAACCTAACAGTGAAGTTAATTACTCTGAAAGAGGTGTTACAAAATTAGGTATAGGTGATAAAAAAAACCTGTTCTTCCCAGCTGTTCTTCCCTTTACTAAGCAAATGGAAAGAAGGTGGTTTTAAACAGAGTTAACAAATTATCCACTATCCCACTTAAAGGAACAATGTAGGGTATACAGAAAAGATATATATTACCAGGTAAGCAAGTTAACAAAATGGTCACACAAAAGAATTAATTTCCTGTCATTCATACACGCGCTAGCAAAGGCCTTCACTCATCTTGCTCTCACTTACCGATTGTGAAAAAATCTTGCACTCCATAGAATAACACAACAGCAGTTACACCTCAAACTAAATGTATGAGTGTTTGTTCAAGTTCTAGCCCCAGATTAGCGGGTAGGCTGTCAGCACATAAAAGGATCCCGTAATCGCTGGAAAATGAATCTGTAGTTGTGTCTCTTTTCTTAATAACAGTTTCTATGGGAGGGCACGGTCTCTGATACCGGGGTGAGGATGGTGTGGTCTATTTGACTATGCCGCTGATAATAAAATTCTTACGCGTGCTGGTACACTTTATCCGTGAGGTATGGTTTAAGTCCAGTGAGAAAACTAGTCACATCACTGTTCAGGAAATTATGAATTATCTCTCTGTGTCAGTAAACTAACAAAGCTCGGGCCAGTGTTCTTCTTCCCGTTACGACTTAAGTTGTTTGATGGTGCGTTAAATTTGTCTTTGGGTGTGCTTTCTTTGCTATAAGTTAGATAGCGGAATTCCAAACATAGAATCGCCTCAAAGATTAAAAAATTTACACAGTCTCAACAAGTTCTGCGTCAGGGGAACTCTACACACTGTTTATGCTTTGCCTTGCTTAGATTAATTTCTTTATTGCTTTCTTAATGCTGGGATCGCACAGGTTACGATCACTCTGAATGAAAGAAAAAAAAGACATGTAATATACCGAAAACAAATAACCTTCTAAAGCGCGATGAATTTCCCGTTAAGCCTATAATACACTCGAGTATTTAATTATGTATTTAATAAACACTGCGCGAATTCTAGTGGTTAAAAACCCACATCTATAAAACTAGGACTTAACTGAATTTATTAATTATAAGTTCCTTCGCGACTTTAAAAGTTAATTTAAGCATCTATTATCTTTTGAAATAATATAATAGATAGATCATTATATTTACAACTGGAACTATTGAGACGGTTTAATTTAATAGATTTAAATTAACACAAAATCCATTGAAATAGAATGACTGGACTAGACCACTGATCACTTTACACAGTATATATTACCGCTCTGCACAGAATAGAAATCACTGCAAATATATATATAAAATCCAGGGGAAAATCTATAACAAGATTTCAATAAAGCTAGTGCTTCTGTAAAGGTCTGGCCAGCGAGTGATAACGTGTCTAGTTCTTCATGGTCTATTTAGCAGAAATGGAATGTAAGTTGAGTAGGACATGATAAACTTGACAACTTATTTGATCTCACGAACTTTTGGGGATCTGACCGCCAAATCAAGAGAAGAAGCCGCCCCCTGGTCTTCGTATCCGCTCGCTGCTGCCCATTTCGCTTTCCCCCGTTCGCTCGGTTCCTCGATTGACACCGAGACGCGAAAATAGCGGCAAGCAACTGCGTCTCGTATCAGGGACCACTACTGTCTTTGATAGCGCCGATAGTCTCCCCTAAAATCCCTCAGTTCGTCTCTTTGATCTCGTGCCGCCTACTAAATGAGTCCCGGTGGAATGAGTTCTGGCAAACGAAAAGTTACAACAAATGTTCAGGGGTTCTAATGTTATGAAAAGCTAAAGCTTTAAATCATCCATCATATCAGGGAGAATTCACTTGTCAAACTAGACGTACGTCACAAAATGGTAGAGTTTTTCCTGGGCTTTAAGTTCTGAGAATGCTCAACAAGGTCCGGTCTTATTAATGAAAGATAGGAATTTTAGTCTTTACATCTGCCAAATAGCTTCACAAGTTGTCTTCCCAATGGCGGTAAGAAAAAGTGAATTTTCATCAGTGTTTCTACTCTTTTGGACTGAAGCCCTCTTTAAGGTTATAGTGCGCTGTCTTACCCCGCAGTCTATAGTATTGTTACGATAATAAGCAGGGCTCCAAATCGGATGGGGGTTTTGTGGTCATCCGGTCAATATTCCGGAGTTCTTCGCCAATCTTTTCAAAAGGTTAGCGTTGTTTTCTGGGGCCCAATGTCAATTTATTTCATCAATGGAATTGTTTGCGCGTTACGTGCAAAGGTCATGTCTCCCCAAAATATGTGAAAGAAAACATCGATACAGCTTCGGCAATGTCCATAACAAATAACCGCTTTACCCATTGTCAGGACTCCATTACAACATGTCCCGCTATGCTATACTGGTCCGATGATATGCCTTTTGTCTGTAATCTGTCGAAATTAATGTACAGCAGTAATTGTATCGCTCCAATCTGACCGGCCCATGTGGGTTCATGACGAATTTTCGCTGAGAGGAGTGTACGCGTAAGATGATATGCAAGTACTAAATATCTGCTTGATAGCAGAGAAAGAGAAGGGGCGACCACGGAAATTTAGTACACAAAAAATACTGCCGGAGATGAAAAGAGATCGACCCAATACTTCTGTGGCATCCGCAACAAGTTCTAGAGGTACCGGGTTCGATTCCCAGTTGAGGGAATCTAATTTATGAAAAAAAATTTCCTTGAGCCAGTGGTCCTAATGATGTCATACTCCCCACCCCCTCCCTCCACCCCCCCCCCGGTCTCCTGGGTAGAGATCGGATGCCTAGCCTTCTCGGATAAGGGCGAAAAATAGGAGGTCCCGTGTGCACGTTGCGCACGTTAAAAATCCATCGGAAGTTTAAAATCGTAAAGAGTAGACTTATCAGGCCGCCGCCCTGGCAAAATTTAAAAATTGAGAAACATACCTGCCATAAAAATATTTATAGAATGTGTGATTCATATATACACACATTGGGATTCTCGCCGGTACTACGGAGTTCGTGCACTGTGCTGTGATCTCTCCGCGGGTCATCATCCTCCATAAAAATTGACTTGCTAGACAGGAGGGGAACGGCGGATCAAAAAGGAAAAAAATATGACTGGAAAGATTGCGTGAGACTAGAAAGGCTAAGGAGACGCAATTGGGGGGGGGGGAAACGGAGAAAAGTCACGTTTCCCAAGTTGACATAAAAAGTAAGCAACTCGACAGAAGGGACCATAGATATGTTACGCCACAGTCATTTATTGGACGCTTTTGCAATACCAAGCCCTTGATTTGAATTCAGCGGCTAAAAACGCAGATGTTAGGAATATTACAAAAATTAAAAAGTACTTTTTTCTTAATATTAATGGCCTATTCTGAGCAGTGAACTAATATGTTCTTAATTTTACAGACGGATAGATAATATTGAAGATAATGACAAAAGACAGTGTTGTTCACATCATCGACAGACTGTATTGAATCTAAAAGTGTCGCTATTGCACAAAAAAACACGACCTCGAGACGCAGGTGTTCAAATCTACTTGGTATGGAGGAGAGGGGATATTGTGGTGGCTGTGTCTAAAAATAACTTTTAACGACAAAATTTTGGAGGGGAGAGAAAGGTTGGTTCAAAAATCAAGTCCATTTTTGTAGAAACACAAGTAGAGACGGACAGACTAACAGATAACCATCCATACTTGACTGAAGCATGACTGAAATGACTTTAGTGTAGGAAATTTGAATTTAAAATAAACCTAGGCAGTGATTGGCCACAGACAATCATATTATTAGCGCTCAGACGCGAAAGTGGGGCCATTCTTCAATAGTTGTTCAGTGATAGACACAGATTTTAAAGTGTGGTGATTTCCATATGAAAGAAAGTGTAAGAAGTTTAGGGACGCCATACTATAGCCAGCAGCTCAGCTGAGTTTTGCTAGCAATTCTGTGTTATTTATTCATAATCTGGTAAGATTGAAATTATTTCCTTATATATATTTTGAATATTGTTTCATGTTCGAGTGATTTGATACTGCCATATCGAAATCTAGCCTTACAAACAAGTAGGGATTTGCTCTAGACCCCCCGCCCAAGTCAGGGTCTAGGGACCAACGGTGTACATAAACTCCAGCAAGAGTTAGGCAAGACAGATCAAGTGTTGAGAATAATGAAACATATTACCTATCCTCTTTTAGGGCAGACAACTAATAAATATTTTTCAAAATCTATAGTCTGGGAGGATCTATCTGATGTAAACCCACCATGGTAAATGTGCTGTTTGGTCAGAGAGATCTGACCTGTCTGTATGATGTGGTTGTTGTGTCAGTGTTGTGTCCAGACGTGGGTAGAGAATAGATTTTGACACATGGCCCATACTTTGATTGCAGAGCTGTGAGTTTCTGTTGTCAACAAAGCAGTGTCTATTCAGTTGGTGACTTACTCGAGTGTATCTGTGCAGTTCTTGTGACAGAGACCACCATTATTGCCCGCCAGCACGGAGAGGTGGGACCACCAGATTTCAGCACCAGAGCTACAACTACAAGATGAGTGAGCCTCTGGTCTGCTGGACATTCACCAACGCTTTGTAGTTACTAATATCCCCATAAAAATTCCCACCATTTTCTGGACACTGTGTAGTCAATATAGACAGGTGTGATGAGGCCACCCCAACAGCACAAACATTAACTATCCTCCCAAGTAGATGACTACTAGAACATTTTAATAAAACTAACTAGTATAGTACATATATATATGTACACTATTGCATTTATGATATAATATTCCATGCATTTCTTTCATAATTTCTAAATCCTTTTAAGTTCTGGTCAACCTAAAAAATTGATACAGAACAAAATAAATGTAATATAATTCTATCAAGAAATTTTACACACGTGAGTTAGTTCAGTGTATTTTAACATTTATTAATATTATTAGTCTTCTTAAATATCTGTGGGTATATCTATAACCTATTACACCACACTACATATCATAACCCTAGACACTTTACGTAGCCACATTCATTAAAAAAAAAATTAAGTGTGAGGTCGTAGTGGTAGCAAGAAAGGCCTTCTGACAAGTCACAACTACATTTTATCTCAGGAGCCTTCACAGCTGGCCTCATACAATTACATTTAGTAATATCACCATCATACAATACCATCAACACCACTACAAGGAGCAAAGGGTTGAGTTCCTCTAGGAGCAAAGGGTTGAGTTCCTCTAGGAGCAAAGTTTTTAGTTCCTCTAGGAGCAGAGTTTAGTTCCTCTAGGAGCAAAAGTTTTAGTTCCTCTAGGAGCAAAGGTTTCAGTTCCTCTAGGAGCAAAGGTTTTAGTTCCTCTAGGAGCAAAGGTTTTAGTTCCTCTAGGAGCAAAGTGTTTAGTTCCTCTAGGAACAAAGGCTTCAGTTCCTCTAGGAGCAAAAATGTTAGTTAATCTGGGAGCAAAGGCTTTAGTTCCTCTTGGAGCGAAGGGTTTATTTCCTCTAAGAGCAAAGGCTTTAGTTTCTCAAGGAGCAAAGGTTTTAGTTCCTCTAGGAGCAAAATGTTTAGTTCCTCTAGGAGCAAAGAGTTTAGTTCCTCTAGGAGCAAAGGTTTTAGTCCTCTATGAGCAAAATGTTTAGTTCCTCTAGGAGCAAAGGGTTTGGTTCCTCTAGGAGCAAAGGGTTTAGTTCCTCTAGGTGCAAAGGTTTTAGTTCCTCTAGGATCTAAGTGTTTAGTTCCCCTACAAGCAAAGGGTTTAGTTCCCCTAGGAGCAAAGGCTTCAGTTCCTCTAGGAGCAAAAGTTTTAGTTCCTCTAGGAGCAAAGGGTTTAGTTCCTCTAGGAGCAAATGGTTTAGTTCCTCTAGGAGCAAAGGGTTTAGTTCCTATAGGTGCAAATGGTTTAGTTCCTCTAGGAGCAAAGGCTTTAGTTCATCTAGGAGCACACGTTTTAGTTCCTCTAGGAGCAAAGTGTTTAGTTCATCTAGGAGCAAAGGCTTTAGTTCCTCTAGGAGCAAATTGTTTAGTTCCTCTAGGAGCAAATGGTTTAGTTCCTCTTGAAGCAAAGGTTTTAGTTCCTCTAGGAGCAAAGAGTTTAGTTCGTCTAGGAGCAAAGGGCTTAGTTCCTCTCTGTACTTTGTGGAATTTACAGCAAGAACGACAGTAATCTGTTGCAACTTTCGATTTGTGGAATTTACAACCAAGACTGAAAAGCATCAATAATTTTAGAGACATTCTTATGGACAGAGAGAATATCGAAACAACCATCAAAGTATAATTTTGATATTTATCGTATTAAACGTAAAGATAAACCTATAACTATTGTTATTGTGTATTATACGCATGTATTTTGCATCCGTCGTAATCCTCTCAGATTCCACTACTACACATTTTCTTGCAGTGCTTCACTGCATTTAATTCTTATTCATGTATTTATTCATACAATATTTCAGCTACCCTAAGGGTATAATAGTTGCCCATCGAAAGCCAAGACAGCGACAGCTTCAGACTTGAGTTGTGACACATCTGTCCCGTGATCTCATGTGGCTGATTAGAGTATAAGGTCTTCAACAAACACCTTCCATCCCTTTATGTCATGTGCCATCTCTTCCATATCTTATTTATCTCTGTCACATCTGTCTCCATTTCTCCTCTCCGTGTATTGTTAGATCTAGTTATGTATCCGGAATATTCAAGGCCGGAACTTCGAATATTTATATTTTCTGCGCACGAGCTTCCCATTGGCTAAGCGTTTTCCGGGAACAAAACCTGATATTATCGCGGTCCAGTCTACCATGCTGTAAATGGGTACCTGACTGTGCTCTTAAATTTCGGAAGGAAAAGGCAGCGAGAAATTGAATTGGTCACCCTACCTCATAAAACGTCTGGACCTAGTTCAAAAAAAGGAAAAGGCAACAAAGGAGAGAACTTGATCACCCTACCTCATAAAAAAAGCTGGATGTAGTAGAGTGAAGTTTCTAGCATTACGCTCCCCATTTCAGTTTCTGCTGTGAGACTTCCATCATCTTAATTTCCTGCGTACTTCCTACAATGTCGTGTCTTCCTGTATAAATTGTTCTCATGATATCAATGTTAACAAATGAATCGCTACACCACAATGTAATATTCTCTAACACCAAATGACGTCATTCAATATAATTAAAGCACACGGGGCAATTTCTCGTGGGCGAATCCATTCAGTAAAAGAAATACCAGCGAGAGATAATGGTATGACCCCCTGCCACGCTATCCTTACAAATCTTCCAGCCGTTTTTTTTTTTCTTTTTCTGTATCTGATGAAGGTTCACATCCCCATATTTACAAGACTTGAGGCATTGAGAGAGAGAGAGAGGATTCCATAAAATGATACGATTCCATAAAATGATACGATTCCATAAAATGATACGATTCCATAAAATGATACGATTCCATAAAATGATACGATTCCATAAAATGATACGATTCCATAAAATGATACGGTTCCATAAAAGAATACGATTCCATAACAAGATGATAAGTTGTCACACTCATTTAATGAAACTATCCCCAGGCTATTGTAGTTGTGAGCTATTCAGAGAACTGCTCGTGAAGTAAAGACTCGACAGACACGGCTACAAAATGGAAGTTTATTATCCAACGATGAATTAAACGTGTAGACTTTTTATGTGTTTAATAACTAGATGCAGAAATCACTAAACACACTGCTGTTTAAACAGTATAGCCGGGCTGAAAGACGGTGAAGAATGGCCATGGCACTATGAATAACTGATAGAAACAGTTACTGTGTCATGGTGGCGAGATGGAATTTTTAGAATTCAGGGGAGACAAAAAATCATTGGAAAAAAAAACGGAAAAGAACTATAGAAAGAAAGCAGATAAATGCTAGAGGATCACTGAATTGATTGGCTTGCCTGATATAAGAAAGATTCTAGTGGGGGTCTGTGTCTTCGGCGCCAAAATAACTAAAGAGAAAATATTTTTTTCCCATTAAAAAATAATAAGTGATAACTTTGATATACCATACAACCAGTTTGTGGATATCAAAGTAGAAATGATTATTTTAGGGACGAACAAAACAATAGTTTTCATAGTAAATGACAACGGCGGTATACCTTACAACCATTTGGTGAATATCGAAAATGAAACAATGGTAGATAAAATCAACAAGACGCCTACAGTTTCCATTATTTGTAATATTAATTAAAAACCTGCGGTATACCATATATACATTGAGTTAATAACACAGAAGTAAGGAATAAGACAAAGGAGACGCCTACAGACAACAAAAGGCAAAGGTAATTCCATAGCAAATACTGCCGTAGGGGAGCGATTTGATAGAGACAACACTATACTAGGTCTCAGCTTTATCAGGTTGGGTTACAAGTTCTCTTTCTCGCTGCTTTTGCCTTCCCTGAGTCAGAATCCATGTACAGCTGGGTAGACTAAATGCTGAGTTATTTAAGACATACCCTGAACTAGCAGAACTATTAGAACCACTATTTGCACAAGTCTGGAAAACAGAGACAACACCAATTGAGTGGAATAAAGGAATAATTGTCAAATTGCCCAAGAAAGGCGACCTTGCAGACTGCAACAAATGGAGAGGAATTACTCTCCTGTCAGTTCTCAGCAAAATACTAGAGAGGATAATAATCCAGAGAATTTCAAGACCATAAACTGAGGAATGAACAAGCAGGATTCAGAAAGACCAGAAGATGTGCAGATCATTCATTCACCCTCGGGAACATTACAGAGCAGTGCTCAGAATGGCAAAGACAGCTATACATTAACTTTGTTGATTTTGAAAAGGCTTTTGATAGCATATACAGAGACATCCTATGGAAAATACTGAGAGCTTAGAGAATTTCCAGCTGCATTGTTTCCATCCATGTAGTGTTGGGCACAGCAACCTAAATTTTTATGTGAAGACAAGAGTACGACAGGGATATCCATTATCAACCACTTTATTTTTGACAGTCATAGACGGGGTTAAGCCCCAGACAGCAGAGGGCAGTCCAAGAGGAATAAGATGGACAACGTTTTCTGCACTGAAAGATCAGGAATATGCAGATGACAATTCACTACTCGCAAATTCACATCAACACATCCAAGAAAACAGATAGACTACATAAGAATAGCCAGCAGGTGGATCTGAACATCAGATAGATGTCCACTTTCCTTTGCCAATCTGTCAGTGGAAATCTACCTCAGCCTGAGGCAAGCATAACTTTCGAGGAGGCAAGGAGTTTTATCATAATCAGATATAGAAACTAATGGGACGTAGAGCATCCAGGTCACACACAAATTGATGCATACTACCAGCTCAACAGAAGAGAACAAGTGGTAATCTTCAGACTCCACACTGGCCACAACAGATTGAGATACCATCTTTTCAACAAGCAAAAGATAGGAACTACCGATCGGTGTAACTGTGGCACTGATAAAGTGACTGCTGAACATCTGCTTCAAAGTTGCCCAACATATGAGGAACAGAGAAAGCACATGTGGCCGAGACCAGTACCATTCGTGGAAAAGCTCTAAAGAGATTCAAATAGCCTCAGACTGAATACTGCTTTCTTTGAAAACATTCAAGTTGACGTCTAAGAGTGTACCAAGAAAATGAAACAGGAAGTAAAGCACAAAATATAAAGCATAAACAATGAAAATAGTCTACTCTGAAGGACATTTAAAACAAGCTATAATCCAACCTATTTAGGTCACACCCAGTAGGAATAGCAACATGACAAAGGTACTGTCTCCCTTGACCTACAGCGGAACAGATACCCTGCGATTATTATAGTCAAATTATAGAGTATGGCAGGAAAGTTTTGTTCCCAGGCCGTTCTGGTTGTTAGTCCAAATTATGTATTGCCTTAGAGTCAAGCAATTATATTAGGCCCCTAGGCCAGTGATCATCTGCTGCAGTTTCAGCGTGTGTGTTTTCCGCTTAATCTAGAGATGGACCATCTTTTTTCCGCTTAATCTTGAATTTCGTAACGCTTAATCTAGTGATGGACGGTGAGATGTGGTGAATTACTCGTGATGAGATGTGGTGAATTACTCGTGACGGCATCTTTTTTCCGCTTAATTTAGCGATGGACGGTGAGATGCGGTGAATTACTCGTGACGTCATCTTTTTTCCGCTTAATCTAGCGATGGACGGTGAGATGTGGTGAATTACTCGTGACGGCATCTTTTTTCCGCTTAATCTAGCGATGGACGGTGAGATGTGGTGAATTACTCGTGACGTCATCTTTTTTCCACTTAATCTAGCGATGGACGGTGAGATGTGGTGAATTACTCGTGACGTCATCTTTTTTCCCGCTTGATCTAGCGATGCACGGTGAGATGTGGTGAATTATTCGTGACGGCATTTTTTTTTCCGCTTAATCTAGCGATGCACGGTGAGATCCGGTGAATTACTCATGACGTCATCTTTTTTCCCGCTTAATCTAGCGATGGACAGAGAGATGCGGTAAATAACTCTTAACATCATCTTTTTTCGCTCCTAATGGAGCATGGAGGCATCACGTCAGCTGGTCCCACTTGCAGGAATCAATCAAACAATACCCTTTAGCTCCCCAATGATCATATGCCTTCAACAAACACATGCCACGTCGCCCCGTCACGTGACATCAGCTCAAGTTCTTTCCACGTCTCATTCATAATGTTCACTTCCGTCTCGAGCTCTCTTCTCCGTGCGTTGTTTGGTCTACCTCTGCCTCTCTTTCCCTGGGAATTCCGGAACAAAAACTGTCTTGTAATGCTATCAACAGATTTTCTCAATGTGTGTCCTATCCATATCCAGTGTCTTCTTCCCACCTCTTTGTTCCACTGGCACTTGTCTGGTTCTTGTCATGAGTTCCACATTGGTGACCTTGTCATACTTGTCTGGTTCTTGTCATGAGTTCCACATTGGTGACCTTGTCATACTTGTCTGGTTCTTGTCATGAGTTCCACATTGGTGACCTTGTCATACTTGTCTGGTTCTTGTCATGAGTTCCACATTGGTGACCTTGTCATACTTGTCTGGTTCTTGTCATGAGTTCCACATTGGTGACCTTGTCATACTTATCTGGTTCTTGTCATGAGTTCCACATTGGTGACCTTGTCATACTTGTCTGGTTCTTGTCATGAGTTCCACATTTCTGACCTTGTCATACTTGTCTGGTTCTTGTCATGAGTTCCACATTGGTGACCTTGTCATACTTGTCTGGTTCTTGTCATCAGTTCCACATTGGTGACCTTGTCACGCCATTTCAATCCTTCTATTCTACACAAGCGTCCATTGATGAATGTCTGCATATATTGTGCTCTTGCACGCATTTAAAAATCCCGCATATACTTTGATGATGCGTTCTGGAGAAGTCCTTGTCTTCGAGACAGATTTCTCTTGATTACTTGTCGAGCTGACAACGAGATCCCTTATTAGAACAGGAGATAAGAATATTTATAGGGCTACTAATTTATTAGAGAGTAATAAGCTGTCCGATTGTCAGAGTGGTTAGAGCGCTGGTCTCTAGCGGCACAGGTGCCGGGTTCGATTCACGGTATCCACACACTCCAGCCTACCGAGCTGTAAACGGGTACCTGACTTTGAGATAGGGAAGGAAAAGGCAGCGAGGAAGGGATATGATCACCCCACCTCTAGATGCTGGACCTAGTACAGTGAAGTCTGTAACACTTCACTGCCCTACGTTATTACCTGCTGTGGGACAACATTTACCTTTTTTTAGTACCTGAAGAACAAGTCAAGATGTGCTCATACCTTGGTTATATAACAGCAGAAGATGGCTGGTGTGAAACAGAAATCAACAGGAGAATAGGGATGGCCAAAGCTACATTCAACTACATAGACAAATTCTAGCATCTAAACAACTAACTCACAAATTAAAACTGAGAATCATCAAATGATATATATATATATATTCTTCATTACAGAATGGTGTAGAAACACGGACAATGAACAAGCGATTAGAAGAAAGAATTGAGGCCCTTGATATGTGGATATATAGAAGAATGGGGCACGTCACATGGAAAGAGAAGAAAACAAATAAATTTGTCCTAGAAAACCTAGGAATAAAAAGAGAGTTAATGAAGGAGATCAAAATTAGACAGCTAAAATATTATGGTCATATAAAAAGACATAACACCGGACACTGAAGACCATAATAGAAGGCAAAGTTGAAGGCAGACGTGCAAGAGGAAGACATCGCTATATGTGGGAAGATAACATCAAGACCTAGACAGGAAAGAGTCTATCAGAGTGCACCATCAAGACAAGAGACAAAAGACTGAGATTTATTGCAGCCGATCTTCGATGTGAAGATGGCAGCTGCTGATGATGAGTTGAAAATAGGGTTATTGTGCTATTTGAATAGTTTGAGATTCTTCACTTTGCCAAAACACTGAAATGTTACCAAAGTCGGTGGCAATCAGGAGTATGTATCGCAGTCGATTCAATGAGGGCAGATTACTGGAAAAATGAGAACTCGATACCCTTTGTAAAGCTAATCCGCGCTTCGTCACTGTGAGGTCAAACAGACTGTACAAGTAATACTAAAACATAAAGGTAGTCCCACAGCAAATACACTGCCATCAATGGTACCTATACCTTGTAGCGGTATGGCAGCTTGCGTACCCTGACAATCCCCAGAGCTATGCCAGTGGGAGTTTTACTCCTGGTAGGTTCAACCAAGCTGGACTGGTCTGTGTGGGTAGGGGTCAGACAAAAGCTGGTACCCTGGTCCTCCAGGTTGGGGGTTTTAGCATAGGGCTGACACCCCTGTCTATGTAAAAAAAAACAATGAAGTTACGGAAACAACCTCAAATGAACAAACTTTGCTGCGGGATGGACATTCGGAGTCTGTGGCTCGTATGACTGTCAGTGGTGAAAGCCGAAAGGAAGCCACTGACATGAAAACGGATGTCCTGACCGCAAAACAGGATACAAGAATAGGATTTTGGAATGTCAGGACAATGTACGAGACAGGTAAACTAAGACAGGTCACGGCAGAAATGAGAAACTATAGGTTACACATCCTGGGGATAAGCGAGAGCAGATGGACAGGGGCAGGAAAAGTTAAAACAGCAACAGGAGAAACAGTACTTTACTCTGGAAGAGAGGATGGACAGCACAGTGAAGGCGTAGCCATTATTCTACAGAAAGGGATAGAAAGGACATTACTGGAATGGAAACCCATCAACAACAGACTGATACGATTGAGATTGAGAGGGAGATTCACCAACACTACAATAATACAATGCTACGCACCAACGAATGATAGCGATGAGGAGGTCAAGGATGAATTCTATCAACAACTGCAGAAAGAAATGGAGGACACACCTAGATATGATCTTGTTATAGTAATGGGAGACCTCAATGCGAAAGTTGGTACACACAATACATATAATGAAAGAACAATGGGGAAATGCGGCAGCGGAATAGCAAACGAAAATGGGGATAAGCTAATAAGTTTCTGTAGCATTAACAACCTGGTCATTGGAGGAACACTTTTCCCACATAAGGAAATTCACAAGTTAACATGGGAATCCCCAAATGGTCGGGACAGAAACCAGATAGACCACATCATGGTTAACGGTAGATGGAGACATGCATTACAAGATGTGAAGGTAAGAAGAGGTGCAGATGTGGGAAGCGATCACCATTTAGTAGTTGCAAAACTGAAAGTGAAACTAAGAAGGGCTGGACCAACTGTAACTACACAGAAAAGGTTTGACATCAGCAAATTGAAGGACCCCCTTACCAGAAAAGCTTTTGCGGCCGACATTAAGAAACGATATCAATTTGCCAAAAGCCAGGAAAAGACATTGACTGATGATATAGACCAGAATTTTAACACCATTTCAACAATATATAAGGAAAGTAGCAAATCATGCTTAGGATTCCAGGAAAGGAAGAAGCAAGACTGGATAACACCAGAAACACTAAACACCATAAAGATGAGAAAGGAAATGAAAAGAAAGAAAACAGAAGCGAAGTCCCCCAGGTTAAAGCAACTATATAGCGAACAGTACAGTCAACTGGACAGGGAAGTTAAACGCCAAACCCGAGCCAACAAAAGGAATTTCCTAGACGATCTTGCAAAACAGGCAGAAGAGGCAGCACTGAGAAATGAACAAAGCACAGTATACAAAATAACTAAATTCATCAGCGGAAAACAAGGTGCAAACAATATTACATTAGTAAGAGATAAGCAAGGAAATCTCATCAAGACAGCAGAGGGACAGGAAACAAGATGGGCAGAGCACTTCAGAGAAACTCTGAACAAGGAAATACCAGAGACACAATTGAATGTTCCTGAGGCTGAAAACGATCTAGATGTAAATACAGACATTCCACGAAAAGAAGAAATCATCACAGCAATCAAAGGGTTAAAGAACGGTAAAGCTCCGGGCCATGATAACTTAAATGCAGAGCTATTTAAGACAGACCCTGAGCTAGCAGCAGAACTATTAGAACCACTATTTGCACAAGTGTGGAAAACGGGGACAACACCATCAGAGTGGAACAAAGGAATAATTGTCAAATTGCCCAAGAAGGGAGATCTTTCAGACTGCAATAATTGGAGAGGAATCACTCTTCTCTCAGTTCCCAGCAAAATACTAGGCAGGATAATTATACAGAGAATTTCAAAGGCAGTAGACTACAAACTGAGGAAAGAACAAGCAGGATTTAGAAAGAACAGAAGATGTGTAGACCATATATTCACTCTCAGGAACATTATAGAGCAGTGCTCAGAATGGCAAAG
This sequence comes from Oreohelix idahoensis, assembly GCA_024509875.1. Classification (NCBI taxonomy): domain Eukaryota; kingdom Metazoa; phylum Mollusca; class Gastropoda; order Stylommatophora; family Oreohelicidae; genus Oreohelix; species Oreohelix idahoensis. The sequence continues at coordinate 361,542 of JAMPIV010018886.1, read as the reverse complement.
ACAGCTTTACATAAATTTTGTTGATTTTGAAAAGGCTTTTGACAGCATACATAGGGACAGTTTATGGAAAATACTGAGGGCTTATGGAATTCCAAGCTGCATAGTGTTAATCATAAAAAGCCTCTATGCCAACTTTACGTGTAGTGTTGGGCAGAGCAACCTAACCTTCGAGGTGAAGACAGGAGTACGACAGGGATGCCCCTTATCAACCACTCTATTTTTAACAGTCATAGACTGGGTGATGCGCCAGACAACAGAGGGCAGTCCAAGAGGAATAAGATGGACTACATTTTCAACATTGGAAGATCTGGAATATGCAGATGACATCGCACTGCTGGCACATTCACATCAACACATCCAGGAAAAACGGATAGACTTAATAAATTTAGCCAGCAGGTGGGCTTGAACATCAATTTAAAGAAGTCAGGTCATGACGCTCAATGTGAGCAACCCTGAGCCCATATCAGTAAGGAATCAGCAACTGGTACAGACAGATACCTTCACATACCTAGGAAGCATAGTAACACCAGACGGTGGGGCAGGCAAAGACATCAACATCAGAATGAATAAGGCAAGAACAGCCTTCTTTAGCCTAAATAACATCTGGAAGTCCTCCCAATACAGCACAAGCACAAAATTAAGATTATACCAGAGTTGCGTGCTTTCTGTGCTTCTCTATGGTGCGGAATGCTGGAGAGTCACAGAGAAGGAAATGTCAAAATTGTCCTCTTTTCACACAACATGCCTAAGAAAAATTCACCGAATCTTTTGGCCGAATACCATCACCAACCAAGATCTGCTTACTCGTAGCGAACGAACGAACGAACGAACGAACGAACTTTATTTTCGAAGGGTAAAGAATTGGGCGCGCAGGCCCGTCTAACATTCTGCCCTTCCACTCTCATTAATCTTGCATACTATATCCTTTCATTCCCACATGATGCTTTAAGCATTAATTTAAAGGCATGCAACATTATAAAGTTACCATAACAGCATTCATTTACAGTATGCAAGCATAATAATAATAAAAAAATGAGTAGGGTTTGTTTTTTTTGAAACAAACAAGCTAGTAAATGGGGGAAAAAAGTAATAATAAAATAAAATAAAAAAAAACAATAAATAAAAATAAATAAATTCTGTATACCGACACTCACTCATGTCTACAATTAATCTGTATTTTTGGTATGCGGGTACATTCTCACGACTCACATTTCTAAAGTACAGTATTATGTGGGTACATTCACACATACATTACATTATATAATAATATTTTAAAGTGAATATAATAATGATATTACATGGATATAAAACAAATTATTCACACACAAAAATGAGCGGAAGAGGAAAAGAAATGTTGACCTATGGATGAGATGTTGACAGGCAAATACTGTTTCTATGGGGGTAGATAATCAGTGTTGAGGAAGTGTTTGAAAAGTGCTTTGTTAAAAGAATATTGTGTAGGTAGGCTTTTTAGGTGGTGTGGAAGGCTGTTCCATAAGTAGGCACCAGAGTAGGCTAGACTCTTTTTGAACAGGTCGATCCTAGGTTTGGGCAGACGTAACTGATGTAATCGTTGTCCCTCCCTTCTACTGGTTTGAAACAATGATCTTAGGTACGACGGGGCATTGTTAGATAGAATTGTGTGAGTCAGCTTGGCTTTGTTGTAGAGAAGACGTTTTTTTAGCGACAGTATTTTGGGTTCTTTTCCTGTCCTTGTGTGTGGTGTCGTGCGATTATCGGTGATCAGACGCACTGCTCTCTTTTGCAGGGAGTGCAGTCTCTTCGAGGTGGAAGCAGGGCAACAATCCCATAGTGTAGAGCAGTAATCTAGATGTGTCTGTATATGTGAGGTGTAGAACAATAGTCTAGTGTCTGCGTCTAAGAAGTGTTTTATTTTGGCTAGCTGGTACGTCTTTTGTGCTATGTGTTTGGTTAAATTCCGTACATGGGAGTTCCACGTTAAGTGCTGGTCAATCGTGATCCCCAGAACTTTGTGTTCTGTTACATGTTCAATTTGTATTGATTCCGCGTGTAGCTGTAGCGATCTTTTGGTGCAGCTTAGGAGTTTCTGTCTGGTGGTAATCAACATAGATTTCGTTTTTGTTGTGTTTACTGGCATACGATTCATATTACTCCATTTTGTTAGATTGTCTACATCGCTTTGAAGAGTCATTTCAAGTGCCACGCAGTCATTGTCACTAGTGTAGATAGTACAATCATCTGCAAAGAGGTCACAAGTTGAATATTTTAGATGTAGTGGCAGGTCGTTGATGAACATTGCGAAGAGTAGGGGCCCAAGAATAGAGCCCTGTGGTACTCCTGTAACTACCTTCGAGAAATCTGATGCCGAGTTGTTGTGAAGCACTAACTGTTGTCGATCTGCCAGGAAGCAAGAGGACATGCATACCATCAAAGCTGGCAGACGCTGGAGCTGGGTTGGTCATGTCCTCAGAAGAGACCCCGATGCCATCACAAGAACAGCTATGCTTTGGACCCCTGAAGGAAAGCGAAAGAGAGGCCGACCAAAAACAACTTGGCGGAGGACTGTGGAGGCTGAGATGCAAAGAATGAACCAGAGTTGGGGCACTGTACGAAGGATGGCCACCGACCGTGCAAAGTGGAATCAATTTGTTGTTGCCCTACAAGACGCCACTAGGCGTGATGGCCACTGACTGCTTTGACGGTCGGTGGTTAAGGATCGAAGAAGAAGAGAGCAAATACAGCCGTAGAGAAGTGAAGTGCTAGAGATTACACTACATTGCTGTGACCTCTCATCACGAATTTTCATTTTGTCTTGCGTCCTTCCGAACTCAAAAGTAGTCATTTGAAGGATTTTTTGGATATTCTGCTTCAATCGAAGTACTGTACTTATGAATCTTTATTATTAAATGTGGCAAATCAGGGCTGTGGACTCGGGAGTCGCAGTCAGGGTTGGGAATCGTGGAGTCTTTGTCGTTTTTAGTGGAGCCGGGAGTCAGTAAACAAATGTCCTGACTTTGACTCCGAATTTTGTGCCACGTGACTAGTGTTCTTCTTCTTCTTCTTGCGATCGCATCTTTGATGATTACACCGTCAGACGAGTTCTCATGATGAATTCGACTGTTGTTTGAAGTTCCTCTTTAACTCCATATAGCTTTGAGTTTAGTGTTGAGTCATTCGGCCAGTATATCTTTCTTAACTGGTCATACAGAGGACAGTCCTGTAGAACATGCTCAGCAGTTTGTTCGTTTAATCCACATGTGCACAGTGGTGAAGCAGACAATCGTAGCTTGTGCATGTGTTTATTCAGTTTGTTATGCCCTGTCCTGAGTCGAAAAATAGTTATCTGTCCCTGCCGGTCGAGAGTGTGATAGTCGTCTTTGGGTTGGTTCTGTTCTCTTCTGATAGTCTGGATAGCTCTCTTTTTCTCAAAGTATGTGACTTCATTATCTTCTTGTTCACATTCTCCTCCCTTTTTTGCAAGTTTATCTGCCTTTTCATTTCCGGGTACACCACAATGAGATGGTACCCACTGAAGTATGGTTCTCTTTTTGGCAGCTACCTTGTTTAGTTCATTTCTCAGATGCGGGAGTTTACCACCCTTGAGAGCTTGCAGGACAGACAGTGCATCTGTGAGGATGACTACCTGGTGGCAGTCAGAGTTGGTGTTATAAATCATATTTGCAGCTTGCTCTAGAGCTTGAACCTCAGCTGTATAGTTGGAACAGAATTTACCAGTGGGAATGTGCCTAGTCTCATAGTGGTTGTCAGGATATGAGATAAAGATACCGGCACCTCCATTCCTAACAGCATTAGTTGCTGATCCATCTGTATAGGCATGTATCCATCATACTCAATGTAGCAGTTCGTTTTTGCAGATCATTATACTCACATCCACTTGTGAGACCACTGACTGATGTATTAATTTGGAGGGCACTGCTGGCCTGCTCCCATGGTACAGGGTATAGGGTGGGCTTCAGTGGTGCTGTCTTATAAGTCTTTTCCCCCGATGCACAAAGCTGCTACGCTTTAGACGTCCCAATGCCAGATCATCTAGTCTTGCCTTCATTGGGTGCATTGGCATACTGTTGTCCTTTACCATCTGGATCATGGTTTCTGTGTCTCTTCTATGGGACAATGTCTGTAATCCAGCAACCTTCTGCATCTCTGTTATTGGTGTAGTTTTCATGGCTCCTGTAATGAGCCTGAGAGCTTGATTTTGCACCTTGTCCAAAGACTGCAGATGTGAGTTAGCAGCTGATGACCATGCTGCTGAGCTAAACTCTAAGTGTGGTCTTATTACTCCATTATAAATCTTCTTTAGATTTCGTTCATTTGCTCCCCAGTTGGTACCTGCTAATTTTCTGAGTATGCCTAGTCGTCTTCGGGCCTTTCCTTCTGCGTTTTCAATATGCTTATTCCATGTAAGCCTTTGGTCAAATGTCACCCCAAGATAGGTGGGGTAGCTTTCTTCCTTGATCACGGTTGTCCCTAGGTGTATGTTAGCTGATTTGTCCTTGGGGGCGAGGGAGAACAGTGTTGTGGAGGTTTTGTCTGTGTTTATTGTGATAAGCCATTTCTCTGCCCATGACACTAGCATGTCTGCTGCCCGCTGCATTCTATAATTTGCTGTGGTGACATTTTCATCAGCGCACCAGAGTACTAGGTCATCTGCATATAAGGCAGCTTTAACTCCTGCAGGGAGATCTTTCACCAGGTCATTGATGTAAACAAGGAAGAGTGTTGGGGAAATTACTCCTCCTTGAAGTACCCCCTGATGGAGCAACACTTTTCTGCTCTGCAGACCGTCAAGAGTGACTCTAGTTCTCCTGTTATGCAAGTATGACTGGATCCATTTCATCATGTTGCCTTGGATTCCACTTCTCCTAAGTTTTGCAATGAGGCCATCTTTCCACACCTTGTCAAAGGCCTGCTTGAAGTCGACCCAGATCGTTAGGACCTTTTTCTTCTCCTGGAAGGCATCTTCTATTGCTTGAGACAAGTAAGTAACTTGGTCTTCTATACTGTAGCATTCTCTAAATCCAGCTTGTTCCGGCACCAGGATCTGCTCAGACTCTAAATACCATTTCAATCTGTGGTTGACTATTCGCTCCATAGTCTTCCCAACACAGCTTGTGAGACTGATTGGCCGGTAACTTGCAGCCTCGGTCTTACATTTCCCTTTCTTTAGTATGGGTATTGTGATGGCTTCTCTCCATACTTGGGGTACCGTTCCTTTCAACCAGCTGTGGTTGAATATCTCAAGCAGTTTTGTCTTTGCTGCTGAACTCAGATTTACTAGCATTTCGTTGCTGATTTTGTCTGGGCCGGGTGACTTTTGAAACTTAAGCTTGGAAATAGCCTTCTGTAGTTCTCCTAGTGTGATGGGTTCCCTCATTGGGGCAGGAGTATCTGTCTGTCCCATGGTTGCCAGTATTTCTTTTCTTATCTCTCTCTGATGATCTATGTTAATGGGTAAGTTGCTTTCTGAACTGTATCTTCTAGCAAACAAGTCTGCAGCTTGTTTTCCTCTGAAAAGTTTGCCACCTTCATCCAATGTGATAGTCTGCCTAGGTGAGGAACGCTCTTCATTTAGAGACTTGACTAATCTCCAAAGTTTCCTGCCGTCTTTCTCAAGGTTCAGCGATGCCGTTTTAGTTCTCCAGCTTTTCCGTTTTTCTTCTAGCTTTGTTCTCTGAAACTCTGCTACAGCCTTTTTCCATTTGTTGTGAGTTTCAAGTGAAGGCTGAGACTCACGTCCTTTCTAGCCCTGTCCATGGCTTCCTGACATTCTTGGAGTGTGCTGGACCAGTATGGTATGTAGTTACGCCGGCATCCTTTGGGAATGGTTTCTTTTGCAGCTTGTAGTATGCATCTGTTGAAGTCTTTTACCACTTCATTAATGTCTCTGTTCTGTACCTTGAGGGTAGACAGCAGCTAGTTCACCTGATGCCTGAATAAACCCCAGTTGGCTTTTTTGTAGTTCCATCTTGTAATGGCTGGGCCTGTACTGAGAGTTGCACTCTGGACAGTAAGAAAGATTGGGCGATGGTCGCTTCCCCCTAGTTGGTCTCCTACTTCTCTACTAATAGATCCAGCTATATCTGGTGTGGAGAAGGCAAGATCTGGTGTTGAAGTTGTGTGCCATCCTCTGGAGTAGAAGGTAGGAGTATCTGTGGCATTATTGACTAGGATTAGGGAGTGATCATCTTGCCAAGTTTCAACCTCTTCACCTCTGTGATCCAGATGGTTATAGCCCCAGCTCTGGGAGTGGCTATTAAAGTCTCCAACTGCTATAAAGTTGGTGGCTGGTACCTGTATAGAGCTGAGACTCAGGGGTTTGTTGTTCGGACAGTAATAGTTCAGGAGTTCTATTTCCATCTTGTCTACCTTTATCTGCAACAGCTGATATTCTGCTCCATCCATGAAGGTTTTCCTTTCGTGTGCAGGAATGTTATTCCTTACAAGAGTAAGTACTCCTCCTTTTCGTCTATCTTTTCTGTCGGATCTGAAGCATTGATATCCCCTTATTTTAAAGGTTTGATCTGCTTTCAAGTGAGTCTCTTGGATACAGCAAACACTGACTTGCTTCTCATACAAGATGTTTTCCAGCTCTGTCTTTTTGCTGTATCCAGCCTGCTTGCTGTTCACTCCCTCTGCATTCCAGTGCATCATGACAAGTGGCACTCTGGGTTTCTCTTTTTCTGTTTTGTTTTGGTCAGTAGTTCTCCTCCGCCGTCTGCTGACTCCACAAGACGGTCTAGAGGGTCCTCCAGTAGCTGAGGGTGGGCTCTGTCGAGGCTCAGAGCCCGGCACTGCACCTGCCTGGTGGAGCTCCACAGGGCGAGCACCAGTACGAGATTTATTTGACGGTGTACTCTCCATAGAAAAAAAAAGCGAGTTGCGTGATACTGTGGTTTCCGGTGCGCCTTCTGGCCCAGTATCTATGACTTTAGCACCTGTTCAACGGGAGAGTGGGCTCATCCCTAATCTGTTTATGTTCCCAGTAGTAGACTATTCGCAAGCAGCCTGGGGGTGTCACTGCTCTGCGCGGACCTTGTTTACCGAGCTCGTATGGTGAAAATATGGTTGCATTATCTTCAAAATAGCCCTGTCTTTCCTGCCATCCTGCAACTTTGAGTTAGGGAGTTCTGAGCTCCAGTCTCTTTCCCAGGCATTTTATCCTGGCCTGGCACGCATACAGAGGACCCCACTTCTGGTTCTAAGTTAGCAGTTGGGGACAGGTGGGGTAGCACACTGTGCATTCCCCGTCATCAGGGGGCTCTCCAACTATGCAGAGCTTGCACAATGCTGTGCTCTGGTTCTGGGCTCACCCAAGGAATCCTCACGTCCTGCACAGAGCCACTTCCAGATACCCACCACCTGCCAACCCCCCATTGTAGAAATCTCCTGCATGCGGCCATCCAGTCAAGAGCCAGTATTAAGTCTGGTGCCCAAGTGATTCCCCCCAAGCTCAGTGTGCAATTCTGGGTTCTCATCATGCTGCAACACAGGGGGGATTGTGATGCTCAGCCATCTCTCTCAACTCTGCACCGATAAATGACATGTGACTAGTGTAAAAACAGTAATCGGAGTAGGACTTGTAAAATTTAAGGAGTTGGAATCGGAAAATTGTGTGGCCGACTCCACAACCCTGTGACGAATGAATCATGAAAATTGGCTACACCTGTGGCTGGGACTCAAAATCATACTGCTCACCCGGGTGATATGGTAATACCTTTTATTGGTGGGGGCATTTGCAACAACTTCTATTCTCTTCTCGATTTCTATTTAACATATACCATCTTCTATTATTGTAGTTCGGGGGGGGGGAATAAGACAACTGTACCCTCAGGCATGTCGTATATGGCAACTAATATGAAGTTGGGCAGGCGGCTGTCAGCCTCGTCTTGCAAAACAAACAAAAAAAAAAGGCAAAGAAACCGCCGCTGCAAGAGTACGTGACTCCCCCCCCCCCCCCTTTTTTTTTAAAACCGAGGTGGACCTACTATAAAGTTTGAGCTTCAGGGCCCCCAAACAAGTTTTCTCAATAATACGTTTCTTTCTAATCCCTCAACACTTTTTTATGTATAAAAAGGGTCCCTCTAAGAGTTCAAGCTTCAGGTTTCCCAAAATATAGATCCGCCACTGGCCACCTGTTCCTTAAGTAACGCAACGGGAAATAACGATAATGATCCTCTGTTGTTAACTGTGCAAGTTTATTTTTACCCACTGCAGTATATCCTCAATTAACGTTATGCCTAATGGTGATTTCTCACATGATTGGATAATAATAGTTAACACATTTTATTTTCCCCCAATAGGATTAAGGCAGTATTTATAGATGGCTATTTATAGATTGTTATTTATTTTATAAAAGAGCCAAGGATCCAGACCCCGAGGACGACCCAGAGTCCGCTGGGAGGACAACATTAGACAAACTTTGAAGGACCGAGGACTAGAATGGAACCAGGCCAGGAGGAAGACAGCCGATAGGATAGTCTGGCGCTCTCTCTTCCAAACCTCTACACCTCACGGTAGAAGGGGAACGACTAAGTAAGTAAGTAAGTATTTATTTTATCTCGGTGTGCTTTGTTTTTGCATTTATTACAACATGCGAAGAAGGAAAGTATAAAGAAGACGTGGATATGTCTTGAGTGGATAGCAAAGGGAAGAAAGTATGTATGTAAGTTGAAAGGTTGTACTCCATAGGGGGGCTGAAAGGTCATGAATTAATTACTAAACCCGGTAATTAAATAAATATAAGTAATTAGCAGGCAGTCATTGGACAGAAAGGAAGACACCAGACAACAGAACAGAAATATGATAGGCTAACCGGGAATCGAATCGATGACCACCCAAACGGCACCATCGCCTTGCTGTGAAATTAAATCGTGAAAGGGTGCACAGTCAATTTCGTAACACCTAAAAATATGTATCATTGGTGAGGTCATTCTCACGACACCCACACTACTATGGTATACAGGGGCCCGTGGATGACCCACACTACTATGGTATACAGGGGCCCGTGGATGACCCACACTACTATGGTATACAGGGGCCCGTGGATGACCCACACTACTATGGTATACAGGGGCCCGTGGATGACCCACACTACTATGGTATACAGGGGCCCGTGGATGACCCACACTACTATGGTATACAGGGGCCCGTGGATGACCCACACTACTATGGTATACAGGGGCCCGTGGATGACCCACACTACTATGGTATACAGGGGCCCGTGGATGACCCACACTACTATGGTATACAGGGGCCCGTGGATGACCCACACTACTATGGTATACAGGGGCCCGTGGATGACCCACACTACTATGGTATACAGGGCCCCGTGGATGACCCACACTACTATGGTATACAGGGGCCCGTGGATGACCCACACTACTATGGTATACAGGGCCCCGTGGATGACCCACACTACTATGGTATACAGGGGCCCGTGGATGACCCACACTACTATGGTATACAGGGGCCCGTGGATGACCCACTCAACTATGGTATACAGGGGCCCGTGGATGACCCACACAACTATGGTATACAGGGGCCCGTGGATGACCCACACAACTATGGTATACAGGGGCCCGTGGATGACCCACACTACTATGGTATACAGGGGCCCGTGGATGACCCACACTACTATGGTATACAGGGCCCCGTGGATGACCCACACTACTATGGTATACAGGGGCCCGTGGATGACCCACACAATTTAAAGACAATAACTAATATAACTTTCTTATCAGCAAGTCATCATCATCATTCCTTTACGTTCCCCGTGGAACATAAGGCTCAAACAGTTGCTCTCCGTCGATTTCTATTCTGGGCTGTCTTTTTCTGCTGTGCCCAAGTCATTCCAATTGCCTTAGCCTCCTCTTCCACTGTACTTCTCCAAGTTCTCTTTGCCCTCCCCACTCTTCTTTTCCCTTGTGGGTTCCAGTCAAGGGCACCTCTGGATATGCTTGATTGTTCTCTTCTGAGTGTATGTCATATCCATCCCCACCTTCTTACCTTAATTTCCATTTGTATTGGCTGTTGCCCGCATCTTTTCCTTAGCTCTGTATGTGTTATTACATCTGGCTATCTTATACGGAGGATCCGTCAGAGACATCTATTTACAAATATCGGTAGCTTGGAGGTGATACTCTTTGAGACATTAAATAAATAAACAAACAACACACAAAGGAATGTTATCAGGCACTCAGTGAGAAATAAAGAAGTAGAAGACCAGACAACAGAAAAAAAACAGAAGTGATAGGCTTACCGGGATCGAACCAGGACCTTCCGAACGGCACCCACCGCCTAGCCACGGGAGCAAATCACCACTATCCACTCTGCCAGCTACGCATTACTAAAATAATGCTTCACTGACAGAGGTCTAGCACGAACCACCACGTGACCCGGATATGTACCATAGGACGACCCAGACTAATTATAGACGCAATCACTTCTGCAGTTCCACTATATAACAGTATAGGCCAGATTACACAAGACAAAGGGAGACATGCCATGTCTATGAGCCATACAGCAAGACTGACTTTACTTTTGAGTTAAATATTCTAATTTTGTTCTCTCTGGAAATAGCTGAGGAGTTCCATATCGGTCGAAGGGCATTAAAAGCGCATCTGGCTTTATTTATCTTTGTACAGACGTCACCTTCGGTTCCCCCTCCTTTGTCTATGTTACTATATATATATATATATATATATATATATATATATATATATATATATATATATATATATATATATATATATATATATATATATATATAATATATATATATATATATATATATATATATATATATATATATATATATATATATATATATATATCTTTCTACTTCTTATCAGCAAGTATAGACCAAATAAAGGCCGAAATACTTGTGTCCAGTAATGAGTAATAGAGGGCGCCTATTAATTACTTATATATATTTATTTACTTATTTATTTACTTCTCACAGGACTCGGGTTTCCTTCACTATTTAATTAAATCAAGCGAGTCTGCAACAGTTTTGACTTTCATGTTTTCACCATACATATTCACGTTAACGTCTGAGAATGAACGAAGAAAAAGAAGTTTTCATTATACACAGTTTTCATTCATTTATTTCCGCTTTCCCCCAATGGAGCATGGAGCAAACGCTACAGCCGCCCCACTTCCCCCCCCCCCCCCCCCCCCCCCCAAATGAAGCCACTACCAAAGCATTCACGTAATCTTGAAGTGGTGTTTATGTAGCCTTCTGTTTTGCATGATGAGATTTCCCGCTTGTAGTGGGTTTGATGGTATTGTATGATGGTGATATTACTAAATGTAATGTATGAGGCCAGCTGTGAAGGCTCCTGAGATAAAATGTAGTTGTGAATTGTCAGAAGGCCTTTCTTGCTACCACTACGACCTCACACTCAATTTTTTTTTCTTAATGAATGTAGCTATGTAAAATGTCTAGGGTAATGATATGTAATGTGGTGTGATAGTTATAGATACACCCACAGATATTTAAGCAGACTAATAATATTTAACAAATATTATAATACACTGAACTAACTCAAGAGTGTAAAATTTTTGATAGAATTATATTACATTTATTTGTTCTGGATCAAGTTTTATGTTGACCAGAACTTTTTTTAAAAAAAGGATTTAAAAATTATGAAAGAAATGCATGGAATGTTACATAATAAATGCAAGAGTGTACATATATAAGTACTAGACTAGTTAGTTTTATTAAAATGTTCTAGTAGTCATCTACTTGGGAGGATAGTTAATGCTTGTGCTGTTGGGGTGGCCTCATCACACCTGTCTATATTGACTACACAGTGTCCAGTAAATTACAGGAATTTTATGGGGTATTAGTAACTAAAAGGCGTTGGTGAACTTCCAGCAGACCAGAGGCTCACTCAACTTGCATATGTAGCTCTGGTGCTGAAATCTGGTGGTCCCACCTCTCCGTGCTGGCGGGCAATAATAGTGGTCTCTGTCACAACGTACTGCACAGATACACTCGAGTAAAATCACCAACTGAATGGACACCGCCTTGTTGACAACTGAAACTCACAGCTCTGCAATCAAAGTATTGGCTATGTGTCAAAATTCTATTCTCTACCCACGTCTGGACACAACACGGACACAACAACCACATCATACAGACAGGTCAGATCTCTCTGACCAAACAGCACATTTACCATGGTGGATTTACATCAGAAAGGTCCTCCCAGACTATAGATTCTGAAAAATATTTATTAGTTTCCTTCCCTAAAAGTGGATAGGTAATATGTTTCATTATTCTCAACACTTGATCTGTCTTTCCTAACCCTTGCTGGAGTTTATGTATATTGTTGGTCCCTAGACCCTGACTTGGGCGGGGGGTCTAGAGCAAATCCCTACTTGTTTGTAAGGCTAGATTATGATATGGCAGTACCAAATCACTCGAACATTAAACAATATTCAAAATATACAAAGAAATAATTTCAATCTTACCAGATTATGAATAAAGAACACAGAAATGCTAGCAAAACTCAGCTGAGCTGCTGGCTATAGTATGGCGTCCCTGAACTTATTTCACTTTCTTTCATTTGGAAATCACCACACTTTAAAATACTGTGTCTATCATCGAACAACTATTGAGGAATGGCCCCACTTCTCGTCTGAGCGCCGATAAAATGATTGTCTGTGGCCAATCACTGCCTAGGTTTATTTCAAATTCAAATTTCCTACCCTAAAGTCATTTCAGTCATGCTTCAGTCAAGTATGGATGTTTATCTGTTAGTCTGTCCGTCTCTACTTGTTTTTTTCAAAAACGTACTTGATTTTTGAACCAACCTTTCTCTCCCCTCCAAAATTGTGTCGTTAAAAGTTATATTTAGACACAGCTCCCACCAATGTCCCTTCGCTTCCCTACTAAGTTGATTTGAACACCTGCGTCTCAAGGTCGTGTTTTTTTGTGCAAATAGCGACACTTTTTATTCCATACAGTCTGTCGCTGATGTGAACAACACTGTCTTTTGTCATTATCTTCAATATTATCTATCCGTCTGTAAAATTAAGAACATATTAGTTCACTGCTCAGAATGGGCCATCCGGCCAGCTAATTTTTATATTCCTAACATTAATATTACGAAAAAGTTACTTTTTAATTTTTGTAATATTCCAAACATCTGCGTTCTGCCGCTGAATTCAAATCAAAGGCTTGGTATCGCAAAAGCGACCAATAAATGACTGTGGCGTAACATATCCAAGGTCCCTTCTGTCGAGTTCCTTACTTTATGTCAACTTGGGAAACGTGACTTTTCTCCGTTTCCCCCCCAATTGCGTCTCCTTAGCCTTTCTAGTCTCACGCAATCTTTCCAGTCATGTTTTTTCCTTTTTATCCGCCGTTCCCCTCCTGTCTAGCAAGTCAATTTTTATGGAGGGTGATGACCCGCGGTCTGGGCGATCATGTACTATCAGCAGCCTACGCATTATGTTTTTATCCTTACATGTTATCTTTGGAGGTATTTTACCGTTGTATCTCTGTCAATTTCACTACACCGCTAAATACACAACCTTATAATAGTCACATCTTACGATTCGCTTGAAGGAGAAGAAGGCTTTTTCTTTCTTGAATAATACACATCTTTGGTATTCACAAGTTCTCAAGATTTCTTCTCCCCATTTTCGTTTGGTTTAACTTACAGTCCCAATATTTTACCACTGCCCTGGTATGTTTTTGTTTTTTTTTTAACTAAAGATATATTTTTCGTGTTTATAATACACGTGTTTCATTTCTTCACTACAGATACATTCTACGTGTATATAACACACGTGTTCCATTAGTTCACTGCAGATACATTCGTCGTGTATATAACATAGGTATTTCATTTCTTCACTACATTCTTCGTGTTCATAACACATGTTTCATTTCTTCGCTACAGATACATTCTACGTGTATATAACACACGTGTTCCATTATTTCACTGCAGATACATTCGTCGTGTATATAACACAGGTATTTCATTTCTTCACTACATTCTTCGTGTTCATAACACATGTTTCATTTCTTCACTACAGATACATTCTTCGTGTTCATAATACACAAGTTTCATTTCCTCACTAAAGATACATTCTTCCTGTTCATATTAAATGTTTCAATGGTTATTTTTAACGCATCTTCCGTCCTTCAAAAATAACCACCGATCGATACGGGACGAATTTTGTACCAGACGACAAAAATAATGATATTTATGTGAAATTCTGCCAGTTCTAGATGGCCCAATGATAGCGATATCTAACGGCCTGCATTGTGTGAGGCTTTTGATTACCCCTGCAGGTGGGATAATTTATTGTAAGAATTATTACGAAAGACTGCCGTTGTGAGAGAAAGATGGACAGAAAGATTGCGAGACACAGACGCCGAGATGGAATTGTTAATTAAAGTATGATGCAAGATCTCATTTTACGATGCGCAGTATTCTCGGGAGAAATACGAAAAGGGAAGACCAACAACAAAAATGTATAGGAAAGACAGAAGTTATCATGCAAGGCAAAAGTAAAACATGGGATGCATAGGTTTACGGGGCAGGCAATGTTTTTAAAAAGGTTTTTTTTTTTAATTCACTATGTCTGGAGGGGAGCGGAGAGGTTAAGAAGGTTGCCAGGGCATTTCTGCCTGAAAGATACCAGTGCGCAAAGGAAACTTATTACTGACAAAAGAAGGAAGCACTCCATTTTCTTTGAGCATGTAATGAGAAGACGAAAACTGAAATATATTGTGACAACAGGAACGATTAAAGAATAAAGAGATAAAGATACATGACAGTTTGACATAATATCATAAAAAAAGTCTGTAGGTAAAGTGGCCAGACGTCTTTCTTTCGGCGAGACAATCCGGCGTTCAGAATCTGTGTCCCGCTTTCAGAATCTGTGTCCCGTTTTCAGAATATGTATCCCGTTCTCAGAATATGTGTCCCGTTTTCAGAATCTATGTCCCTCTAATGTGCTCATTTATTCAACACCTCTCAGCTTCTCAAGGAGTACTGGCCCTCAACAGATTCGTGCTGTATCTTTCTATCCTGTGCCCATCACTCAAGACCTATGTCTTTCCTGTCTGTCTCAAGTTCTCCTCTCTCCGTGTTCTCTTACCCAGAACAAAGATTGCCGCATAATGCTGTCAACAGGTTTCACTAATATGTGTCATATCCATAGCCAGTGTCATCTTCTCATCTCTTGTTCCACTGACACTTGTCTGGTCCGTGTCGTCAGTTCCATATTGGTGATCATGTCATGCCATTTCAATCCTTCTATTCTACGCAAGCACCCATTTATGAAAGTCTGTAACTTCTTGTTTTTCTTGTTCTCCATGTTTCCAAGACATAATAATCTAATAATAGCCCCTTCAGTCATAACTGACTGAGGGAATGCGCCCCTGAGGTGACAGTCCTCAGCTGCTTATTTTAATGTGTTCCTTTCGGCGTTTTCTCCTCCCTTCTGCTTGCTATGAGATCTTCTTTTCTCCTAATCTGAGGTGGCGCCGTAGAGAGCATCACCACTAGTGCGATTGGCAGCTTCATCCTCCAGATTGTTGGATTTATGTTCAATGCCCTCATGTCTCTCTTGCACACATCTTTGAACCTCAGCTGCGGTCGCCCAACTGTTCTTTTGCCACCTGCCAGTTGTCCGTAGAAGATATTTCCGAGACATTAAATAGCACCTATTTGACATCTAAATTGAAGATTCTGATTTTGTGGTGGACTTTATTTCTTTTAATTTTGATACATTCCCCACTACAATGAGAAATCCTCTTGCCTTATGCATCCTTATTTTGACATCACTGTCCCCACAACTTTGTCTATACTGCTTCCAAGATATATGTATCATTCCACATCTTATAAGGATACTTCTTTAAGAGCAGGCTTGTTGTCATTTCCTGCATTCATTCTCGTTATCTTTGTCTGTGCAATATGTAATTTCAAACCCACTTCTTGTGACCTGTCATCAAGTATTTTCATTGTGTCTTGCATCTGGTTATGGTTATGGGACAGTGTCACAGATGGAAATAGTGCCGCAGTAATCATCCACTTTTGCCCCTCCCCATCCAATTTATTTCTT
Organism: Oreohelix idahoensis; assembly: GCA_024509875.1. Lineage (NCBI taxonomy): Eukaryota > Metazoa > Mollusca > Gastropoda > Stylommatophora > Oreohelicidae > Oreohelix > Oreohelix idahoensis. Next base: position 345,459 of record JAMPIV010018886.1, on the reverse strand, counting down.
TTGCTACAAGAACGAAGGATTCACCAGTGCAACTAACACGTGAGCCATCTGGCAATTAAGCATGGCGTAATAGATTCTTTGATCAAGGGAACACACGAGATATTCAGTCTGAGACGGACCTTGGATTGTAAAACTTTCAGGGAAGTAATTACGTAGCTGATATTCGGCAGAGGCGGAAGAGGTGGTAAAATTACCTTTGATTTAAGAATCGAACGGCAAATTGGCTCGGGTCTGGCAGTAGGTGTGACTTTCGCGTTAGAGAACGATTGAACGGAATTTTTCAATATATACCATGTCTCTCCGATAGCCATGATCAGTTGCCCAGAAATCTATCGGAATTCACTAGCTCGTTATCTTAAGATTTCTCGTACAGAGTGAAAATTAATAGATTCCGTGGAGTGTTTCATTTTTCTGATTGCGTTAATTTATATACTAGATTTAAAGGGATTTAGTGTGTTTAAAGTTTGCATTATATTTTCACTGAGATTTTCTGTGCTAATTAAATAACTTATAGCTAAAATTTCCAGCGGTAAAGTAAATTTGATTACTCGCTATTTTCCAGTAAGAGATGTTTTAAATTGACTAGTACATACATTAAATAACTGTCTACTGACGGCATATATTATTTACTTCTATCCATTTTATGTAATTTTATAAATGACTAGTGTTCATATCACGCGTTAAAAGAACGATAGGATAAGCTAGACACGCGTGTTTTAAATCTAATTTATAACAGAGTAGTGTAGAGGTCCTATTTTTAACACGTGTTAGATATGATATTGATAATTTGGTTAAATGTTTATATTTTCTTTTCCTAAAATATAGGCTGATCAAACCTGAGTACTAGCGGCTTATTTTTCTTATGGCCATATGAACTTGTGATCATACGAGCTTATAATATTATAAGCATCCAAGAATATTTAATATTGATGAGCTTCTTGCTGTGACCTGTGCGGTCCAATTTTCCTCATTTTCACAAGAGAAAGCAGAATAGAAACATTAAATTATAATATTAACTGGACCAGAACTATTACCAGATTTATTTATATCAATCTCATCAGCCAGCTGCGGCGCACTATAGTGTCAGCAACATTTGTGTAACTTAACCTAGCGTTTCAACCACCTGAAGTTTAGGAAGCATTCTGCATGTCATGTCATGTCTTCAAGGTTTTCTTTATTCAGTTAATGATTTTCAACGGAACTCCATAATGCCTCATCAGTTTCCTCAGTGATTCTCTTCTCTGTCAACACTGTTCAATGCCGTTTCATAGTCTTCATATCCAACCTCTATATGTTCTATTCATCCTACATCGGCGATCACCACACATGAACCCTACTCCAACCAACTGAAGGCATAGATAACTTATTGTATCCAGGAGAAATTAAAACACCGACTCTAGCGACTCCTGTGAAATTTGCAGTCAGCAACTACGGAGAGTCTGGGGCTGGATTTGGCAAAACTAAAATTTGACACTTAATAGTAGTATTACTTATTAGTGTATTTCCTTGGAATGCCTGCGACAACTACTGGGGTAAGCATAGTCTGAAAGTGGCCACTGCGTGTATGTGATTTGAATGAACAGAGAAAGAAACTTATGTCTTTTGTTAACATCATATACTTATATGGTTTCTTCTTTCTTTTTTTTTTTTATCTCAATAATCTGATTAGTCACGGGATAGATTACATTAAGAACCTATTCTTTTCCCATCCTGACTATTTCATAACTTATTGTTAACCTTTGATCTTTTGGGTTAATTACCTCTGTTGGGATCGTCCTTTCTTGTCCTTTACCAGAGGGGAGAACCTATTTGATTAATTTCCATTTTGTCTGTAAACCATGATCTCTTGATGCATATGATTTATGTTTTGATTTTTCTATTTGATAATAAACTTTATTAAACCTTTAGTTATCGTGTCGCTCAACCCCTATTCATTATATGTTATCCATAGATTGTTTTCACGTTCGTGCGTATTTATCACAGAATTGTATGCATGTGAGTGCAGTGTAACTTGTATTTTCGTACAAGGAGAGAAAGGCGTCTGATTTAAATATAGTCGTCCAGATAGGCTGGATTAGATAAATTATTCTATCCAGAGACTGTCCTTTCTCTTACACGATCACCCTCGTGATAAAAACTATATCTTACCCCTTGCATTCCGCACTCCAGTTTTTATCTAAAATGTTCTGTATGTTTAGGAAGCATTCTGCATGTCATATCTTCAAGGTTTTCTTTATTCAGTTAATGATTTTCAACGGAACTCCATAATGCCTCATCAGTTTCCACAGTGATTCTCTTCTCTGTCAACACTGTTCAATGCCGTTTCATAGTCTTCATATCCAATGTTCAGAGGTGAGTTAAGTTCCAGACTTTGTTCAACTATTATTCGCATGTGGCTATCTTGCCTGTACAGGATTTGTTTTGTCGAAAACCTGCTTGTTTATCTCTTATTTGTGTACCTATGGAATATTACATCTCCCTAGTATGTTTCTGTTTAATATTTTCCTTGTCACTTGTAGTAAAGCTATGTCTTCTGTAATATATACTAAAATGTTACAAGAAAATAAAAAGTTTACATGGAAAATAAAAGATAACAAGGAAGGTCAAATTTAATGAAGAGTATTTCAACAGTTAACGACTTTTTGCACACTCAGCAGTGTCTGTCCATTCTTCCGAACGAAATCCAAGTTGTACCCCATACTTCTTTGGTATAGTGTTCCAGACCCCCACTCCCCCACCACCGCCACGCATTTCCTATTTCCGCTCACGCATTTACACACGCAGCGCTTATCAATACACCATATTTTTACGTATCACGGCCACATTAGAGTTATATGCTGTATAACTAATGTTATTTGATACTGTCTGCGCGTGGTCGTATCAATCCAACATCTTTTGTTTGGCGCCTCGTGCAATGTTGTATTCATTATTCTGCTTCATTGTTCTACTTCTTACTTTTTCTGCTTCTTCCCCCCCCCCCCCCTCTTCGTTTTCTTCTTTCTGTTCTGTCATCTTAATTTTTATTTGTATTTATCTCCTTTCTCATCTCCCGTATTTCTCATTCTTTTATTTCGTATTTATATATTCTTCTTCTTCTACGTCTTACTTCTTGCTTTCTGATTGTTCTCATTATTTCATTATTATTCAATCTTCTCTGTTTTTCATTGCGTGTTGTTTTTTCTCTTTTCTTCTTGATTCTATTTTGTCAAATGTTTTTTTTTTATGACTTAGAGCAGGGATCCAAACCGGTCGATCTCAATATCGATAGATCTCAAGGGAATGATTTGGTAGAGCTTTAGGTGACGGAGGGCAAAAACCCAAAAAAATTTTTAAGTATTGTGGAGTAGTCCTCCCCCGTGGGTACTTAAAGTGCGTTGTTCCCAGTTGAAGCAACTCTTTCCACGTTCCCAGAGAACACCCGTGAGCTAGCTTACTGAAATTCACTTTATTTATAAACTGTATAAGATAGGGTATGAAACTTTTTTCTCGGTAAAATGCCATTTCGTTTAAATTTTTCACCGCTCTGTAGATAATAAAAGCCCCTTCAGTCATAACTGAGTATGGGAATTCGCCCCTGATGTCACAGCCCTCAGCTGAGTTGTTTTTTTTCTGGTGTTTCTTTCACCTCTCTTCTGCTTGCCACGAGAGCTTCTTTTCGCCCAATCTGAGGTGATGCCGTAGAGAGCAAAGCAACTTTGTACAATCGGCTCTGTAGATAGAAATACAGGAAACAGATAGCCCGGCAGAGACAACATTTACAAAAAATGGCCTACTTATTTTAAACTCCAAGTACTTTGAAACCTGTAAACAGACATGATGTTTTTTCAAGGTACATTGTTAGGCAGCTCATTATTTGTAAAGTAGATGCTCCCAGCTCCTAAGCTGCCTACCGCTGCTTTAGAGAATACCCAATGTCACTGCGTTTTTTCGCAGAGCATTTAATGTCTTGTGTTCGTTGAAAAGCCAGTCGGGAGAGGCCGAGGTTAGCCGAACTGGTGGGTCATGTGACTACCGGAAGTCGGGGGAAAAGGCGCTAAACTGGGGAGTGAGACGTGAGTCTCTTGTCCAGGAAGGACGTTTTTCCCTTATGCCAGCGAGATCGCTGTATGGTCTATATTGTAAGACTGTAAACTGAGTGCCTGCCATGTTTTCGGACCTTGGTGATAATTACGTTGTTAAGTCTAGAGCAGTGAAGGGCCTAGATCGTATTGTCTACAGGCCGTAGTTTGATAAGATGTCGATGATTTTGAGTGTGTCATTGTCATAGCATTTGCCGCTCGGGTGAGCGATATTTAAAGCAGCCATTTGTGGTATAGTTTGTACCTTCGTGTATGGAGGTGATAGTTTAAGATGCTAAGGCAGGTCTTCAGTGGTTTTCTCATTATTGTATTTGATGCGTTACTATGGCCGTGCGAGGCCTTATTGTGTGTGTATATTTATTAAAGGGCAGTACCTGTTAAAGGTGTTCATTACTTTTGTCAGCCATTGTTGTGTGGTCATACCCTTAGGAGGTCGAGCCTATAATTCAATATTATAAACCCACACTGCAGCGGTGTAACCCGTGGAGTGTTCTCCGTGATAAGTGGTTCCTGACACCCAATGAGAATAAATGCGGTTAATTAAGCCGGACTGCGCGTGAAGAAATACCCCTACAAGATGTGGAGATACAAAACATCTATACAGCAATACAGAGTTAAAGGAACGAACAGCGTCATATCAATATACGAATACAAAAAGCTGGCGGAGCATTCACTGTCTTGGGAAAGGTATGAACATTAAAAGAAATTAAGTCCAAAAACAAACTAAAATCAAATATCAAGTCAGTCCTATTGTATGGCTCATAAAGGAAAACAACACCAAGGACTACCAAGAAGTTACGTACTTTCGTAAATGAGGGCTTGTGGAGAATGGATATATATAAATGGTATGATAAGGTCACTAATGTGGAGAATGGATATATATAAATGGTATGATAAGGTCACTAATGTGGAAATAATGGAAAGAACCAGATAGAAAAACAGTGAGAAGAAAATGCTAATGTTGCATATGAGGCACATTGAGGAAATCAGTTGATAACATCACACAGAATTCATTGTTATGTGAAGCACATTGAGGAAATCAGTTGATAACATCACACAGAATTCATTGTTATGTGAGGCACATTGAGGAAATCAGTTGATAACATCACACAGAATTCATTGTTATGTGAGGCACATTGAGGAAATCAGTTGATAACATCACACAGAATTCATTGTTATGTGAGGCACATTGAGGAAATCAGTTGATAACATCACACAGAATTCATTGTTATGTGAAGCGCATTGAGGAAATAAGTTGATAACATCACACAGAATTCATTGTTATGTGAAGCACATTGAGGAAATCAGTTGATAACATCACACAGAATTCATTGTTATGTGAAGCACATTGAGGAAATCAGTTGATAACATCACACAGAATTCATTGTTATGTGAGGCACATTGAGGAAATCAGTTGATAACATCACACAGAATTCATTGTTATGTGAGGCACATTGAGGAAATCAGTTGATAACATCACACAGAATTCATTGTTATGTGAGGCACATTGAGGAAATCAGTTGATAACATCACACAGAATTCATTGTTATGGGAGGCACATTGAGGAAATCAGTTGATAACATCACACAGAATTCATTGTTATGTGAGGCACATTGAGGAAATCAGTTGATAACATCACACAGAATTCATTGTTATGTGAAGCATATTGAGGAAATCAGTTGATAACATCACAAAGAATTCATTGTTATGTGAAGCACATTGAGGAAATCAGTTGATAACATCACAAAGAATTCATTGTTATGTGAAGCACATTGAGGAAATCAGTTGATAACATCACACAGAATTCATTGTTATGTGAAGCACATTGAGGAAATCAGTTGATAACATCACAAAGAATTCATTGTTATGTGAAGCACATTGAGGAAATCAGTTGATAACATCACACAGAATACATTGTTATGTGAAGCACATTGAGGAAATCAGTTGATAACATCACACAGAATTCATTGTTATGTGAGGCACATTGAGGAAATCAGTTGATAACATGACACAGAATTCATTGTTATGTGAGGCACATTGAGGAAATCAGTTGATAACATGACACAGAATTCATTGTTATGTGAAGTACATTGAGGAAATCAGTTGATAACATGACACAGAATTCATTGTTATGTGAAGCACATTGAGAAAATCAGTTGATAACATCACAAAGAATTCATTGTTATGTGAAGCACATTGAGGAAATCAGTTGATAACATGACACAGAATTCATTGTTATGAATCTACAAGGTTAGAGAAACAGAGGGGAGCGGACAGATATATGAGGAACGAAGAAGGAGGGAAACCATAACGGGATAAAGGCAACAATGGAAAGGCCTTGAATGGTTGACACAGAATAGGAAGGCTGCACACAAAAAACGACAGAAAGGAAGAAAGCCATGAGGAAGGAAACTGGTAAGTAAGGGAGGAAGGATGTAAGGAAGGAAACTGGTAAGTAAGGAAGGAAAGATGTAAGGAAGGAAACTGGTAAGTAAGGAAGGAAAGATGTAAGGAAGGAAACTGGTAAGTAAGGAAGGAAAGATGTAAGGAAGGAAACTGGTAAGTAAGGAAGGAAAGATGTAAGGAAGGAAACTGGTAAGTAAGGAAGGAAAGATGTAAGGAAGAAAAGCAAGAAAGAAAGACAGACAGTCAGACATGCAACGGCTGGCAGGCAGACCAAGGCAATCGGACCGGGGGTTAAGGGTGCTAAAGTGTGAATTCCCCTCCCTTCTCTAAATTCTTCACTAAGTCAGACAGACCCTTATAACATAGATATGAAAAATAACAGCAAAATCAACTTGAAGTCAAAGCAAACGAAACTCCCTCGAGAAAAAGTCGCAAGGAAAAGCGGAAATACGAAATAATATAAGTAAAATTATTAGAAAAAAACGCGCTTATGTTACCGAGGCCTGAAAGGAGAGCAAAAAATAGTAACACAGCAAGCTTCCAGGTATCTCGCAAACGGGGAATAAGAAAGGTTGGGCAAGGTGTAGGCTATCCCATCTTGTTAAAACTCAAGTAAAAACCTCAACAACAATATTGATAAACCAACTAAAGACAGAAAGAGCTTGGCATGTTTCTGCGGAGTCTCTGTGTTTCTCAGGGCGCTCAAATGTAAAAAAGGTAAAGGATCCCGTTACACGCCCATTGAGGCATATTGGGAATATGGTGTTAGGCCCATATTTTCTTGACCATCGGCACACTAACTGATGTACTGATGAATTAATTAAAGAAAGAAAGAACAAACAATAACTTTACTAGACAAAAGATGCAGACGTACAACAAACAGAACCTCAAAAGTACGACAATTTCCGACTCCAACATCAACAAAGACAGCAACAACCAAAGAAGCTGTGTCAGCAGAAACACGAATATAGATTATTTACGTTTAGAAGCAAAAATAGAATGACACGGTTCCAACGTAAACAGATAAGCAATGCGACGTAAACAATTTCTTGCAGTCTGTAGACTATTACCGACGCCGTGAGGATCGTACTGATTTTGTTTCGCAGAGTTATTTTACAGTGGTTACAAACTTATTCTAGCCAGAAACCATATAGGACAATGCGAGCTCGTAAACTCGTCAAAACAATGAGCCAACGCCTTCAACTTTCAGCATCTGCAGACCATTAAGGAGACTGAGAAGGAGGAATAGATAAATAGAGTGTAATTTGACTAATTACATGTAACAGCTCTTTCAATCAATCAATCAGTACCCTTTAGCTCCCCGAGGAGCATAGGCCTTCAACAAACACATGCCAAGTCTTCATGTCCTGTGCCATTCGCTCACGTTTTTTCCATGTTTTCCTCATCATTTTCACCTCTGTATCCAGTTCTCTTCTCCGTGTGTTTTTTGGTCTACCTCTGCCTCTCTTTCCCTGTGGATTCCAGAACAAAGACTGCCTTGTAATGCTATCAACAGGTCTCCTCAATGTGTGTCCTATCCATTACCAGCGTCTTCTTCTCAACTCTTGTTCCACTGGCACTTGTCTGGTTCTTGTCATCAATTGCACATTTGTGACTTTGTCATACCATTTCAGTCCTTCTATTCTACGCAAGCACCCGTTTATAAAAGTATGTACCCCTTTGGTTGTTGTTTTTGTTGATCTCCATGTCTCAGAGCCATACAATAGGACTGACGACATTTGAGTTGAAGATTCTTATTTTCGTGTTGGACTTGATTTCTCGTGTTCTCCATATGTTTTCCAATGCAATGAAAGCTCCTCTTGCTTTTTGTATTCTTATTATGATATCACTGTCTGTCCCTCCAACTATGTATATATTAATGCCAAGATATGTGTACGATTCTACATCCTTTAGTGGTGTTTCTTCAAGTTTAACCTTGTTATAATTTCTTGCATTTATTCTCATAATCTTTGTCTTTGCCCTGTGTATTTTCAGGCTCACTTGTTGTGACCCCTCATCGAGAATTATCATTACCAGCAACAGCTCTTTAACTACACATTTTTAGGTGAGAACTTGGCGACCTACCAAAAAGTCATCACCAGCATTGGCAGATAGTGACAGCTTGGAGCAATGGGAGAGCAGAGCTGGATATTGATCAAGTGATAAATGTTATCATTTATCCGGGGGTGATGATGCCATTGTGTACACTGATGGGTCTGTAGTCCGTGGTGAGAAATCAGGATGGGACTTCTCGGCTAGAGTAAAGGGCAGAACCGTTGCTGAACTTAGCTGGCCTTGCGTGACAACAACCTCAGCATGCTAATGGAGGTAGAGGCAGCTACTGCGGGTCTAAGGTGGTTGTCTGAAACTTCATTAACTAGGTCAGTTATTGTGTCGGACTCTCAGTCCATGCTTCGGAAGATCCAAAATGGATGGCTACGGCATGAATGGAAAACCTCCAAAGAATCTTCAAGAACTGATGTGGATCTACTGCACTGGTCATGCAGGTGTACGCGGCAATGAAAGAGCTTACAGATTAGCTTCAAGAGCACCTATAGTAGGTACATTGGATATGGACAAGGGAGAGATACTGAAAACAATTAATGATCGCCTATTAAAATGGATGAGAGAAGATACTTGGGATAAAATACAAGAAAGGAAAACAGCAAAACTTAAACTACTAGCGGCAAGTACACATAATGCAGTTGAATCTTGCAAACTAACTTATAACTTGTTAAATAAAGAAGTGAAGACAAAAACTCGAAGAGATAAAAGACATTTCATCAATGAACTGGCCGTAGAAGCTGAAAATGCTGCAAGAACTGGTAATAGTAGGTGCGTTTATCAAATTACAAAACAACTATGTCACCAGCCTACTGATATGGAAACACCTGTTAAAGATAAATTAGGGAATCCAATACCAACAGAAAAAGAACAAATGAAGAGATGTGCTGAGCACTTCATGGAGGTGCTAAACAGACCACCACCAACAGTAACACCTGATTTTAATAATGAAACCCACAACCACCTTGCCAATAACTTGCGATGAATTCACGCTGGACGAGATCAAACAAGCCGTTAAAAGATTTAAAAATTTTAAAGCTGCTGGAGTTGACGAAATTTCATGCGAAATGATTAAAGCAGTTAATGACAACAACCTCTTGAGAATTTTAGATATTATAAATGAAGTATGGAGAGAAGAACAACCACCACAACAATGGAAAGACAGTATTATTGTAAAGTTACCGAAGAAAGGTGATCTATCAGGCTGTAATAACTGGCGTGGTATATCTCTATTATCAGTACCTGGAAAATTATTATGTTGCATGATGTTAGAAAGACTTAAATTGCATGCTGACGAAAAGATCAGAGAAGAACAAGCGGGTTTCAGGCCGAAACGATCATGTATTGATCAAATATTCACACTAAGAACAATTACACTGACAAACAACATTTTTCTTTCTTATATACGAATAAGTGTTCTTAGGTCAATTTCTTGTGCTGATTTCAAATCTGAAATCCGTTTATCTCTATCACGTCGGGTTCTTAAGATATTTGTGAATAAATATATTTTTGGGAAACCGTTATTTGCTCCGTTTCATTTTTACTATATAACTTATTAAAAATTAATAAAAAGCAACATAATTCTACTTTTTATACTGCTAAAAGATGCATGACATATGTTACGCGATTTTTCAAATAGTTACTGTATTTTGAAATAATTCTGAGCAAAATATGGCTTCTAGAAGTTGTAGAAATTCGGCTGATCTGTTCTGTTACGTGTGCGGATATTTTACCGATCGTGTTGACAAGAAAAAATTTACACCATTACTAAAGATAGCATATGAACTTTATTTTGATTCGAAAGTTGATGATGCAAATAAATCTTGGAAGCCAAATGCGGTTTGTTCGATACATTGGCAGGTTGGTTACGAAAATCGCTGAAGCATAAGTCGATGCCTTTTGGCGTGCCAGTAATATGGCGTGAACATACAAATCACACTACTGATTGTTACTTCTGCTTGATAAATATCCATGGTTTCACTTTTAAAACTAGAAAGTCTGTGGTTTATCCAAATATTGAATCGGTTTTGAAACTAGTGCCTCATGATCCAATCACGTGTCCGATCCAAGTACCACTAGAACAGTATCCGTTGGACGTAAATGACCCATCAGAAAGTGATAGTTTACCTGCTTTAGAAACTAATTCTGACTCAGATTACATACCGGTGAATGATGGTGTTTACTTAATTAACCATTCAGAACTTTCAGATCTAATACGTGATCTCGCTCTTACCAAAGGACAAGCAGAATTACTCGGTTCGCGACTCAAAGAATGGAATCTTTTAGCGCCCAATACTCCGATATCTAAATTTCGTCATAGACACAGAGAACTTGTTCAATACTTTGAGATGGATGATGACATTTGCTATTGCAAAGATGTAAATGGTCATGAGCACATAGTCAACGAATGGCGATTTTTCATCGATTCTTCCAAGACTAGTGGAGACCTAAAGGTCATTGCAATTCTCACGGGCATGCAGACTGGGTATACTAAATTTTGTTGCTTCCGATGTGAATGGGACAGCCGCAACAGACAGGAACATTATGCAAGAAAGGTGTGGCCTATCCGGGATCGTATGCAGCTCGGGCATAAAAATGTAATACGCGAGCCATTAGTTAACAAAGACACCTTCATTTTACTACTGTTACATATAAAGTTGGGGCTCATGAAGAATTTTGTAAAAGCGTTAGATAAAACGAGCAAAGCTTTCACTTATCTTCGAGAAAAGTTTCCGCAAGTTAGCGATGCAAAGATAAAGGAAGGTATCTTTGTAGGACCTCAGATTAGGAAAGTTATTGCAGACAAACAATTCGAGAACTTGTTACATGGTAGTGAACTTCGCGCATGGATGGCATTCAAATCGATCGTCGATAACTTTCTGGAAAATCACAAATTTGTCGACTATGTTGCATATTGTTAAGCAGTGCATAGATGCATACATAATTATGGGCTGTAACATGTCCCTCAAAATCCATTTGCTCGATTCGCATCTTAACTTTTTCCCTGACAACCTTGGCGAAGTCAGCGATGAACATGGAGAATGATTCCATCAAGATATCGCCGTAATGGAGTCACGTTATCAAGGACGGTGGAGTGTGACCATGCTTGCCGATTATTGTTGGATGCTTCATCGCGATGTACCACATGCCATTCACCGACGAAAGTCGACTGCAAAGAAATTCAAGCCTACATAACTGTTATACTTCTTGTACGAATGATGTTGTAATACTGTATGCGTTGTTAAAAAACTTCAATTGCGTATTTCTAGAAATCCCGACCTGATAGAGAAAAACGGTTTGCAGATTTAAAAACAGCGCATTAAAATTGACCAGAAAAACATAGAAATGTTAGAGAAAGAAAAAAAAAGTTTTTTTTTGTTAGTCAGTGTTATAGAAGAATCAGTGGAAATGCAATCGCCACTTATTATCACCTTCGTCGATTTTCAAAAAGCCTTTGATAGTCTACACCGCCCATCATTGTGGAAGATACTTACAATCTATGGTTTTCCAACAAAATATGTGAATATAATCAAAGCGCTATATGACAATGCAAGATGTTGTGTTAGAACAAATAAAGAGAATACAGAATGGTTTACAGTAGAAACAGGGGTGAAACAAGGCTGTATTATGTCACCACTACTTTTTGGAATAGCTATTGATTGGGTTATGAGAAACTATACCCACAATGAACAATTTTGTGTAAAATGGACAAATGGAAAATTCCTGGGGGACCTGGATTTCGCAGATGATTTAGCATTCTTAAGTTCAACACCCAGACAATCCCAAGAAGCAGTAAATAATTTGTGTCATCTTTCGGTTAAAATAGGTCTCCAAATAAATGCCTCTAAAACTAAAGTTATGAACTTTTCTAACGAGACCTTTAATATCATCCTGAACGGGAAAAAACTACAGAAAGTTGAAAGTTTCAATTATTTAGGCAGTAAAATGACTCAGGATGGTGACACAACAAGAGAAATTCATACTAGAATTGCTTTGGCAGCTAGCGCCTTCAATAGATTATCTAACATTTGGAAATTACGATCATTGAATATACATACCAAGCTTCGTCTGTTTAATTCAAATGTTATCTCAGTGTTAACATACGGCTGTGAGAGTTGGAAAATAACAAAATCATTGGAGAACAAGCTGAATACATTCGAGAACAAATGTCTTAGAAAACTCGTGAACATCAGTTGGAAAGAATTCAAGACTAATCGACAAATAAGAGAAGACTCTAGGCAGAAATATGTCTCCAACTATATAAGGAAAAGACGATGGTCATATATCGGGGGAGCCGCGCTAGCGTAGTGGTTACAACACCGCTCTGGCGACCGGGTGATACAGGATCAAACCCGGGCGACGACATTTGAGGATTTTTCGTCGACCGGGATTTGGACTGGATTAACTCGAGACCTGGCGAGAACATTTGAAGGAGTGTCGTCGACCAGGGACTGGCGGCTCCTGAGCCGACCCAGCTGCAATGGGTACCTCCGAAATTGGAGAGTATTTGCCTGAATGGCGAGGGACACTTGTCTCTGTACAAGAAATAAAGGGATACTCACGTAAAATCAATGTCAGGTTAGACATAAATAATAACCTGAGATTTCGCCTCGAGTATTAGCGGGCGTACGAAAAAAAAAAAAAAAAAAAAAATATATATATATATCGGTCATGTCCTACGAATGCAAAACAACAGAATACCACTACAGGCGCTCACTTGGGTTCCTGAGGGTAAGCGGAAAAAAGGAAGACCAAAAGAAACACTCAGAAGAACAATAATAAGAGAAGGAAGAACGTTGGGCCTAAATAATGTGCAAGAGCTAAGAGGAGTGGCGTCACAACGAACAACCTGGAGAGCACTGGTTTCTGCCTTATGCGCCGTGTTTGGCGCTTAAAGAATTTATTATTATTATTATTATTATTTAATTTAGCTTAAAGTATTTACAGAATGGAGTCGCTCTCTACAGCATACCTGGCAGTTTACAGTGTGACTATTTTTTGCTCCATTTTCATGCCCCAGTAACGCACGGGCGCTAATAATTTATAAAAAACAGAAATTGCGCACCAGCCCAGGAGATCTTCTTTTGAAGATAAGATGACTTGTTGTAATGTCTCCAACAGAGCTTAACATCAGACACTAAAATAAATGAACAAAGTTCCGTACAATCCTCTTTGTTTTTAAGATAAGGTCAGCTGCCATCTTCATATCGAAGATCAATTATATTGATCTTCTTCTTCTTCGTTCGTCCTGAAAAGGACGGTGGTTGCGTTGTGTCTGTTTACGCCTAAGCTGTGATATCTGCACCTTTCGGTCGACACATTATATTGATCTCCACCATCGTCTGTCTCTTACCTCGATGGTCAACTCTGATAAGATCTTTCTTGTCCATCTCTTTACGTTATCTTCACACTTACATCGTTGCCATCTTCCAGGTAGTTTACCTTCAGCTTTTCCTTCCATTATATTTTACAATAAGGTCTTGTATATCCTTATATGGTAATAATATTTTATCTAATTTGTATCTCATTCATTGATTTACTATTTTATTTATATCGTTTCTATGACTTATTTATTTGCTTTCTTCTCTGTCCGTGAGATGGTCATCCGAAGACCTCAGTTCTTTCTTCTATTTGTTCATTATCCTTTGCCCATTGTTTAGAATCGTTATTAATCATCATCACCTTCTTTGCTCCTTATGGAGTAAGAAGCCGCCACTGAAGTTGCCCCCCACCCCGCCCGGCAGGTGGTCTCCATCATAGCATTCACGTATTCTTGCCGCGGTGGTTTTCTGTAACCAATTATTTTACACGATAACGTTGCCAGCTCTATCAATTTTTTATATTTTAAAGCTGCTGCAAAATCACTGAAGCGAGTTCATCCTAACCTTTAAGTACCGAGTGCTATCTATAATCACTTTAATGAGGTTGACCTGTCGAGATTAGGAGTCTTAGTAGTGTCATAGCTGAGCTCTTTCCTAGGTACTGCAGAGTTGAAGAATTTGCTGTTGGTTCGTCGCTGTTGGGTTGCTGTATAGAGTGTTTGTAATTGTTGGGTAGTATTGTATAGTGTTTGTTTTTGCTGTATGGTGATTTATAGTGTTTGTGGCTGTTGCATGCTGCTGTATAGAGTGTGTGTGATTGCTGAGTGGTGCTGTATAGAGTGTGTGTGATTGTTGAGTGGTGCTGTATAGAGTATTTGTGATTGTTGAGTGGTGCTGTATAGAGTATTTATGATTGTTGGGTGGTGCTGTATAATGTGTTTATGATTGTTGGGTGGTGCTGTATAATGTGTTTATGATTGTTGGGTGGTGCTGTATAGAGTATTTATGATTGTTGGGTGGTGCTGTATAGAGTATTTATGATTGTTGGGTTGGTGCTGTATAGAGTGTTTATGATTGGTGGGTGGTGTTGTATACATTGTTCGTGATTGTTGGGTGGTCAATTCAATGACCTTGACGGTCGTGGTTAAGAGTCTATTGTCATATTCCTCTCGGTGGTCAGCATAATTAGCTGGACCTATCTACGTTAGGAGTCTAATATTAGAGTGCTCTCGATTATAATTTTAATGAGCTTGAAACACTGAGGTTAGAACTGTATAGATAAAGTGGTGTTTTTAAATGGTTTTTTATTCATAACGGTTTCACTTTCTGGAAACAGTGTGCACTCCGGAAGTGAACTTATACAGCCGAGCAGACTGTGGTGTATTTTACCAATATTAACGACTGCCCTTCTATGACCCTTGAGAATGGCTTGTCGACCGCCGATTGGTTCGCCGACCTCCAGTCAAATTTCATTGTTATCTGCATTGCCAAAGCATAACTAAGATTTCTGTGTAGCTGTGACGGTACTTAGATACAACATTCTGAGAACCTTTCATCTTTTAGTTCTACGTCTTATTTGCTCCGGTAAGGTGGGGGAAGGGGGTCTTGAATTCTTCTTATTTTGGTATAGCTCTGTTTTTAGTGTATTTATTAACTTGACTGAGACAAACATGCAGTACATTCAAAATGTCTAAATCGACGTTAAATTTGTATATTTACAAATAACATCTATCCATCCATTCATCCATCCATCCATCTATCCATCCATCTATCATCTCAGGGCATGTCATACAAGGCGACATATGAGGTTGTGCACGGGGCCTCCCAATCCCATCACGTAAAACTAATTGCCACGATAACCACCGCTGCAAGATCATGTGACTGCTTGGTGTAGGTTTGCTACAAGGGGACCAGTCCAGTTGTAGTGGTGGTTCCATACTCCGTAAGGAGCGCAAAGAACAGTGATGACGGTGGTGATGCTGATGAGGATGAGGATGAAACTGAGGATGAGGGTGAAGATGGTTGTGATAATAATGAGAACGATACTGAGGATGATGATGGTAATGATGAAGATGAGGACGATACTGAGGACGAGGATGATGATGGTAATGATGAAGATGAGGACGATACTGAGGATGAGGGTGAAGATGGTGTTGATAATGATGAGGATGAGGGCGATACTGTGGATGAGTCATGATGATGATTGTGGTGGGTTTAGATGTTACTGAGATAAATATTACTTGTCTACAGAGTGAGGTCAGCTATGCAAGTCCCTGAGTCTAATAGTTGAAGATGCTTGTTCTCAGGGTACCTGACTGCTACCACCCTACGACCTCAATCTGCGATATATTTTGAGCCTACTTTTATGTAAAGGTGTCTGGTTGTTATCTGGCTAGATGTCTAGGGTAATGTGCTATATGATGTAGAGATAATGACAACAACCACTAATGTAAGTCAATGAAAATGATTAAACAAATCAATGGTTAAACTTTGAGTAACAATTTTTTACAATTTAAATTTCCTGTACCTCAATTTCTTGGGTACAGGAATGTTTAAAACTCAAAATAGAATGGAAATGTATTTACAGTAATGTGAATTAAAAAAGAAAACTTGTCTAGTTATATTATGAAAATGTCTATGACTTGGAATGTCCTGGTAAAGCACTAAATTCTATAAAGGGTCACTCTTATGAGGAACGATTGTGTTCATCACCTCAAGAACGCTGTGTTGATTTAATACTGGAGAGATTATTTCAAGTGAAAAATCATGAACCCTTGGATGGTTCTTATCTTCAAGTCCTGGAGTACTGTGGTCTTTCTTCCACAACGATAGTCTTCACGACTGCAAAGTATAGACACAGCTACAGCACTCTTCAGAGTTTTGGGCAATCAGATACTTATTGCCTCGAACGTGCAGATTTAATAATTCTTGTATGGCTCACTGAATGTTTCAACATGGAACCCTGAGAAAAGGCAATTATTGATCAGACGACTGTCTGTCATATAGTCGTTATATTTTTATTTCTCTCCTTATCATAATTTTCATCTTTGTATTTTTCCCTCTTCAGTTCTTCAAATAACATACTTTTCTCTCTACGGTAGGATAATATATCATAATGGGGAATATGATATTCTAATAAACAAGTATTATCATTTTATTGTCACTGTCCTTTCGTTTATTTTATTCTGCATCGATGTTCCTTGGGCCACCCGTTATATATATTTCTAAGTTTCACTTTCGCCATCTTCAGCCCTACACATTAGTGGGTATCTTCAAATTTCCAAGTTAGCCGTAATTTTTCTTCTTTTCTTTAAATCCACCACCGTTTTCCCTCCCTCTCTCGTTCTTTTTTCAAAATGAAACAACGCGTTTGGATTTCATCAGAAAATACAACTATACAGGAAATGCGAGCTTGTCTGTGTGTTTTTACTACCGTCTCCCAATCTAAGTGTTTATAAATTCAAACTGCGCTACTAGTGAACGGGGTGGGCAGGTGGTTTGTAGTGGATTTGCACCGCTTTTCCAAATTCTGCTAGTAGCAAAGTCACGCACTTTCGTTACCGTAAGTGATGTCCAGAACCACTGTCGCATGTCGTTCTATTAATAATTCCTCTCTTTCCGTCACTCCTCCGTTTCTCTCTCACTCTTTCTTGGAACGAAACACGCCTTGGCTGTCAAAATGTTATAGTTAATTTCAAGGACGGAGTATGAAAAGCTTGTAATATTGAGAGAGGGTACCATTCACTTTGCGTTAAGGCTTCTCAAAACCTGCGCGACTGTGGGCGATGGCGAAGACGTTGAGCACAACTCCCTATTTTATCTCTATAGTATTTGGATTTATAATCGATAATATTTTATCTATTTGATCGGGGTATCAGGGATCTTACTACAATGACGACGACGACGACGATGATGGATTTGATGATTAACAATTTTGATGATTGTTTTCTTGCTTGTATCTTTGCCTATTTCTAATGATATGATTGCAAGTTTCGTTATTAAAGCTGTGAAAATACTTTTTGCTTAAATGTTCACGAATTTTACTAACTTGTTGTGATGATAGTTGAGCGTAACAGCAAGAGGCAATATGACCATCAGAAGTGACCTCCCCTCCACGTCACACACGTGTTTTAGCCCTTTCATCTGCTTTATACTCTACTCTCTATGCTAGGAAAGTTGAGTCTCTAACACTTCACTCCCTTACATTAAGGGTTCTTAACCTTTAATTAATGTGCCATGACCCCTTTGATTGTCCCGTGAAGGCTGGGTAACTCTTTATTTGTCCCGTAAAGGCTGGGTAACTCTTTACTTGTCCCGTGAAGGCTAGGGAACACTTTGATTGTCCCGTGAAGGCTTCGTAACTCTTTACTTGTCCCGTGAAGGCTAGGGAATCCTGTGAGTGTCCCGTGAATGCTTCGTAACTCTTCACTTGTGAAGACTACCGGCGCGGCGCCTTTGTTTGTCCCGTGAAGTGTACGGGCGCCTTTGATTGTCCCGTGAAGGCTACAGGCGCCTTCCTTGTCCCGTGAAGGTAACTGACCTCTTTGATTGTCCCGTGAATGCTACGGACCCCTTCTTAGATAAAATATATATAGGCGAATAATTAAAATTGTTGCATACAACTAATACATTTTACCACAAAGAGATATCAGTAAGATTAGAAACAGTCAAACTGAAATACAAAAAAAAAAAAAAAAATCTGTAAATAAGAATATAATTCTTTAGGTGCAAAAAGAAACATTTTCTGAGTAAAAGTTTTGGTGAAAATAAAAATCAAATGTTTACGTAATATAAACAGATCTACTAGAATCCATTGACGGCCACAAGCTATGACATCCTGCTCTACAGGAAAAAGGACGGACCACTTGGGTGATGACGATAGATTTGTCCGCATGTACTAGGAATTGAACCCTTCCACTTTGGTTGCAGCTTCCAAACTCACTTCTGGTGTTATCCATTCTGCCAAATTGTAGCAGATGTGAAATAAACAATTTTACTTGTGTATAGTCTCAGAGTGGTTAGAGCTCTGGTCTCTAGCGGCACAGGTGCCGGGTTCGATTCCTGGTATCGACACACTCCAGTCTACCCAACTGTACATATGGGTACCTGACTCTGCTGTTGAGTTAGGGAAGGAAAAGGCAGCGAGGAAGGGACCTCGTCACCCCCACCTCTCGATGCTGGACCTGGTGTAGGGAAGTCTCTAACCCTTCACTCCCCTACGGAAGTGTCGGTTCTTGTGCGTTTATTCACCGGTTAAATCAAATTCTGGAAATTTATTACCAAAACTGAGAACCGTACTTTTTCTTGACTGGAAAATGTTGATTTCACATTGTGATTTGGGAGGCAAGTTAAAAAAAAAAGCGTTTCTCTTGCATTCATAGTTGACACGCTTACGACAGCCCCGCCCCCAACCCCCCCCCCCCCCCCGTATTTAAAAAAAAAAGTTTATAAACCAATAGAACGGAATTGAATCAGTTCTACAAGTTAACGGTACAAAGAAAACAAGGGAAATCGCTGCCGTTGCCTTCTCTAACTCAAGATCAGAATCAGGCACCCTTTTACAGCTGGTTTGACTGATGCGTGACACATGTTCCCTTCCTCGCTGCCGTTGCCTTCTCTAACTCAGGATCAGAGTCAGGTACCCATTTACAGCTGGTTTGACTGATGCGTGACACCTGTTCCCTTTCTCGCTGCCGTTGCCTTCTCTAACTCAAGATCAGAGTCAGGCACCCTTTTACAGCTGGTTTGACTGATGCGTGACACATGTTCCCTTCCTCGCTGCCGTTGCCTTCTCTAACTCAGGATCAGAGTCAGGTACCCATTTACAGCTGGTTATGGAGTGTTAGAGACTTCACCATACTAGGTCCAGCATCGAGAGGTGGGGAGACCAGTTTCCTTCCTCGCTGTCTTTTCCTTCCCTAACTCAAAGTTAAGTACCCATTTATAGCTAGGTAGACCCCATCTCTCGATGCTGGACCTAGTATGGTGAAGTCTCTAACACTCCATAACAGCTGTAAATGGGTACCTTACTCTGATCCTGAGTTAGAGAAGGCAACGGCAGCGAGGAAGGGAACAGGTGTCACGCATCAGTCAAACCAGCTGTAAAAGGGTACCTGCCTCTGATCTTGAGTTAGAGAAGGCAACGGCAGCGAGAAAGGGAGCAGGTGTCACGCATCAGTCAAACCAGCTGTAAAAGGGTACCTGCCTCTGATCTTGAGTTAGAGAAGGCAACGGCAGCGAGGAAGGGAACAGGTGTCACGCATCAGTCTAACCAGCTGTAAAAGGGTACCTGCCTCTGATCTTGAGTTAGAGAAGGCAACGGCAGCGAGGAAGGGAACAGGCCACCCCACCTCATGAAGCTGGGACCCAGTACATCGAAGTCTATAACACTTCACTCCCCTACGGCAGAATGTGCTACGTGACTACAACCTTACGAACGGCAGGCGTGTTTTAAAAAAAATTATAAGCAACGGGGGAGGGGGGAGAGGACAATGACACTTTTTTCAGTCAAGAAAGAGTACGGTGATCGGTTTGGGTAATAAATATCCAGAATTTGATTTAACCGGTGAATAAACGCACAAGAACCGAAGTGTCTGCTATTGGACTTCCTATATCTTGTTTTAGACTATCATAGAGTATCATAGACTATCATAGAGTATCATAGACTATCATAGATAATCATAGACTATCATAGAGTATCACAGACTATCATAGAGTATCATAGACTATCATAGACTATCATAGAGTATCATAGACTATCATAGAGTATCATAGACTATCATAGACTATCATAGAGTATCACAGATATTAAAAGAGAAAAGAATAATTGTAACAAAAAAAGGATTGTGAGAAATATAATAATGACAATGGTAATGAAGACGGTAGTGAGGGTGAAGATGGTGATAGCAGTAAAAAGGAGGAGAGGTGAAAGAACAAGGGGTAAGAATAGAAAGAAAATAACAAATGAGAAAAAGAATTAGGAAGAAGAAGAAGAAGAAATGTATGGGCAAGAAGAAGACGAGAAAAGAACAGAGCGAAAATAAGAAATGAAGAAGAAATATTTTGGAAGAAGAAGAAATAAACAGACCGTTGAAGGCAGAAACGGAAGAAGGAGGAGAAAAGACAAGGAGAAAGAACGGAAAGACGAATGTCAACCCATTAACTGTTCAAACACCGGAAAGAAATAAAAAATATAAAACGCTGTACTCACGTCTGCCCGAAACTGATCACACGGCCAATCAACGTTAAGTTCCCATCATTTCTGAGTGCGTGTGTTAGATTTGTTGCTGCAGTGCGGGTAATTGAATACGCAGTTAGCTTCCTTTTGATTTGCTTCTAGGTTTCTCATTTTCGTTAAACGACGTTTATTCAGAAGTAAAAATTCTAATCATGTTTTGTTTCGTCATATTTTCTTATCCCACCTCACCTGCTCATTTTAATTTTTCACACTTATTAAACCTCCTAACTGTGAAAGGTAAGGACGCGCATGCGTAACGCAATCCCACCAACATTTTTGTAGGGAAAAGGGGCGCATATTGCGCCGTGAAAACTAAACTGCCCACCCATTACAATAAAGCGAATTGCAATATTTTTGTGGTGCATTTTCGAAAGCTTAATGACACACCCATTGAAGAGAGGCGCATGAATTTCCATATAAAATTTAATCAAATTGATCCAGTAATTCTTGAATTTATGGCTTCGGACAGACGGATAGGCAAACAAAGAGAAATTGGTATCGCCTTTAACAGTTTTCAATTGCAAAAGCGCTGAAGACATGAATCAATGGATTCTAAATGTGTTTCTATCGGTTTGTCTGTCGGCCTGTATATTTATATATTCATTTGTCCGTCTGCATATCTATCTATCTATCTATCTATCTATCTATCTATCTATCTATCTATCTATCTATCTGTTACGTGCCGTTTTAGATTGTGAATGTTAATATTATATAACAGGATGGTTCCTGTGGCCAAGATGACATCTAGGGTAGCAAATCTCTCAGGACACCGCAACCAGCCCACACCACTAAGAATTATTTGATTCACAACTGACGAAGTGGACAATATACAATTTATTCAAGACTGCACGCAGCTCCACATGGAATACAGTTTCTGCCAACATATAATGGCAGATAATATGCAGTAGACGAAATACCGTAGGCAGTCAGTCCATGTCAGGAAGGCTGTCCTTTAGTTCTGATTATTTCTATGAACACTTGACACTGAGCAATTATACTTCTGATCAATACAGATAACTAGATGACTAGATACATCTCACCGAAGATCTTGATGTATTAGTGATAACAGAACTCCATTTTTAAACACTTTTACAATCAGGAGCTCAAACACATACGTCCACTCGCCATGACACACACTCGAATCTCCCCGCACTTCTGCTCCTCTAGTTTCACGTGAGCCAGCCAAGCGTATCGGCTTAACGACGCTCACCTGTCTTTATCAGTGACCCGTATAAAATAAACAAACAAAGAGCCCTGCTGAGATAAACCTATAATAGACACAATTGTTATCAATTTTAATCATAACACTATCTATCTATCTATCTATCTATCTATCTATCTATCTATCTATCTATCTATCTATCTATCTATCTATCTATCTATCTATCTATCTATCTATCTATCTATCTACTCGTATCTATCTATCTGTCTATTTCTTTACCCTGTCTATCTATCTATCTATCTATCTATCTATCTATCTATCTATCTATCTATCTATCTATCTATATATCTATATATCTATCTGTCTGTCTGTCTGTCTGTCTGTCTATTTCTTTACCCTGTCTATCTATCTATCTATTTATCTGTCTGTCTATCTATCTATCTGCATGCCTGCCTACCTACCTACCTACTTACTTATTATCTATCTGTATCTATCGATTTAGCACCCCACTTAAGTCATAACTGACTATGGGAATGCGCCCCTGAGGCGAAAGCCCTCAGCTTTTTTTTTTTTTTTTTTTGTCTGGTGATTTCAGATTGTTCTTGCTTGTCACAAGAGTTTCTTTTCGCTTCTCTCTACCTATATATCTATTAATCTGTCTATCTATCTGCTTGTCCGTATGTCTGGTAATCTGCTTGTCCTCTGCCTGTCTGAAGCATCTTCTGCTTTTTTTTTTGGGGGGGGGGGGGGGGGGGGGGGGGGGGTCTGTCTGGCTGTCTATCTATCATTGCATAAATTCCCTTCGACAATCAGCTCACTTGACAACCATGAGCAGCCAATACATTATTAACGCAGTTCCTGAGACATGTCCCATTATTATCTTTATTATACGTTCATATTTGAACACTCAATAAGAGCGTGAGGCCTTCAACTAAATAACAGACGAATCGACCGTCCTTCACCTTTGACTTCATAGTAGGGGGATCAATCATCGGGGTGTGATTCGGTAGAGAAATGTGAACAACAACAACAACAAAAGTCACAAATATTTTCTTTCTTTTATATCTGTTTTTGTCTTCTCCTTATTCTCTTTTCCTTTCTTCTTTATGTTCTCCACCTCCTAGCTTTCATCATCATCATTTCATGTCAGAACCTTAATACAGCACAGACATTTAACAAACCTTTCCATCACCGGAGTCTCTTTCTCACCTTCTATTCCACTGGTAATTGTCTGGTTCTTGTCATCAGTTCCACATTAGTGATCGTGTCATATCACTTCAGTCCTTCTATTATATGCAAGCACCCATTTATGAAAGTCTGTACATTTTTATTTGCTGTTCTTTGTTGTTCTCCATGTTTCAGAGCCATACAATAGGACTGACTTGACATTTGAGTTTAAGATTCTCATTTTTTTAAGTTGGACTTGATTTATGTCCATCCTTCATGTATTTCTATTAATGTTTTAAATAGGCCTTTGAGCCGCGCTGGTGTAATGGTTACCACGCTGTGCTGGCGATCGGGTGATCCAGGTTCAAGCCCGGGCGAGGACATTTGAATTTGTGTCGTCGACCGGGACTTGGACTGGATTAATTCGAGCCCTGGCGAAGACATTGGAAGAAGTATCGTCGACCAGGGACTGGCGGCTCCTGAGCCGACCCAGCTCTAATGGGTAAGCTCCGAAGACGGCGTGCATCTGTCGAGTGGACACCTGTCAGTGTACGGGGGAAAAGGGATACTCACGTAAAAATCAGTCTCAGGTTAGATATACTAACTAACCAGAGATTCTCGCCTCGAGTAATAGAGGGCGTACGTTAAAAATAAAAAAAATAAAAAGGCTTTTTCTTTGCTACTACGATTAATTCTACAACTGAGGATCGTTCGTCGGTATGACAAGATCACCAGTGTGGAACTAGATAGGTGCCAGTTGAGCAAGAGATGACAAGGTCACCAATGTGGAACTAGATAGGTGCCAGTTGAGCAAGAGATGGCAAGATCACCAATGTGGAACTAGATAGGTGCCAGTTGAGCAAGAGATGACAAGATCACCAATGTGGAACTAGATAGGTGCCAGTTGAGCAAGAGATGACGAGATCACCAGTGTGGAACTAGATAGGTGCCAGTTGAGCAAGAGATGACAAGATCACCAGTGTGGAACTAGATAGGTGCCAGTTGAGCAAGAGATGACAAGATCACCAGTGTGGAACTAGATAGGTGCCAGTTGAGCAAGAGATGACAAGATCACCAGTGTGGAACTAGATAGGTGCCAGTTGAGCAAGAGATGACAAGATCACCAATGTGGAACTAGATAGGTGCCAGTTGAGCAAGAGATGACAAGATCACCAATGTGGAACTAGATAGATGCCAGTTGAGCAAGAGATGACAAGATCACCAGTGTGGAACTAGATAGGTGCCAGTTGAGCAAGAGATGACAAGATCACCAATGTGGAACTAGATAGGTGCCAGTTGAGCAAGAGATGACAAGATCACCAATGTGGAACTAGATAGGTGCCAGTTGAGCAAGAGATGGCAAGATCACCAATGTGGAACTAGATAGGTGCCAGTTGAGCAAGAGATGACAAGATCACCAATGTGGAACTAGATAGGTGCCAGTTGAGCAAGAGATGACAAGATCACCAATGTGGAACTAGATAGGTGCCAGTTGAGCAAGAGATGACAAGATCACCAGTGTGGAACTAGATAGGTGCCAGTTGAGCAAGAGATGACAAGATCACCAGTGTGGAACTAGATAGGTGCCAGTTGAGCAAGAGATGACAAGATCACCAATGTGGAACTAGATAGGTGCCAGTTGAGCAAGAGATGACAAGGTCACCAATGTGGAACTAGATAGGTGCCAGTTGAGCAAGAGATGGCAAGATCACCAATGTGGAACTAGATAGGTGCCAGTTGAGCAAGAGATGACAAGATCACCAATGTGGAACTAGATAGATGCCAATTGAGCAAGAGATGACAAGATCACCAATGTGGAACTAGATAGGTGCCAGTTGAGCAAGAGATGACAAGATCACCAATGTGGAACTAGATAGGTGCCAGTTGAGCAAGAGATGGCAAGATCACCAATGTGGAACTAGATAGGTGCCAGTAGAGCAAGAGATGACAAGATCACCAATGTGGAACTAGATAGGTGCCAGTTGAGCAAGAGATGACAAGATCACCAATGTGGAGCTAGATAGGTGCCAGTAGAGCAAGAGATGACAAGATCACCAATGTGGAACTAGATAGTTGCCAGTTGAGCAAGAGATGACAAGATCACCAATGTGGAACTAGATAGATGCCAGTTGAGCAAGAGATGGCAAGATCACCAATGTGGAACTAGATAGGTGCCAGTTGAGCAAGAGATGACAAGATCACCATTGTGGAGCTAGATAGGTGCCAGTTGAGCAAGAGATGACAAGAAGGCGCTGGCGATGGATAGGACATACACTGAGCAAACCTGCCGATAGTAGTACAGTGCTTTCTGAGTTGTGGAATCCTCAGGGCAAGAGGGGTAGAAGGAAACCGAGAAAGACAGAGAGATGAGAACAGGAAAGTGAAAGTAAAATGGATAAAGAATACATTGAATAGGCTTGGGTGGATGGTACAGGACAGGAGAGCTTTGGCCTGTTTTTTGTTGACGGCCTATGCTCCTTGTGGAGCTAAAGAAAAGTGAGTGAATGAAATTCTACCGCCATCGCAAACAATACAGCTACTGCTACCATCACAAATACAGCTACTGCTACCATCACAAATACAGCTACTGCTACCATCACACGTACAGCTACTGCTACCATCACACGTACATCTACTGTACCATCACACGTACAGCTACTGCTACCATCAAAAATGCAGCTACTGCTATCATCACACGTACAGCTACTGCTACCATCACACGTAAAGCTACTGCTACCATCACAAGTACAGCTACTACTACCATCACACGTACAGCTACTGCTACCATCACACGTACAACTACTGCTACCATCACAAATACAGCTACTGCTACCATCACACGTACAGCTACTGCTACCATCACACGTATAGCTACTGCTACCATCACAAATACAGCTACTGCTACCATCACAAATACAGCTACTGCTACCATCACACGTACAGCTACTGCTACCATCACAAATACAGCTACTGCTACCATCACACGTACAGCTGCGGCTACCATCACACGTACAGCTGCGGCTACCATCACAAGTACAGCTGCGGCTACCATCACAAGTACAGCTACTGCTACCATCACAAATACAGCTACTGCTACCATCACACGTACAGCTGCGGCTACCATCACAAGTATAGCTGCGGCTACCATCACATATACAGCTACTGCTGCCATCACACGTACAACTACTGCTACCATCACAAATACAGCTACTGCTACCATCACAAATACAGCTACTGCTACCATCACAAATACAGCTACTGCTACCATCACAAATACAGCTACTGCTACCATCACACGTACAGCTGCGGCTACCATCACAAGTACAGCTGCGGCTAAAACGTAACGGTAAAAAGGTAGTCCCATAACAGATACTGCCGTAGAGGAATGAAGTATTAGAGACTTCACAATACCAGGTCCAGCATCGAGAGGTGGGGGGGGGGGTTGTGACGTCATGTTTTAATATGAGTGGCAGATGATGATAGTGTAGAAGACTAGACACGGAAATTTAGTTTAGACAGGGATATCCCAGTCTCGGAGAAGAGCACTGGTGTCAGGATGACACAGGTATATCTATAGCTGTAAAGAGCACACGTCTGGATGGAATTAGTATAGATCAAGAGCTCTAGAGTGCTACCGTCACCTAACTATGCTATGACAACAATAATACAGCAAAATATAACTGTCAACAATAAGAAATTGACAAGTCATAAAATTACAATTTACTGAATTATTTATTAATATACATCTAGTTTCTTATTTCTCTTTTGAAAATTGGAAGATCTCAATTAAAATGAAAAATACAAAAATCAACAATATTTATAACTTTTTACATAAAGTTCAAATGTCAACGTTAATCCTAAAATCTTTTGCCTGCACTGGGTTAACACAGATTGCACTTTTCATCACTACACGGTCTCTTATGGGATCTCACAGAAGGTTTTGGAATGTTTACACTTAGGACTTCGCTTTACAGTCCTGGACAATGGAATACACCTTCTTGGATCTTATGTTTGGCTAGCCAAGGAATGATGGAGCCAAAACACTGGAACTCCCTCACACACAGTATAGGTTGAGTGGATGGTAGTTTCAGATCAGGCTGTTCCAAACTAGACCAGTAAACCCCTTGTAGGATAAATCAGAAGTAGAACTGACTGAAGGCTTGGCAAAAGTTCAAACTGCCCGGCATAACAAATAGGAATGATCTTGCTCACGTGTTGATCCTTCTGCCTTCAAAGTCGTCTGTCTTCAAAGTCGTCTGTCTTCAAAGTCGTCTGTCTTCGAGGTTTTTATTTTGCGTGTGGACCCTGTCTTCGTTCGTTCGTCTACTATGTTGCTGTTATACCCTGTTCAACCTGAAAATTGGTTATAATTGGGGTATATTGTGCGTTTAGTTTCTTCGATGCTAGCCGGTTGTTAGTCCTGAAAAGGACTGGTCTTAAAAAGGACCACTAGCTGACTGTCTGGATACCTCTTCGTTGTTTGTCCGTTTGTGGTGCCGTGGCGTGTTCCATCGTGTTTTTCATTTCCTGCCTCACTATCTGGCTTGTGCGGTTTTGCGTGTTTTTACGCTCCTCGTTTCTGTTTCTTGTGTCTTCCTTTTCTCCTGTATCTGAAATAGAGCTTTTTCTATAATTGATGGGAGTAGCTTTTCTAGCGTTTCCTCGATTACTGCCTCGTCTGTTTGGTCGTTCGTTTTAGTTTCCCGCGTGTTGTTATAGTCCGTTCACCAATTGATGTTCAACTTAAACTTTTTTTTTCTAAAAAACTGCCTGATGTAATGAATTCATATTTTGCATGTCTTCTTCTTTGATCCTTAACCGCCGACCGTCAAAGCAATCAGTGGCCATCACGCCTAGTGGCGTCTTGTAGGGCAACAACAAATTGATTCCACTTTGCTCGGTCGGTGGCCATCCTTCGTACAGTGCCCCAACTCTGGTTCATTCTTTGCATCTCAGCCTCCACAGTCCTCCGCCAGGTTGTTTTTGGTCGGCCTCTCTTTCGTTTTCCTTCAGGGGTCCAAAGCATAGCTGTTCTTGTGATGGCATCGGGGTCTCTTCTTTGGACATGACCAACCCAGCTCCAGCGTCTGCCAGATATGATGGTGTGCATGTCCTCTTGCTTGCTACGAGTAAGCAGATCTTGGTTAGTGATGGTATTCGTCCAAAAGATTCGGTGAATTTTTCTTAGGCATGTTGTGTGAAAAGAGGACAATTTTGACATTTCCTTCTCTGTGACTCTCCAGCATTCCGCACCATAGAGAAGCACAGAAAGCACACAGCTCTGGTATAATCTTAATTTTGTGCTTGTGCTGTATTGGGAGGACTTCCAGATGTTGTTTAGGCTAAAAAAGGCTGTTCTTGCCTTATTCATTCTGATGTTGATGTCTTTGCCTGCCCCGCCATCTGGTGTTACTATGCTTCCTAGGTATTTTGCATGTAGTCTTATATTATCCATGACGTTACAAATATGTTGTTGTTAAGTCAATATCAATTCTGCATTCTTCAAAACCGTAAATTCCTTTGATCTTTTCCGAATCTTACAAGAAGCACGGCTTAAAAATTAAATTTTACAGTATACTACGTCATAAATGTCAAAAGTAGGATCAGAGGCGTATCCATATCTGCTCACCGCATAGGAAACAGCTATAAGTAGTGATGCATTTAAATCTGAAACGTGGGGCGGGGGGAGGGGGGGGAGAAATGTATTCAAAACTATATTGTATACGACACGGTAAATTTTACATGTATACCTGCACTATTTCTTCGTGTTTTGAAGGAGCATAATTACATTGTTTTATATTTTTGATATCTCAATTAAGTTACATTTATCTCAGTCCGTATCTGACGATTCCATTAGATTAACAACTGTTAATGGCTGGATAAACTGTAATCCATCACGTTGCCAGTATTCTTCTTCTTCACGGAGCACATGATCTACACATTTCTTCCAGAATTGAAAATCTTGTCTTTTTTAGGGTATCATGTGTAAGAACTTTCACGTCGCTCATTTTAAATGTGGTGTTCTGTGCTGCAACCTGTCCTTTGAATTTAGCCCAAAGTAACTCTATTGGGTTAAGATGCGAATGATAAGGTGGTAGTCGAAGAGAGGTGTGACCATATGATTCAATTATTTTGTCAACGTAATACACCTTAGTCTTCTTAGTCTGTTTCACAAGCTGTAACAATTAGGTTTCAAATAGGTATTGTCGACATTGACATTTTCATTTCGTAGCCAAGTGTAGCGGGAGGTTATTTAAAATTATTTATTTATGTAAGAGTATGCCAGTAAAGCGTTCTGACCTTACAAGTAATACCCCAGTCTTAGAAATAAGCACTGGTGTATTGTTATCATAAAAATAGTCAGACTGTGAAAACCCTGGCCCAGTTGGTAAGAAGTAGTACCAGGATTTAAGGTGTCTCCTCCCTGTGACTATCTTATGATTACTTATATTCTAGGGGATAAGTAAAATGTACATTCACTGAACCCACAAAATGGAAGAAGTGAATAAATCCTCAGGTACAGTTAAAATAGTTTAATAATTACACTAATATTCTATTTCTACTAGTTGGAAAAGAGCATACACATATATATATATAAAAGTATTCACACAATTACTATTATTGTCTGTTTAGACTTCAAGATCTAAAATAATAAAGTTACTGAAATCACTGTTATTAGTCCTTTGAATTTAAGGATAACTGTCATCAGTGGACTGAGTTTCTGTATGGTTACTTATTGTTTTCAACTATTGGCTGTTTCACATGTATAGGTGGTCAGTGTCAAACAGGACACTTATCTTTCCAACTTGATACTGCTGAAACTGTCCTTTGCTGATATCAGACTTGGTAGGCCCAACAGTAGGGATGCCAATGACCAGTTGAAGTTCACTCTTTGGGGTCCTGCACTTTTGTGGGATTGCCTCGGATGAACGACACAGGCTTCTGATACTGGACAGTCTGGTTTGAGTTATTTCATGGAACCTGCAACATATCAGCCTTGGCTAGTATCTGGCTAGACTTGTAGCTGACTAGCACAGATGTCAGACCAGTCAGTCATCAGATGTCACCGTTATACAATCATAGTAAGTAAGGACATCATTTCAGTGATATAGCATTAATATTAACATTGCAATTAAGTGTAACTGACTAGCACATAAGTCAGACTAGTCAGTCATCAGGTGTCAAAGTTATACAGTCATAGCAAGTAACATCATTTCAACGATACAGAATTAATATTAACATATCCGTAATAAACATCATCTGGTTTACTCTGCTCCTATACATCCTTTTCTGATCTATAACTTGATCCTTCTAAATCATATCAAGTACAAATTCAAATACTGATGCTATCTTAGCAACTACCCAAAATTAATACATAAAATAAATAAAGTGAGTGACCACGTGATCAGGTTGCTTTCTACTGAAACTGGCTGTAGAACACTCCAGTTTACCAGCTGTAAATAGGTACAAAGTTGTGCGCTCGAACTAGGGAAGGCAAAGGCAGCGAGGAAGGGGACTAGTCACCTTAACCTCGTAAACGGGGATCTTCCATGAAGAAGTTTCTAACACTTCATTTCCCTATGACAATCTCTGCCATGGGACTGCCTTTATCTTCGTAAGCGATAAAGCAATATGATAAATATATCTTCATTAGGCTGTGGGGCTATTTGTGATTACTTTTTGTACAAGCAACAATCATCCACAATGCACATGGTTAGATCATATTAAAAATACAATACATTATATCAATGACTATTATACAGGCATATTTTGTGAAGTTTATATGAACCTGAAATATAAAAAAAAAATATTATACACGGTAGTTATCATAATTTCGCTTACCCTCAGACTTCAGATACTGGACTGAACAATGTTTCTGGCGATCCGCTCACAATTCATGGGTAGTGGCGAAACTCTGCCTCCAGTCTGTCTCAAACCTCTTTCGATGTGTATCTCTCCAGTTGTTGTTGATTTCGTCTACTATGTTGCTGTAATACCCTGTTCAACCTGAAAGTTGGTTATAATTGGGGTATATAGGGTGTTTACTATCTTCGGTGCTAGCCTGTTGTTATTCCTGAAAAGGACTGGTCCTAAAAAGGACCACTAGCTGCCTGTCAGGATATCTCTTTGCTCTTGTCCATTCGGGGTGTCGTGGCGTGTTCATGGTGTACATTTGTTGTTTTCCTATCTGGCTTGTTAGGTTGTGTGAGTTTTTGCCCTCCTCGTTTCTGCTTCTTGTGTCTTCCTTTTCTCCAGTATCTGGGAAAGCGCTTTTTCTATCATTGTTGGGAGTAGCTCTTCCCACGTTTCCTCGATGACTTCTTCGTTTGATTGGTCGTTCGTTTTAGTGTCTTTTGTGTTTGATGTAATTTCTTCAATGGTCATTCTTTCTGCCTCTATTCTTTTCAGTAGTTGTTCGTTTCCATCTTTCAGTTCTATCAGTTTCCTGACATCTTCTTCTACCTGTTGCTGAATTCTTTTCATGTCTTGGTGTATTATTTTCATGTCGTTTATGAATTGTATCTATCCAGTTTTTACCGATACGTTTATATACGCTTAGCGCGGACGTATAGGAGGGTACTGACGTCACAGCTAGAACTAGGCAAAAAAAAAATCTTTTCCGAACATCGATTTCAGCCAATCTGTGCGTCGACTGAAATTTTGCCTTTCTCATTCTTGGCATATATAATATCCATATTGTTCCATCTTATCTTGTTTTATACAGCTGATAAAACTCTATCTTCCTATCCATGTAAATTCCCAAACTGTTATTTATTGATTTTAATATTTAGAACAGAAGTGGGTTACACGCTTTTAGCGTAACTGTGGGCAGCCGAAATACGCATATATCTCCGTAAATGAGAACTTCCTACCGTTCCTTCTTATATGCAGTTATACACAATCCTTCCCTATACTGAAATGTAAAATCCTTTTCATACTGATTCCCTTCTGCTTTTATTTATCCTTGGCGATTTCCTGTCTGATACACATTTCGGTGATACGCCGCCATTTTGAAAGCGGTCAATCGATCGTTGATGGGTTTATAAATCTAACTGAACCCGTTTGCAATGACTTGAAACCAATTTCGCGACACCAAGTTCTTATTGCATCTTTTGTGCTTGAGGAAGTTGGTACTTTGTCTTCCTGAGCTACAACATTGTGATAGGATGCATTGTCCATTACAATACATGATGGTCTGTCAAGAATGGGGAGAAGAGTTGTTTCTATCCAAGAACGAAAAATACGTCCATTCATTTCAGTGTGGTAGTCCCTTCCATCTGTTGAAATTGCCTGGAACATTAGTTCTGCGTCATGGACAATTCCATTTTCACTGCTGCCAGCATGCGCAATTATAATTCGTTGTCCTTTGCTACTGGGAATTGTCCTTTTATGAACACTGTCAGAAGATTGCCATTTTTTCTCATTTGTATGGTGCGAATTAACCCATGTTTCGTTTAAATATACTATATCATATCCGTCCATTCTTCGTGCTCGTATCTGTCTAAGGAATTTGCTTCGGGCAGCAATTAAGTGTGGTTTTTCACATAATACATTCCTGCCTCCAATAGATTTGCGAAACGTAAAACCGACGGACCGTACAATTTTCCAAAGAGTTATTTTTGAGATATCAATATCACAATCCTTTAGCAGCTTCACTTTCAGTTTGCGGAGAGTGACAAGTTCATTTAACGAAAACATTTTGAAAATCTCACTTCGAATAACTTCTTCATCGAAGTTGTCAACTTTTTTTTTCCTGCCTTGCCTGACATTTTTAGACTCAACATCATGTTGTATCCATCGACAAAAAGAAACTCTGTTAATACCAAGCGCAACCTGTGTTCTTCTATCAGGTCTATTGATGTCGTGATATAAACTCCCCTTTTTAGCCTCCCTGCAGAAGTGTCTGTACAGCATTACAGTAACCTTCTTCATAGTTATAAATTTGCACTTCAAACTCATAATGAATGTAATATTATTCTATATGTTCAGAAAAAAAAATATGTTTCAATGTAATACAATGCAGGGCCGGCTCTACCGACGGTGCAACACGTGCATTTGCACGGGGCGGCAAGCTTTGGGGGGGGGGGGGGGCGCAAAAAATCGTTTTACTTATTTTTACAATCCCGCCAAAATATTCCGCCTGGGAGCCGCGCTGGAGTTATGGTTACCACACTGCGCTAGCGATCAGGAATTCAAGGTTTAAGCCCGGGCGAGGGCATTTGTAGGAGTGTCATCGAACGGGATTTTGACTGAATAACCTGAACGGCTCCTGAAATAAATCCTCTGTGGATAGTGTCACAGAGTGTTCGAAGGTTTCGTCTACATTATTTTAAAATTCCCTACTTTTCTATTCCTTCACATTTTGTCTGTTTTCTCTACGAAATATATGCACCTGCGGTCCGTTCTTTAGCTGTTTTTCAAGTCTTCACTAATAGTTCTGTCATACGATCCTAATGCTATCTTCTCCTACAAATGCACTAAAAGGTATTTCTTTAGGGACGTCAGTACAATTTATTCGCTTAGTCAAAACTACAGTGGTTCCCAGAGAATTATATTTCCGTGTTCAGTGGTCAACTGAAGACCGCCACGATAAATCTTCCGGCATGGCTGAACGAGAGACGGGAATTAATTAACTTGACGTGGGAATCAGGAATTTATTTTTTTATCGACCGTTCTATGTTGGCGACTCGAATGTTTCAGTTTTTTTCGAGTGTGCATTCAAGGAAGTTGATTTTGCTCAGCGTTAGTGTGCTATGTGTTACAGTGATAAATAAGTTTTTTAAACTTTTTTTTTTGGAAATTAGTACAGTGCTTCAACCTCCATTCATTACTAAATAATACATTTTATTGTAGGGTTTATTAAAACAGTTTTAATATTCAAATAGATATAATGTCCGATAAAAGAAAAAAAACTATCAGGTGCCGAATATCGGAAACGGAAACTGGAAAAAGAACGCGATATTCAAAAACATAGCGGGGCTTTACATAAATATCTGAAAACTGAAACATCTGATGTAGGACAGAAGAAAATAAGCAAATGTACCGAAACAAATGATTCTGAGCTCATGGCAAGTACTTCTAACTCGGACCCCAGTAACGTAGATATTACTAACAATGTCGAAAATGAGGCTGATTTGACCGTTTCCAATTCCAGAGATTTAAGTGATGAACTTGAGAGGTACACTGATCTGGCAAGATGGAATCCTCCTTTAAGCGATACCGAAAGACTGGAAATCGTAAAAAAGGCCTGCCAGAGAGACCAAAAAATTAGTTCGTTTTTCCGCGCAGCTGTAATGGTCGGAAATTTTCACTAAATTTTTACACTAGGGAGCTAAGCAACGGAGAA
Source organism: Oreohelix idahoensis (assembly GCA_024509875.1). Lineage (NCBI taxonomy): Eukaryota > Metazoa > Mollusca > Gastropoda > Stylommatophora > Oreohelicidae > Oreohelix > Oreohelix idahoensis. Next base: position 310,676 of record JAMPIV010018886.1, on the reverse strand, counting down.
CATATTAATCGATCATGGTTAGTATATTCAAAAGAAAAAGATTCTATATTTTGTTTCTGCTGCAAATGGTTTTCCTGTAATAAAATGTCACTCACTACTGATGGCTATAATGATTGGGGTCATTTGTATGTGTATCTTAATGAACACGAAAAATCTAAAAACCACTTGGAGTCCCATACAAAGTGGATTGAATTATCGTCCAGGCTTAAATTAGTACAGACAATTGATTCAATGCAACAAAAGTTATTAAATTCAGAAGTTCGACACTGGAGGAGCTAATAGAACGCCTAATTGCTATTGTCCAGTTCTTGAGCCAACAATGCTTGCCATTTCGTGGAACATCTGATAAATTATATGACCCTAACAATGGACATTTTTTAAAGCTTGTTGAACTGATTGCCAGATTTGATAGTGCTATGTGTGAACATTTAATGAGAGTAGCTCGTGGATCGACCCAACATTACCTTGGGAAAAACATTCAAAATGAATTGATTGCTCTTCTCTCTGGAACCATAAAAAAGAAATAATTTATATGGTGGAGAAAGCTAAATATTATAGCATAGTTGCAGACTGTACTCCCGCTATAAGTCACATTGAACAATTAACACTACTTGTAAGATTTGTTAATACGAATCCAGATGATATCAACATTCATGAGCATTTTCTTGGTTTCATTGCTGTAGAAGCCACTACAGGCTCAGCGTTAACCTAATGCATTCTAAAAAAAATTGTCAGACATGGATATTCCAATCGCAAACATGCGTGGCCAGGGGTATGACAATGGATCAAATATGAAAGAAAAACATTCAGGAGTTCAACAACGTATTAGGGACTTGAACACGAGAGCTTTTTATATCCCTTGCTGTTCTCATTCTCTCAACTTGGTGGTCAATGATGCTGCGATGTCATCTAGAGAAGGGGCTTTATTTTTTGAAACGGTTCAGAAATTGTATGGTGTTTTTCTCAGCGTCAACACTGCGTTGTGGAATCAATAAGAAACATTACAACTCTAACGCCCAAGCCACTAAGTACAACTCGCTGGGAATCTAGAATCGAGGCCATTCGTCCTTTAAGATATTATATTGAGGAATTTTATGATGCATTGATAGAAATTGCTGATGACGAGTCAGTAGACAAAATGGCGAGATATGAAGCTGAAACCCTTGCCCCAAAACTCAGAGATTTTAAATTTTTATGTTGTCTGGTTATATGGCACTATGTTTTAAACGAAATTAATGTTGCTAGTAAACTGTTGCAAAGCAGAAAAATGGAATTGACTAGTGCCATAACAACTTTGAGAAATGTTCTCCAAAGAATCTGAGATTCTTATCTCAGAAATGATGAATCATTTCAAAATTTTCTTGTTGATGCTACAACATTAGCTGAGAAAGTTGAAACTGATCCTTATTTGATACCAACGTTTGAATGTACTAGAGTGCGTCGGCAGAAAAAAGCAACACAACTATGAAGCAAGAGATGAACCTATTTTGGATCCCAAAACTAAATTCAAAATTGAATTTTTCTTTTTTATTATTGATGTTGCAACTAATTCTATTGAAGAAAGGTTCGAGCAATTGGAACATCACAGTTCACATTTTTCCTTTTTATATAACATCCCTAAATTGAAATCTGAGACGACAAATGAGCTCTTAAACAAATGCAAAAACCTAGAAGGCGTTTTAACACATCAAGAAAATAGAGACATTGATGCCATTGAGCTATGTGATGAACTGAAAGTAGTATCCAAATTAGTACCAGAAAATACACCGCCAATTGATGTTCTTCGTTATATTATTGAAAATAAAATTGCTCCTAATGTCGCTATAGCCTTAAGAATATTACTAACTTTGCCTGTAACGGTAGCAAGTGGTGAGCGTAGTTTTTCAAAACTGAAGCTCGTTAAAACTTATTTACGCTCAACAATAGGCGAAACTAGATTGGAAGGACTTGCCATGATTTCAATTGAACATGAAATCGGTCAAAAATTAGACTACGCAGACCTTATTTCTGCTTTTGCAAATATGAAAGCAAGAAAAGTGTCTTTTTAAGCAGTACATACTTCAAACAATATAAATTCAAATAATGTGAAAATAGTGCTAAAAACTATAACATGTACATACTATAGTTAAGTGTTTGTGACTCAACAGTTCATCGTTCCAAATGAGAAGAGCATCCCCTATATGTAAGTAATGTAACTACATTTATTTCATATAATTGTCTCTAATAAAGTCAATGGTTTATTTTATGACTATACAGTATTTTCATCAATTTATCAATACATTATTATTAATGGTACTATTTAAATTAGGCTAATGGTCATGAAATTAATGTTGAAGCTTGTTTAACATAATGGTTTTAAAAATTTCAAACGTTAATTTGAGGTTGGGCTGGGGCGGCAAGGTATCGTATTGCTCGGGGCGGAAAAATTCCTAGGGCCGGCCCTGATACAATGCAGCTATAACTTTACAATAATTTCACAATACGCCACTGACTTTATTAATGATGTCGCACTATTTCAGCTTTCAACAGCAGACAACTGCGGTGCACGAAATGGCATGATTTTGTCTTAAAATTTATTTTTTTCTATTAAAAAACCATTTATTGCCCGTGCAACACAAATGTACTGCTGACATGCTACATTTTAATACCGGTAGGGAAGTGTGATTTTAATACAACCTGAAGAAGAGATATCTCAAACTAAATACATTTTCTGGAGGCAAAAAATGTTTTCATAACGTCATGAACAATATAATACTACATGCAAAATATAAATTCATTACATCAGGTAGTTTTTTTTAAACAAATTTCAAAGTTGAACATCAATTGGTAAACGGACTTTTTTTTAAATAGATGTAATTTCCTCAATGGCTATTCTTTCTGCATCTATTCTTTTGAGGATTTCTGCGTTTTCCTCTTTCAGCTCTGTCAGCTTCTTGACATCTGCTTCTATCTGCTGCTGAATTCTTTTCATGTCTTCCATCATATTTCTAACGCTCTGTAGGTCTATCACGTCTTCACCACTGTCGGTTTGATCTTCGGGAGTCTGCTTGCTTCTGTTTTCGACCTGTAGTTTTAGTTTTATTTCTTTGACTTCAGCGGTCAGCTGATGCAGCTGTCTTCTATCTGTTGTGCGCTGTCTGTTCGCGACATCCGCTGCCACTCTATGTTTTGCCTCTCTGAAGGGGATGTTTTTGGATACCGCTTCCTTCAGTATGTTTTTAGTTTCCTGGAACATCAGGCAACCTCGGTACCTTGCCCCATGGTTTCCGAGGCAGTTTGCACAGGTACGGTTTGTGTTAATCGCTTTGTAATTGTGGTCCTCCTTCGCCCTTGGGCAGTCGCCATATTGGTGGCTTCCCGCACAATATCGGCAGACTGTATCTCTCCTGCATGTTTTTTTGGTGTGGGGAAATTGCTGGCAGTTGGAGCACTGCATCACCGGAGGGATATAGGCTTCTGTTCTTTTTGATGTATCTTTGAGTGTCAATCTTTCAGGTCTTGTCGCTCCTTCAATAGTTACTACCACCAGATTGGTATCTTTTTTCTTCCATGTCTTTAACCTTTCGACTTGTATGATTTGGGCATCTTATCACCTGTCATGTCTATATTGTGATTTCTATAGTAAGTTTGTAATTCAAGTCTTTGTTGTTCATACTTTTTACAGTGGATCAGGTAGTGGTCTATGTCATTCTCTTCCTGACATTGTTGGCAGTGTGGTTCCTCTATCATAAAGTATGCTGCACCGAGACGGAGACGCCACACGTTTTTGTTCGACGATATCTTTAATTCTTCTCTTACAGATAGCAATATATTAAAACCAACGTCCTTTTCAGGACGCACGCAGAAGACAAAATGGTTCGTACCAAGCCACAAGCCAAAAAGAAGAATGTTTATAAAAGCCTGCCAGCACTTGACAACAAAGAAGAGTCATCACAGAACAAGAACAGATTACCGGAGAGCAAAGCTGCCCCAAATACTAGCGTCGAGGCCGAACCTCCTGAAAAGCCGAGCAATGCAGCTCCTGACACCACGGCGGTGGAAACAATTGACAGCCGCGCAAAATTTGATGCAAGAGACCAGCGCTCTAAACACTCTGTCAGCCGGGCGCCAATAACACTGTTAAAACAGCAGCAACTACTACAGACGTCAATATTGCTATAACGTCTGCTATAATTCATCTCATCATGTGACGTATTCTCTCCAGAACTTTGTCTAAATTACAGCTGCTCTGAACGCATCACGATTCTGGGCAAATCGACCTGCATCATCCAAAGACCTGTTTTTAGAACTTTCTGAATAATAAATGTGTACAGACACAGCTTGCATTATGTTCTCATTAAAAGCTTTTATCAGGCTTGCATGTTGTTAATTTATTTGTTTTGTTTTGTTGTTTCCGTGTGGTTTCCGCGAGACTCTTAAGAGACAAAAACAGAGAAGAACTATGCACCCTCAGGTATGTCATAGAAGGCGACTAATATGAGAATACTAGTGTAAAAGCCCGTCATAAGACGGGAGTTAAATTCAAAAGCACCAATACAATACATAACGGCAATTTTACTTATTCAAAAGTATTTTTTTTAAACCACTCTGCATCACCACAGTACACGAACTACGTAGCAGCAGCGAGGATCCCAATACATGTATACGGAATCATACATTCTATAAATATGTTTGTGCACACCGTCATTTGCGCACTTTTCTTTATCGAGTGTTACTATTTTCGGGAGAGTACATATAAGGGAAACAATTCAATTACTATCTAACTTTCAACCAAAGTTGCATCCCTTGGCGTTAGTGACAGAAAAAGCTAGGATTATATATATATATATATATATATATATATATATATATATATATATATATATATATATATATATATATATATATATATATATATATATATATATATTGATGCATTGAGCTGGCATCTTCTTGGAGGAACACAAAGTGCCACAGAAACTACCGCTATAAGAGCATGTGACTGCTTGATGTAAGATTCCTGCACTGGGACCAGCCGCTGTGGTAGCTCAGTGCATCGTGAGGAGGGCAAAAGAAAATGATAATTTTGCTTTTCATTCATTTCTTTTTCTTCTTCTTCCTCGTTCGCCCTGAAAAGGACGGTGGTTGCGTTGTGTCTGTTTACGCCTAAGCTGTGATATCTGCACCTTTCGGTCGACACATCCGACTTCAGCACGGCATTTTTTTAGGGACCGGGTTTGCCTTCCCATTTGCGATCCGCACTCGCTCAGCCAGACTGCACTGCTGCAGACTGTTTCCAGGACCACCACTTGGAGGTGGAGTGCGGTCTTGACCAGCTCTGGTTCGCTGGTCCTGATGCAAGCAGTACAGCTATGGGTCGCTGACTGCGTTCACTATTTGCATCCATTCATTTCATACCGAGGAACTTTCAGTTAGCGACCAAATTCCTCTGCAGTTCGAGAAACACCTTTCAGTCTTGTCTAAAACATTTAATTCATAATACACGGTTCATTATCCCTAGTGTCAAAATGGACACGAAACAATTCATTAGAGAAAACAACGTGTTAAAGAATATGGCTTGTTATGTGTTGTCATCATCTGTTTCATCAACACATTTTAGCTCCCCAAGGAGCATAGGCCTTCAGCAAACAAGTCTTTCTGTCCAGTTTCATCAGCTCAAGATCTTTATGTGTGTTCTACACCACTTCGCCATGTGTTCCTTGGTCTCCCTCTCACTCTCTCTCTCTCTCTCTCTCTCTCTCTCTCTCTCTCTCTCTCTCTCCCTTTTTGCCCTGGGGATTCCAGAACAAGGACTGCCTGTTAATGCTATGAACAGGTGTCCTGAATGTTTGTTCTATCCACCTTCAGGGTATACGTGTCACCTCATGTTCCACTGGCACTTGTCTGGTTCTTGTCATCAGTTCCACATTGGTAACATTGTCATCAGTTCCACATTGGTAATCTTGTCATCAGTTCCACTCTGGTAATCTTGTCATCAGTTCCGCATTGGTAATCTTGCCATCAGTTCCACATTGGTAATCTTGTCATCAGTTCCACATTGGTAGTCTAGTCATCAGTTCCACATTGGTAATCTAGTCATCAGTTCCACATTAGTAATCTTGTCATCAGTTCCACATTGGTAATCTAGTCATCAGTTCCACATTGGTAATCTTGTCATCAGTTCCACATTGGTAATCTAGTCATCAGTTCCACATTGGTAATCTTGTCATCAGTTCCACATTGGTAATCTTGTCATCAGTTCCACATTGGTAATCTAGTCATCAGTTCCACATTGGTAAACTATCCATACCACTTCAATCCTTCTTTTATACGCAAGCACACATTTATAGGAAAAAAAAACTTTACCTTTCTTTGGTTGTTGTTTTTGTTGTTCAATGACTGACTGCGCATTTGAATTGAATATGAATTTTGCGCGCGATGAATTTGGCCTTGCAGTGAAATCAGCGCTTTTAATTTTGCACGCAATGAATACACGATGAATTGACTGTACATGCCAGAAGGGCGGGTCAATATGTCAATTTTTTTTTTTTTTTGGTGGCGGGGCGGGGGGGGGGGGGGGGGGGTTAGTTTAGCACATAGTATTTCAGTATTCACTTTTCAGTTCTCAAACTGCATGCCATAACCTTCTGTCTCTTGACAGTGAGTAGCTTGTGTTTTATTTGCTGTAGGATAATCGCATTGCACTAGCCTTGAACATGCCTTTCAAGTGGTCATTTTGCCCATACAAGAATCGGTAACAGCAACAATGTATATTTCCATTTTCGGGTCGTAATTAATTTTATTAATTTAGTTCTTACTTTCTTTCTTTTCTCTGTTTTTGGCCATTTGTCCCTGCTGCTGCCATGAATCTTCTTATTCTTCGTTTTCTCACAATGAACACGGTAGACGAAAAAAGAGAGGAGAGAGAAGCAGCAGCAGCCGCTAGGGGCGCTGTAAGATTGGACGGTGACGTCATCACGGCGAATGGCAGTGTGGTTTCCGGTGCGCAAGAAGCACCGGAATACAATGACCTCGTTTCGGTATGTTCATGTTCTTGTTATAACCTTCGCTCAAAGGGAAAACCCAGATACTCCGTTACAAGGGCGCCTGGGAAAATCTCACATTTACTTCCGATGCAAGCAGCTGCCGCAAAAGAAGACAGTCACAGCTGTACAGAGGATAGTGCTTCCTTCTTGGAGTGGCAGAATCTCGGGAAAAAACGAGCTTCGATTTAGTATTCAGTATGTTTCCTCGCAGTTCTATTGTTGAAGATTTTGAAAACGCGTGTCTGTTTTAGAAAGAGTAGATCCGCATTACACTCAGTGTCCTTTCAGAGTATTACTACTACAAGTCACGTGCACGTAAGTTGTTTTGTTTATTCGTTTGTTTTGGATTATTATTTTGCGTGTAAAGTGAATGAAATATGCGCCACATTGAAGTGCTGAATATCATGGAAAACTTGTTTACGTGCATTTCAAATAGACGAATTCTGTGTTATTGTACTCTTCATAAAACTACATGTAGATTTCAAGGAGGAATTCGGACCCAACATGCTTTCATTCTAACACAGGAATAGAGGACAACAAAACAAACTATTAGGTGATAAACGGGCTGAAAAAACTTTGCCTGACAGATGAATTTCATTGTATGTGTATGTTCTCTTCACGTTGAAGATATGCCCAGATTTCAGGAATGAACCTAAGCCTGCAGCCAGCAAGTTTTCATTCCTGCGCAGGAATACATTAGTTTAAAACTGACTTATTTTACTTTACCCATTAACTCTTGTCGTGAAGAGCCGTGTGCAGCTGAAGGTAGTGTTCTTGAGCTAAGTGTGTCGTATTTGCTAATGTGAGCCCGTATCGTTGTAGGGTTTCTGTAGTATTGCCTGTTGGTCTTCCTCGTGCTATAAACCTAGGTCTTTTAATATATGCGCGTAGTGGTAACTGGGAGATCTCCATTCTTATGGGATGACCAAATCATGTTACATTCTGTCTCTCAATATATTCACGCAGGGTGTAGTTCCTTTAGCTTTTCTGGTGTCATCATTTCTCGTTCTGTCTCTCCTGGTAACTTTAATGGCTTTTCTCAAGCATCTTATCTCGCACGATGGGAGTTTTCTCTCATGTACCTTGGATATGGATCATATTTGACACCGATGGAAAAGTTAGTAAGAATACACTATTTATCAACTGTCGTTTAGTGTCCATCAACCAAGAATTGCTTACTCTGAGTCACCAAGAAGACATGCGCACCATCATAGCGGATAGATGCTGGAATTGGGTTGGCTACATCCTCAGTAGAGACCTTAACACCATCACCAGAACTGCCATGCTGTGGACTCCAGAAGGAAAACGAAGGCGAGGACGGCCAAAAGCGACCTGCGGAGACCTATGGTAGCAGAGATGCAAAGCGTGAAGCAGAGCTGGTGACAACATAAGAAGGGTGGCTGCCGACCTAGCAAAATGGAGACAGTTTGTTGCTGCCCAACAAAACGCCCCTAGGCGTGATGATCACTGATTGCTTTGTTTGTCAACGGCCAAGGACCACCCAAAAAAAAAATTTAGTTTGCATACTGATAATTAGATGCTTAAGTAGTTGTAATAGTTGGTCTGTCGTTTTGGTAACTTTTAAGAAAAACTTAATGAAGCTAAAATTATTCAGGACATCTGTCTGCCTACATCTGTCTGGCTACATCTGTCTGGTTACATCTGTCTGGTTACATCTGTCTGCCTACATCTGTCTGGCGTAGAATTTTTTATTCGACGATCATCCCACTTCTCCCTGTAAGACTGTAATAGTTTCTGATCAAAGTTTTGCTTTAAGTATAAATAGACCTTACATTAACTTTTAAATGCCGTAAACTTAGTTCTTTTGTCACTGCGTCGAAGTAACGGAAATCGAAGGGAAAAATGAAGCCCTGGGTCGGAAAATTAGTTTTGCAACAGTGTTGTCGCATGAGGTTTCCCTTCGATCTCTGAGGAGACAAAGAAAGAATAAGAATACTACTCCCTCCCTCAATCAATATATCAATCAATCAATCAATCACTGAATAAATCAATCAATCAATACCTTTTAGCTCCCCAAGGAGCATAGGCCTTCAACAAACACATGCCAAGTCTTCCTGTCCTGTGCCATCCGTTCAAGTTCTTTCCATGTTTTCCTCATCATTTTCACCCCTGTTTCCAGTTCTCTTCTCTATGTGTTTTTTGGTCTACCTCTGCCTCTGTTTCCCTGTGGATTCCAGAACAAGGACTACCTTGTAATGCTATCAGCAGGTTTCCTCAATGTGTGTCCTATCCATCGCCAGCGTCTTCTTCTCAACTCTTGTTCCATTGGCACTTGTCTGGTTCTTGTCATCAATTCCACATTTGTGACTATGTCATACCATTTCAGTCCTTCTATTCTACGCAAGCACCCGTTTATAAAAGTCTGTAGCTTTTTGGTTGTTGTTTTTGTTGCTCTCCATGATATGTTTCCCAAGGCAATGAAAGCTCCTCTTACTTTTTATATTCTTATTTTGATATCATTGTCTCTCCCTCCAACTTTGTCTATATTACTCCGGCATATCGTAAGTGGCGATTGATATGAGGCTGTCTATGTCGGCTGGTAACCGCAGCACGTAAATCATAGTGCTACAGAAACTGTTGTTTCAAGATTGAACACATCAATGCTCTGATGCATTTTCCCGCAAAGGTGGGAAGATTTCAGCTGCGTTGGTGGCTCCATACTTTATATGGAGCCATAAGTGAAACATGTGTCCAACGGAGGGTAACTTTTGATGATCAGATTTGCATCCTGTTGTAACGCTGTGTATAGAGTCACCTATCATGTAATTGTAATAAATGAGAACACTTTTTAAGGCAAGGTATCAGCTTCCACCACAGAGTCTTTGAGGTGCCAGATGTGTTTTATTTGTTTGGACTCCAGTAAGACGACATAAAACGATTCAGTGGCGGAATATATATAATAAATGAAGTCTTGCCGGTGGCACACTAAAGGGGGTGCGAGGGGAGAGGTCCGCCCCGGGTGACAGCCAGGAGTGGGGTGACATTGGACACTGTTATGATGGTGCTGTGCCGTTTAAAAATCTGCTTGCAAGCAAAATATATTTTTCTGTGTGTTTTAAGGGGGTGCCAAAAAAAGGATCCTCCCAGGGTACCAAAAAATTATATGTACGCCCCTGAGTGTTGCTGAGGTAAAGAATTTTCTTTCCATCGGGTAGGGGCCGGAGTGGCTAAGAGGTTTAGCGTCCGCCTCGAATTCTAGAGGTACTGGGTTCGATTCCCAGTCGAGTGAATATAATTTACGGAAATGTTTTCAGAACAGTGATCCTAATGATGTCATACTCCTCCCTGGTCTCCTGGGTAGTGAGATCAAATGCGTATCCTTCTCGGATAACGGCGAAAAAATAGGAGGTCTCGTGTGCAAGTTGCGCACGTTAAAAATCCCACGGCAGTTGGAAATCGTAAAGAGTAGGCCAAAAGGCTGCTGCCCTGGCAAAATTTAAAAATTAGAAACCTACCCACCAAATACATTTATTTTATTTTCAAATCTCACACAAACTGAAACAGGAAATCTGGCTCAAGTACTATCATTCACGAAGGATGGCTGCCGGCCAGCACAGTAGAGATAGGACCAAAGAAAAAAAAGACTGTCATTCAGCAAATACAACAATTGGAATGTTTATATTAGAACAATCCATACGTGAAAACTCCCAAACTAGAATCTTCACACTTGAAGTAATGCATGTGCAAACTTTACGTAATCTAAGTGGAAAGAAAATTCTTCATCCGAGAAATATAATACCGGAAATCATGTTGCTGCAAACATTCCCAGCTTCACAAAGGAAAATTCTAAAACAAGAAATTTCATGTTGGAAACTTTCAATTAGAAATTCCACAAGTGAAAACTTCACGTTGAAATCCTACAATTAAAATTCTATATGAGAAATCGCGCATTGAAAATAGTATCATCTTCATTGATCCTTAGCCGCCAACTGTCAAAGTAGTCAATGGCCATCACGCCTGGTGGCGTCTTGTAGGGCAGCAACAAACTGCTTCCACCTTGCTCGGTTGGCGGCCATCCTCCGTGCAGTGCCCCAGCTCTGGTTCATTATTTGCGTCTCGGCTTCCACAGTTCTCTGCCAAGTTGTTTTTGGTCGGCTTCTCTTTCGCTTTCCTTCAGGGGTCCATAGCATAGCTGTTCTTGTGATGGCAGCAGGGTCTCTTCTCAGGACTTGGCCAACCCAACTCCAGCGTTTGCCAGCTATGATAGTGTGCAAGTCCTCTTCATTGCTCCCAGTAAGCAGTTCTTGATTCGTGATGGTATTCGACCAAGAGATTCGGAGAATTTTTCTTAGGCAGGTTGTGTGGAAAGAGGACATTTTCGAAATTTCCTTCTCTGTTACTCTCCAGCATTCCGCACCATAGAGAAGCACAGAAAGTACACAGCTCTGATATAATCTTAATTTTGTGTTTGTGCTGTACTGAGAGGACTTCCAGATGGTGTTAAGACTAGCAACGGCTGTTCTCGCTTTATTCATTCTGTTGTTGATGTCTGCTTGTTCCGCCGTCTGGTGATACTATGCACCCTACGTATGTAAACGATTGAAAATGTCGCGCTGTGCAAATAAACGGAACAACACTTTGACATTTTAAAATAAATAAATGAACACATATAAACAGGTTATAGCAAGCACTCATAGGAAAAAACATAAATAGAAAACTAAACAACAGAAGTGATAAGCTTACGGGAGACTCGAAACCAGGACCATCCAAAGTGCAACACCGCCACGCTGCAGCAGTAAATCGTGACTATCCACGCTGCCAACTAGGCACCACAAAAATAGTACTTCGTGGACAGGGGTCATTAGCACGAACCTTCTACGTAACTTACGAAGGACCGAGGAACGACCTAGACTAACTTAGACGCAATCACTTCTATAGCTTTCCTATTAACCAGTTTATGCCAGATTACATCCAACAAATGTCATAATACTGTCTTTTTTTTTTTTTTTTAATTCTTGAAAATTTTAACAGATTGGACATCTTCTTCTTGGGTGTCAACTTGAATGTGTTTAAAGAAAGCTGTAGTCAGCTTGAGGCTAGTTCTATCTCCATAGAGCTTTTCTAGGAATGGTATTGGTCATGGCCACATGTGCTTTCTCTGTTCCTCATATGTCGGGCATCTTTGAAGTAGATGTTCAACAGTCATTTTATCGGTGCCACAGTCACACGGATCGGTAGTTCCTATCTTTAGCTTGTTGAATAGGTTGCATCTCTCAATCTGTTGTGGCCCGTGCGGAGTCTGAAGATTATCGTTTGTTTTCTTCTGTAGAGCTGGTAATATGCATCATTGTTTGTGTGGCCTGGATGTTCTGTTTCCCATCTGTTTCTGTAGATTTTATATGATTCCGTAAAATCAATTCTATTGAATCGTCTAATCATATATATCAAATCCCAGCTGTTTCTGTCAGTGAGTAACTTTAAGGGATGCAACTTTGGTTGAAAGCTAGACATTAATTGTATTGTTTCCCTTATATGTACTCTCCCGAAAATAGTAACACTTACCAAAGAAGAATGCGCAAATGACGGTGTGCACAAAAATATTTATAGAATGTGTGATCCCGTATACACACATTGTGATCCTCGCTGCTGCTACGTAGTGCTACTAACAGGAGGAAGCAATTCCATTTCTTCTGGCGTGTTGTGAGACGAAGAATGCTGTTATATATTGTGAGAGCATTTTGACATCAGATGTCAAACAAATATTTTTTTTTAATACTTTTGAATAAGTAAAATTGCCGTTAGGTATTGGTGCTTTTGAATTTAATTACCGTCTTATGGCAAGCTTTTACTCTAGTGTTCAAATAATATCTGGATTTTTAAAAATCTTGTAGAACTCAAATGCTGATCGTTTCAAATACAGACTAAAGTATGTAGCTCGGCTTCGTCAATAGATATTTTAGTCCAATGACAAATCATCATGTTCCTTTGCGTTCCCAACAGAGCATGGAGCCAACACTGCAGTTGGTCTCCTGCATGAAGCTTGCATCAAGCATTCACACGCTATTGCCGTGGTTTCTGTTACGAGTTGTTTTACGTGATGATGCTGGCACCCCATGCATAACCTCATATGAGTCGCCTTGTACGACATGCTTGAGGGCGCAGTTGGCCTATTCTGTCTATGCCTCTTCAGAAGTACTGGGGCGCTATACGGAGAAAAGCCACAAATACTTAAGTTAAGTTCCCATTGAAGGCTTGGTGAAATTTGCGGGAAAAAGCATCGTTCTGGCTGTAGAACACCCGCAATGGGCAATAGAATTCAGAACAGAAGTTTATATTTAACAACATTTCTACTTTTATAAATACTCCAAGTTGGCAGAGTGGATAAAATCATGAATGTCTTTAGACGTCACAGCGGAGTTAAAGTGTGTTCAAATCCAGGCTGACACTTGGAAGTAATGACCACTACGCTCCTTTAGAGTGTAAGGAGATTAAAAGACCGACACACTCGTCAGGCTGAGGGAATACATCTGATGATCAGATTGCATCCTGCTGTAACGCTATGTATACTTTCCTGTCATATAATTGTAATAAGGATTCCAAAGGTTGTCATAGCCGGGAGTTGTAGTGGAGATACGCTCCCATTGCAGATAAATGCTTCTACGGCACGCGCCTCAAATAGACTCAAATGGTAAAAGAACATCCGGGCGTCCGCTGCTGAGGTTCAAAGATGTGTGCAAGTGAGACATGAAGGCGCTGGACATAAGTCTATCATCCTGGGGCAATGAAGCTGCCAATAGCACCATGTGGTGATGCTCCCAACGGCGTCACCTCAGTTTGGGCGAAAAGAAGCTCTCCCGACAAATTAAGAGCAAAAAAAAAAAAAAAACACGCCGAAAGGAACACCAGAAAAAAAAAACCTCTCAGAGGCGCCATAACAGCATATATGTATGTATGTATATAACAGCATTCTGCTTCTCGCAACACGCCAGAAGACAGTGAATTGCTTCCTCCTATTTTTTGTGCACACCGTCATTTGCGCATCCGTCTTTGGTAAGTGTTACTATTTTCGGGAGAGTACAAATAAGGGAAACGATACAATTAATGTCTAACTTTTAACCAAAGTTGCATCCCTTAGCGTTACGCACTGACAGAAAAAGCTGGGATTTTAAATATAGGATACTATACTAATTGTTATAAATGAGTCTACTTTTTAAGGTAACGATTCTTGCTTCCACAAGTTTTTTTTAATGAAATTTACAATTAAACATCAGCGTGGCTCGGCCAACATGATCAAATAAATGAAAACATGAAACATCTCTTAACTTCTCCCCCCTTTTTTTTTTCCTTTTTTTTTTTTTTATCTCAACTCATCAAACAAAATTCGCTTAAATCGGAATTTTCAGCTATCGGTATTAACAAGAAATTTCGCTTAAAGATTTTAGCTTCGAGGAAAACAGTTGTAAAAATTCGATTATTTCATTCATTCGTTCAAATGTGAAACTACAGTATTGGTTTGGTTTGGTTTTGAGGACGATCTTCATTGCACACGGACAACTCCATCAGTGCTCCGATCTCCTCCCTTAGATCACACAAGGAGGATCTCAGCACATTGCACGAACTCAGTAGCACTGACGAGAATCCTAATGTGTGTATACAGGAATCACACATTCTATAAATATTTTTTGTGGTAGGTAGGTTTCCTAATTTTATAAATTTAGCCAGGTGTCGTAGGTATGATAATTGTGAATAGATTATGTCTGAGTTCAGACAGATTATGAATGTGAAAATGTGGAAGTAGGTAAGAATAGAGTCACTAGTGAAAATTATGGGATGGGATCTGACTTCTGGAGATTAAGAAGACTATTTCTCCAGCCTCCTACGACTGACTTTTACTTAGTCAATCCCTTACCCGTTCTCTCTGAACAAGTAGACTAATTCTAAATGCAGTAAGAATATACACTACAACATCTAGTGACAGTTAGTATGGAAGAGATTTCTGACCACAGCAAATGTAAATATGTTTATTAACACACAAATAAACAACCCACATCAAGAAAACAATAAAGGAATGCCTCCACTAGCTTTGTAAGACTAGTGAAGTTATCACATAAACAACACACTAACAAATGAAAACAGTCTTCCCTCAATCACACACACGCAAAATCGCCTCACTCCACTCCGCCAACCGTACACTTCCTGGCACAAATAAAACTATAGTTTACTAACAGGGGTGAGGCCCACAGCTTTCGAACAATGAAAGCGGCCAGTCCTCTAAGATCACTAAAGCTTGTAAGATAATCTCCACTCCTCTGTGAAATAATACGCACAGTTCCTACGTTTGGGTGACTAAGGCTATGGAGATAAGCTCCCTCTGCAACAGCTAAATAAATCCTAGGGAATAACACTATTAGGTTGCGGGTGGCCACCACAAATATGCGATATTTAATGATAAAGGATAATGAAGACTGGAACACAGGCGCTGGGCGCTGGAAATCGTTGATGTCTTCTTGGCGGGTGCGTTAGTATTATCCACTGGGACGTGACCTAAATGGGTCCGACTATGTTGCCCCGAAGCGTGGAGGGCAGCGGCAACCGCTCGTAGACACTGGCGATTGCCAATAGGCGGTAGTAAGTAATCCATGGCAACCACCTTGTAGGCTGAACGCAGATAGAACGATTGGTCTGTTGTGTGATCTATATTAACTGGAGGTAACACCAGAAACATTAAACACCATAACGATGAGAAAGGAAATGAAAAGAAAGAAAACAGAAGCGAAGTCCCCCAGGTTAAAGCAACTATATAGCAAACAGTACAGTCAGCTGGACAAGGAAGTTAAACGCCAAACCCGAGCCAACAAAAGGAGTTTCCTAGACGATTTTGCAAGACAGGCAGAAGAGGCAGCACTGAGAAATGAACAAAGCACAGTATACAAAATAACCAAATTCATCAGCAGAAAACGAGGTGCAAACAATATTACATTAGTAAGAGATAAGCAAGGAAATCTCATCACGATATCAGTGGTACAGGAAACTAGATGGGCAGAGCATTTCAGAGAAACTCTGAACACGGAACCACCAGAGACACAATTGAATGTTCCTGAGGCTGAAAACGATCTAGATGTTAATACAGACATTCCACGAAAAGAAGAAATCATCACAGCAATCAAAGGGTTAAAGAATGGAAAAGTTCCTGGGTATGATAACTTAAATGCAGAGCTATTTAAGACAGACCCTGAGCTAGCAGCAGAACTATTAGAACCACTATTTGCACAAGTCTGGAAAACAGGGACAACACCAACAGAGTGGAACAAAAGAATAATTGTCAAATTGCCCAAGAAGGAAGATCTTGCAGACTGCAATAATTGGAGAGGAATCACTCTTCTCTCAGTTCCCAGCAAAATACTAGGCAGGATAATTATACAGAGAATTTCAAAAGCAGTAGACCACAAACTGAGGAAAGAACAAGCAGGATTTAGAAAGAACAGAAGATGTGTAGATCATATATTTACCCTATATATTTATATATTTATAAGGAACATTATAGAGCAGTGCTCAGAATGGCAAAAACAGCTGTACATTAATTTCGTTGATTTTGAAAAGGCTTTTGACAGTATACATAAAGACAGTTATGGGAAATACTGAGGGCTTATGGAATTCCAAGCTGCATAGTGTCAATCATAAAAAGCCTCTATGTCAACTTTACGGGTAGCGTTGGGCAGAGCAACCTAACCTTTGAGGTGGAGACAGGAATACGATAGGGATGCCCCTTATCAACCACTCTATTTTTAACAGTCATAGACTGGGTGATGCGCCAGACAACAGAGGGCAGTCCAAGAGGAATAAGATGGACTACATTTTCTACACTGGAAGATCTGGAATATGCAGATGACATTGCACTACTAGCAAATTCACATCAAAACATCCAGGAAAAAACGGATAGACTTAATACGTAGGTGGGCTTGAACATCAATCTAAAGAAGTCAGAGGTCATGACACTCAATGTGAGCAACCCTGCGCCCATATCAGTAAGGAATCAGCAACTGGAACAGACAGACACCTTCACATACCTAGGATGCATAGTAACACCAGACGGCAGAGCAAGCAAAGACATCAACAACAGAATGAACAATGCAAGAACAGTCTTTTTTAGTCTAAACAACATCTGAAAATCCTCTCAGTACAGCACAAGCACAAAATTAAGATATATAATCTTAACAAACTGTGTGCTTTCTGTGCTTCTCTATGGTGCGTAATGCTGGAGAGTAACAGAGAAGGAAATGTCGAAATTGTCCTCTTTTCACACAACATGCCTAAGAAAAATTCACCGAATCTTTTGGCCGAATACCATCACCAACCAAGATCTGCTAACTCGGAGCAAGCAAGAGGACATGCACACCATCATAGCTGGCAGACGCTGGAGCTGGGTTGGCCATGTCCTCAGAAGAGACCCCGATGCCATCACAAGAACAGCTATGCTATGGACCCCTGAAGGAAAACGAAAGAGAGGCCGACCAAAAACAGCTTGGCGGAGGACTGTGGAGGCTGAGATGCAAAGAATGAACCAGAGCTGGGGCACTGTACGAAGGATGGCCACCGACCGAGCAAAGTGGAATCAATTTGTTGTTGCTCTACAAGACGCCACAAGGCGTAATGGCCACTGACTGCTTTGACGGTCAGCGGCTAAGGATCAAAGAAACAAAAAATATATCAAGAGCAGTAGTGATCCTCAAGATCACGTTAGTATAAATGGCCAGTATATACTTCTGCATGGATGCTTAGGGCCCGACCATAGAGTAGTGTTGTTGACAGGTTGACCTCTCTGAAATACACAAGTCAAAAAAATATTTACAACCAATCTACGTCCATCTCTAACAAAACACGTTCTTTCACTCGATTAAAACACTCACCCCCTTCGTTCAGTCGGTCGATACAAAGATCAACAATACACCATCTCTTCCCGTCTCTGGCTGTACTATTCACGCAGGTAACCCAGCTATGAGTGAACGCTCTCCACACGCGCAAGTCTAATCGACCCCGCTTCTACACACACACACACGCACATATATTTTAGCCCCCCCCCCCCCCCCGGTTAGCCATTCAAACACGAAGAGATAAATAAAAGTGACCCTGAGATAATTTCTTTAATAGGGACTACACTGGACGCGTTATGAAACTAATGTTGCGATGATACACCATAGTAGCAAACGGATAGCAAAAAAAAAAACTCTATACAAAGGAAATTACACACATATTCAAATGTAAAACAAAGTGACAACAAAAATTATATACATTAGGCTCTCTCTCTCTCTCTCTCTCTCTCTCTCTCTCTCTTTTATAAAATATATGTCTGTCTTATTCATCTACTGTCTTGGCCGTACTACTTAAGCGGAGCTAGTTTTCTTACTAAAATTATAACTCCCAGGTCACACACAAAAATTACTTTACCTAAAGTATTAGATATTTTATAAAGTAACTCGGCTCCCAAATAAGTAGACTTAACTTTAAAAATTAAATATATATTAAAGATAATTTAAAAGTAACACGGGCCTTGACTCTATATTAAGCTAGAAACCCAATAAATTAACTAAAAACAAACAAATGGAGATGTGCTTACCGAGCAAAGGAATTCAATTTCCGCACTGTAAATCTCGTTATAGGCTATCGACCTTATAACGATTTCCAAGGCAGCAAGGAATCCTTAAGAGACTATGGTAAAAAGAAATAGAGACCTGCACTTATATATAGAGGTAAAGCCTGCAGGTGGAGTAGCGGGGGGGGGGGGGGGGGGTCTGCACGTGTTCGAGGTCACATAACTCCAGACGACGGACTTACCTTAGCGATGCTCCGGCTGCGTCGAGAAACTAGACGTAACAGCAGTACGCTCGTTCGTCCGTGGATGGCAGAAATCAAAGGACAGAGCACTCCCCGTGTTTCCCATATCAAAGGGTCCGGGGGACTCAGATTTCCCCAAGAATTTCTACATAAAAGATTTTAGAGCAGAAACGCCGCGTCGCGAAAGGGTGGGTATAGCTTGGCTCTAACGAGATTGACAGAATCAATGAGAGAATATAAGCTTTTAAGAGCAAAAATGACAGGAAAGTGGGGGTAGACAAAAGTAGAAAGAAACCAGATTACTCAGATTAAAGGGCAGGCAATTCCAATAAAAGCGTGACACCAGGGCAGAGGCCGTATGGCCTACTTTTTACGATTTCCAACTGCCAAGGGAATTTTAACGTGCGCAACTTACACACAAGTTTTCATATGGTTTCGTCCTTATCCGAGAAGGCTAGGTATCCGATCTCATTACACATGAGATCAGGGGGGGGGGGGGGGGTATGATAACATTAGGACTCACTAGTTCTTAATACTGTAAATTTCGATCAAAAACATTCCCTGTACTGGGAAACGAACTCGGTCCCTTTAGAATTAGCGGTGGGCGCCATACCTTTTAACGACTCCGACCCCTACTACAGTACTGCAGTAAGATTTGTCGTAACTACATTATTGATATCGTGGGAATGAGCGAACCAAGATGAAAGGAGTAGATAGACGGACAATGATAACATAATCAGAAAGTCCGCGTGGGGGTCCTCAGTCTCAGAGAAGCCGAACGACCGAAAAACGCACAGAGACGGTTTTTTTTTTTTCGTTTTTTTTTTCCAAATAAAATGTAGTCTCGTTTTGGCTAGGCGCGCCTGGTTCAACCTAGACTCAGGGAGCGTCGGTTATATTAAGTAGCGTGTCCAAATATAAAAGACCTTGTGGTCTGGCTTCTTATGGCACGGAGACTGGAATTGGAGTCAGAAATAACAACGATGAATGCATGGAAAGACCTTGAGCTGACTGCACGTGACAGCTTACGTTTGTTGAAAGTCCATACTACTCATGGAGCTGAAGAGTCTTGATGGAAGTAATTAATTAATTATGTTTTACTTACTTAGTCGTTCCTCTTCTACCCTGGGTGTAGTGTTTGGCAGAGAGAGCGCCATACTGTTCAATCGGCCTGGTTTAAATCTAGTCCTCGGTCCATTAGAGATTGTCTGATGTCTATAATAATAATAATATAATAGCCCCTTCAGTCATAACTGACTATGGGAATGCGCCCCTGAGGTGACAGCCCTCAACTGCTTATTTTCCTGGTGCTCCTTTCGACGTTTTCTCCTCACCCCTGCTTCTTGTGTGAGCCTCTCTTCGCCCAATCTGAGGTGGTGCCGTAAATAGCATCGCCACTTTGTGCGATCGGCAGCTTCATCCTCCCATGTTGCTGGATCCATGTCCAGTGCCCTCATATCTCTCTTGCACACATCTTTGAACCTCAGCTGTGGTCGCCCAACTGTTCTCTTGCCATCTGCTAATTGTCCGTAGAAGATATCTTTTGGGATGCGACCATCTTCCATGCGGCGAACATGGCCAAGCCAGCGTAGTCTGCGCTGTCTAAGCAGCGTATACATACTTTGAAGGCCAGCACGTGATAACACCTCGACATTTGTCACTTTATCTTTCCACGAGATGCCGAGGATGCGGCGTAGACACCGCAAATGGAAGGTATTGAGCCTTCTTTCTTGCTTAGCATAGAGTCTACTGATGTCTGATGTCTACATCCCTGGCTATTGGTTTCCCCTATTTGTCGTGGTAGCGGGTCTTCTTACATTCTGCAGACGTGGCCAAACCATCGTAACTGGGACTGTTGCACTTGGGTCTGCAAGCGCTGGATTTTGAGACCATGACGTATCGTCTGGTTGCGGATCATATCTCTGCTTGTTAGTTCAACCAATTTCATCAGATACCTCATTTCTGAGGTTTAGAGCTGGCTTTTGTGGGTTATAGTCATTGACCTTGACTTGCATCCATAAGTCAAAACTGGAAAATAGGTGGAGCGGAATACGACGATCTTGGTGTTCTTGTAATTTCTCTTTTGCTGAAAGATTTATGGCCTGAAAGAGTCTCACATCTGCTTCTTTCGGGTAGCCAACTCTTCTTTGTTGGCCTCCCTTCCAGTCTATGATAGCTATAAGGTATTTCAAGTGGTTGATCTGCTCCAGGATCTGTTCTCCCAGCTTAATCTGATGCCGTTTTTTTCCTCTCGTGATATCACCATGGTTTTTTTTTTTGGAGCTGAGCTACTGATGACCATCCAGCTCTCCCTTCCAGACTTGCAGTCTGGATTAAAGATGTGCCTCTGATTTAGCAATAAATTCTGCCAGCTGAAAACCTAGTTTTGAGATTATCTGTCATCGTCAAGTATAATATAGAATTAGTACGTATAAAAACAAAAACAAAATGAAGAAGAACTTTTAGAAGAAAACAAGTGAGATACAAGCTACCAGCCTGAAGAAAAAAAACAGGTTCAATTAATTCAGCGGTCGGCAACTAGGGGTAAATTACCCCGCCGGGGTAATTCTTTGGAGGGGGAGGAGTAAAGAGCAAATATAGTTCTTCTTCATCCTTGTTGGCCTTTCAAGGCGGTTTGCGTTCCTACACATGTTGTGTGCACTGCGGCCCAGTTCATCAGTCTTCGGCATGCATTTATTTGGGACTGCTTCCCTAGCCTTTGGTTTTCCGAGACTTCCCTGCACAGCAGAAGTTGTTTGCCATCAGAGTTGTCTCTCTTATGAAAGCTGTCTTTCCGGACTAACGAGTCTTTCCTACCCGGGTTTTTGTGAAGTTTTTCTTCTCTTAGGACAGGGGTCGGGAACCTTTCCATGACAAAGAGCCAAATATTTACTTTTGTCTCCATTTTAAAAAATTGAAGAGCCGCATGAAAACAAAATCACATGGTATCCCTTATTCAATTATATATATATATATATATATATATATATATATATATATATATATATATATATATATATATATATATATTATATATATATATATATATATATATATATATATATATATATATATATATGTTGCTTGATTTTTCTTGCTCCTTAGCTGGTTTGTTTCTGCGTGTTGCAGATGAGGATGAAGAGACATGGGTGTGCAGAGACGCGAATGTGTTTAGGCTCATATGTAGTTGTACAAACACCCAGTCACACTCGTACTACAGTCAATGATGGTTGGAATTACTTGTGATGGTTCATACATTTATTGACAGGACTAACATGTAGAATCACACAGGAGCAGTCAATGTAAACAAGTTCATGTACATCATGTCAATGGAAATCGCTTGGTACATATCAGTCATTCTGGCTGGTGAACATTCATATATGTATGCATGTCAATAGTGTTATGTTCTTTTCATGTACTGTTCATAATGCCGCTTTTGGTATCTCTGACTGAACGCGTCAGATACCTTATTAACTCCGTCATACAAAAGACGAGCCCTTCACTCAAGTAATCCTATTACTAGGGCCGTCGTACACCTTGGCATGACACGCCAATCATGTCGGTACATGCCGTAGAATAGTTGCCATTACACAGACCTGACGATGACGTCAGCTGTGCATTCTTCATTAAGCAGGTTGCATGAATCATGCTTTAATGTTTGTGTAGATATACCGCCAACCTGCAGTTTCCACCATATATAACTTCATCACTGGACTTCTGATCATATAAGACAAATAGTCTTGAATAGCTACCTTGAGCGTAAATATAAGTTCTGCTTTACAGGAATCGTGAACTGTTCTCACAGCTAGGTAAGCCTTTACCAAATTCTGTCACCGAATACATAATAATGGCAAAGTCGGTGTTACCTTGAAACGAATCCTCAGAACACAATAATAACACTGTCGTCCTTCCTGACGCACAGAAAATCACTGGGAGGAAAACTGCCAACGCAGTCACTTCGAAGATTTTCCTTCCCCAGAGTACAATGGACATACATCGTCCCACAGAAGCCAGATAGCAACTCAACAAGACGGAAGTCTACTTTCGCGCTCTCCACTGCGCATCGCATATAGCCCAGAACTGTATTACCTTTGACCCAAAAGGTCAAACACAATGAATGAACAAACAAGGGAGATAACCCCTAATCAACCTGACACAGCAAAGTCAAGACATAGTTACTAAACTTTGACCAGGGTGAAAAACCTACAACCAATAGATCGATGTTTGAAACTCCATCAAAAATGACCGCAACAATATATATATATATATATATATATATATATATATATATATATATATATATATATATATATATATGTTCACAATTTACCTCTAATATTATGAGAGAATTGGATTCT